>JAJHZJ010000053.1:2621224-3018951 GCA_023548195.1 Bettongia penicillata ogilbyi | reverse complement strand
GACGAAGTGAAAAAGGCAAGTGTAGCAATAATGATCCCAGACACAGCAAAAAGAAAAATAAACTTAATTAAAAGAGATAATGAGAGAAACTGCATTTTTCTAAAAGATACCATAGATCAGCACTTCTTAAACTGGGTTGCCACCCCAAAGGGAGTTGTAAAAAAAATTGGCAGAAGATTTCTGAACATGCAATGACCAAAAATTAATTGAAAACCCAATACACAATGGATCCTGCCACAAGCTGGCAGGGCTTGCTGGGTGTTCCATCAGGCAACATCACTGTAGCCTTGGTTCTGAACACAAAGCATGTACATGTAGTACTGCTGATGTCCTCAGATCTTGCAAAAAGTGGGTATGAGTGGAAAAATTTTAAGAAGCCCTGCCATAGACAATGAAATAGTATAAAAACAATACAGTAAGTTTCTCTGATACAGGTCTCATTTCCCAAATATACAGAGAACTGAGTCAAATTTATAAAAATAAAACCATTCCCCAATTGATGAAATTGGGCTAAAGGATATGAATAAACAGTATTCAAAAGAAAAGATGGCTTATACCACTATTGATTAGAGAAATGTAAATTAAAACAACTCTGAAGTGCCACCTCATACCTATCAGAAATGACAAATGCTGGAGGGGGTGAGGGAAAGTAAGTATACTAACATGCCGTTGGTACAGTTGTGAACTGGTAAAACCATTCTTGAGGACAATTTGGAACTATGCCCAAAAGGCTATAAAACTGTGCGTACCCTTTTATCCAGCAATATCTAGGTCTGTATTCCAAAGAGATCAAAGAAAATGTACACAGTTCTTTTCATAGTGGCAAAGGATTGGAAGTTGAGAGGATGCCCATCAGTTATGGAATGGCTGAAGAAGTTGAGGCATATGATTGTTGATAAAGTATTATTGTACTATAAGAAATGGTAAGAGGAATAATTTCAGAAAAAATAAAACATGAGAAGACCTGTACGAACTGATACAAAGTAAAATAGCAGAACCAGGAGATCGTTGTCCATAGTAACAACAATATTGTGACAATGATCAACTGTGAAATATTTAGCCACTCTGATCAATATAATGATCACTGATTGAAAACAATTCCAGAAGGATTCATGATGAAAAAACTCTGTCTGCCTCCCGAGAGGTGAAACTGATGAACTCTGAGTGCAAATTAAAGTGAATTTTCTCCCTTTATTTTCTTGATTTTTTGTGATATGGCTAATATGGAGATATGTTTTGCGTAATTTCATAGGTATAATTGATTACATATGGCTTTCCTTCTCAGTGAGTGGGAGAGGAGTAGGAGAGAGGGAGAAAATTTGGAACTCAAAATTGTTTTTAAAAAGAGTATTAAAAATAAATAAATAATTCAAAAATGTATATATATGTATATATACATATATTATGTATAAAATAAGTAAAATAAATGAATTTTTTAAAATGCTCCATCACCTGAGTGTGGTAGACGTGGTTGTACTAGGTTCTGCCAATAACACTGTAGCTGCTTAAACTGTTTATGGTTAGTGCCGTTTAAACTACTTACACTTAGTGCAGCTTAAACTGCCCCAAGGTTTTTGGGACACCCAAATTACTTTGTATTAATTGTTAAAACTTAACATGGTGGTGCAGTGGATTGAGTATGAGCCCTGGAGTCTGGACAACCTGAGTTCAAATATGACCTCTAGTCTTGTGACCCTGAGCAAATTGCTTAACCCTGTTTGCCTTAGTTCCACATCTGTAAAATGAGCTGGAGAAGGAAACGTCAAGCCACTCTAGTATCTTTGCCAAGAAAACTCCAAATGGGGTCATGGACAATAGAACACAACTGAAAATAACTGAACATAAAAATTGAAATTGCCTTAAGACTTTTAGGACACCAAAATGACTTTGTAATAGGTATTAAAGATCAAAAACTTCACAAAGACTTTGGGGGCACATTATTCATACAATTAGCAAAACCCCTACTCCCACCAAGATGATATGAGTCTGCTCAGTTCCTCCTATGCACAGTCACCCGCCCCACCTAAAGATTACATGTTACTTTTCTATGATTTCGTTTGCTCTTTAAAATTGTCGGTTCATTTTAATCTCATTTCATTGCCTTAAAAATGTTTGGGGAAGAGGGCAGGCCACACAATGTTATTTGCCCTAACTGCATGTTACTCTGCAAAAAGTATTTCCCTGGTAACCACCTTTGCACATCTCAGCAGATTCCATCCATAAAAAGAGGAATGCCACCCAGTTGCTTTCATGGCGGCTGAGTTATAAAGGTTGCTTTGCCCCTGAGCACTGAATTTTGGAGGGGCTGACAACACTTGCATTCCTTCAACAGCACAGAAATTACTGATCTGATTACCTAATTTTGAGAAATGATGTTTAAATGAGAAACTAACCAATGGCACAGATTCCTCCTTCTCTCTGCCACACCTGGGGTGTGGCAAATGAGCTTTATTCCCCCCACTGGATAGACCTTGCTATTTCCCAGGAACTCTACTCATGGGGACTGGTGCCTGGATACTTCTTATATTTTTGTTCCAGCATTTTTTTCTTTGGTGAAATTTGCCACACACAGACATAGTCTCACACACATAACACTAGTTAATGTTCTGTACAGTCATCTAGAATTTCAAATGTTACACCAGTGAAACAGGCCATTTGAGAAAGTGAGTTCTAATAGAAAAGGATCCATGCAAGACAAAACTCCAAAATTTGCCCTAGTGTTTCCCCCACTGATAAGGGATTAGAAAGATGAAGAAATCATTTAAGAAAAGTCTTGGACACAAATATTTCCAAGGCAAGGCATAAGTCACACAGATAGCATTATGAATGCCTTTATTTTGAACCCTCTGTCTATTAAAATAATGGACTTTGTTTTTCAGCATCTTTTTCTTTTTTTAGAATCCTGGAATAACAGAAAATGTTCAAGAATAAGTGTTTCTATGGATATTTTTGCAGGGCTTAAAGACACTGACTTTATTTTTTTTAAATCCTGGGAAGGTTTATGTCTCAGGTAAGTATGAAGTGATCAAAATTGAATGAAGGGAGCAACGATACTAATACTCAGGGGCTGATTCTGATGTTGAGGTTCAGCACGGGATACTCCCTACTAGTTGTGTTCCTCGTGCAGACCCTTAGCACCTCATGCCTATACCACTACAATACCTTCTACTTGGTCTCCTTGCCTCAAGTCTTTCCCCACTCCAATCTATGCATCCTGGTTCTGACCATGTCACCTCCCTAATCAGTAAACTTCAGAAGCTTCCTATTGTCTCTCAGATGAGAAATAAAATCCTCTGTTTAGCTTTTAAAGACTTTCATATCCTGGCTCCTTCCTACCATTCCAGGCAATTTAAACATTCTCTCCATTGACTGTTTTCTTTGCTGGTTCTTACACACGACCCTCCATCTTCAAATCCTGGACATTTTCACTGGCTATCCCCTCTGCCTGAAATTCTCTAACACCTCACCTCTCCTTCCTGGCTTCCTCAAGTCTCAGCTAAAATCCCACTTTTTGCATTTAGATTTACCCAGTCTTCCTTAATGCTAATCCTTCCTTTTGAGATTATTTCTGATTTATCCTGCACATATATATTTTTGTACATAGTTATTTGCATATTATCTCCCCCATTAGATTGTGAGTTCCTTGAGAACAGGTATTGGGTTTGGTTTCGGTTTTTTGGGTGGGGGTTTGCCTTTCTTCGTTCTGGTCATATAGTGGGTGCTTAATAAATGCTTATTGACTCCACATCTTGTGGTCATGTAGCTAACGCCAACCTATTACAAATTCCTTTGATTTAACTTGATCTGAAAAATTTTCCAGGTTTAACAAACAGTGCATATGGTTGTTAAAAAGGAAAACAGCAGCAGCAGCAACAAAAACCAGTTGGGGGGCAGGAGGGAGGATTGATTTAATTAGAAAAGATATATGTTTTCCTTTTGTTTTGCCAGACGCCCTTCAGTCGTTTCACTCTATTGTGACATAAAAGGCTACAAAACTAGAAGAGCCTTCAACCACCATGACTGTAATTACTTATTTTAGAAGTAAAACTTAGCCCCTAATTCATTCTCATTTGGGTATACTGTCAAAATAACTTAAAGTAGACAGTGGGGTGGACTGGGGGGAAGGGCTTCAGGGACAGTTGGTTCTGGATGGCTGAAGTGATTGGTAATGTGATCTGGACCCTTTCAACCACTGCTGTAGGTCACAGGTTCAAACTCCATTCCAGGTTAGTAGTGACTAGATCTATGTGAAACTTTCACAGCAAAACCCAATAGTAGCCCAGGTGTCAAATTTCCCTTATTGCCACACAGTGAAACCAGGGGCATTCCAGGCCCCCAGGCTCAACTCTGCAGCTGTAGTGAAAATAGAAAGACCTTTCTCTTTCTTCCAGTGCAGTTCGATGAAAAAAACACCAGGGGAACAACAGCCTTACACTACAGGCTTTTCAGAAATTAGAATTCATCAGATGGCAGAACTCCCTTAAAGATCTTCATGGAATATATTGCTTGTTCCTAACTTACCCAAACACACATATAGCTTTCTCCCACACACATACACATCCAATTCAAACACATAAACTCACCCCTGCATCATATTTTTCCAGGGATGGTGAACTAATTTTTTAGTTAAGCTACATAGATAGGTCCAGATATGTGATTTCATCAGGCTGAGGAATTCTCAGGAGTCTCATTGATGCAAATGGGCAACTCCTACCCAACTTAGAGTCTTAGGAAGTTGACTGGGCCACTGAGAGATTAAGTGACTTGATTGTACAGCTTGTATGTATCTGAGACAGCACTTGAACTCAGGGCCAGTTTTTTCTCCACTATGCCAAGAGATGCTTCTCTGCTATTCTTAATGGTTTTTTTGTGTTTTTTCTGATCCATGCTATTCATCTTTCAAAAGGTTCTAAAAAGGCATCTCTTTCAGATTTCTTGATCTATGGTATATTGGGGAGAGAGGCAGTGCTGTGAACACACATTAGTTTTGTATGAAATTTCCTGAAAGTTCATTCTAGGTTCATACTTTTATCAGTATGGGATTCTGACTTAGAAAAATAGGAGTATTTCTGAGAAGTACCCCTAAAAATCTGGCTAAAGGAGACTGAACCAAGGACAAGAAACTGACAGGTATTGTTAAATGGGAGGAAGATTAGCACATTGCCTTGAACAAAAGCATTTAATAAATGTTTGTTGCGTCATGGGGCAAGCTAAGTGGCACAGTGGATGAAGGGCAAGGCTTGAATTAAAAAAAAAAAGATCAGGATTTGAATCCTGACTTAGACATTGGGGTAAATCTCTTAACCTCTCAGACTCAGTTTCCTCAGATATAAAATAGGGGAAATAATAGCATCTACTTCATAGAGTAATTGAGATCATCAAATGAGTTAACATATATAAAGGGATTTACAAACTTTAAAGTGCTTTATAAATGCTAGCTATTTTGATGACGGAAAATGAATGAATGAATGGCAGCCCTTCCCATTTGCTAGTACAGCAAGGTAGTAAATTTCAGAGCTTTAGCTCAGCTTATCTGTCTCTCATTTAGGAATGAGTCAGACTGCTTCCGTCCTCTACAGCATGCTCCTCCCCTCTGCTGAGGTGGTCTCAGGACCCAAATGGAGCAGGGCAATGTGGGAAAGCAGCAGCTCTGTGGGAACTGCTTGGCTCGGAAGAGAGGATTTCATTATCTGAAGCTGTCATTGTCAGTCTGGTACTTTTCAAAACCCCTGAATTCACTTAAAAGGTGGAGTGGCACAAATGAGGGCAGGGAGGGAGGCTCCTTAGGAATGCCGTGTTGACAGCAGTATCTGCCTTCAAGATTGGACACAGCTTCCCCTAAAATGGCTTTAAAATATTCAAATCAGAATTGGCATGTGTTCATGTGTCTAAATTAATTTCCAAAGGAGCACCAGCAAAGTTATGGGGGTTGAGGGGAAAGGTTGTGTTTCTCACTATAATCCTTTCATTTATTCCATCCAAATGGTAGTCAGATGTTCAATTACACTGGCAAGTCAAGAAAAGCCCAGTCCAGACAGATTAACTTTTTGGATGCAACAGGGTGCTTCAAAAAACAGTGTTACTCTTGTCCTTTGAACCAAAGATGCCTGAAATAAGAATTTATACTGAGTGAATTATGCTGAAGTATGAATGGAAGAAAGAGCAGGACTGGGGCTCTTTAATATTGGGACAAGAGGCTTGTATGAAATCCAGGTGCTATGAATATGTTCTTGATCATTCACAAAATCCCGGAGTTCTAAGATTTTAAGTGAGAATTTGAAGGAGTATTGAGGATCTTTTAGTCAAGGGATTCTTAACCTTTTGGGTGTCAAAGGCAGAGAGGGGTATGCTGGTAAATATTTAACAGCCAGCTCTCTGAAAATGCATGGCACACTAAAATTTATTATGTGTTTTTAACATTTTCTACATCACTTTCTTAAGTCTTAGACAATCAACAAAAAAAAAAGTCTTGATTTGTAGGTTTTTGTGAGTTTCTGAGGTGTAAATTCTCATCTGAAATTTAATATTCAGCTCTCATGAATTGGTGTAAAATGTATACAGCACATTTCTGGTCAAGCACCCTTTTGGCAGTCAGGTTAAAACTATTGAGCTTTTCTCAGAATAATTTATTTGACATTAAAATAAAATGTATAGGATTACAAAGTAAATTAATTATATTGCAACAAAGTCTATCTATCTATTCATGATTTATCTATTTTTAAAACAAATACACAGGCCCCAGTGTAAGAGTTTCTGATCCAATCCAACATCTTCATTTTACCATTTTACTTTACTCATGATCATTGGCCTTCTCATTGGCCCAGCTGTCTCATTTCTGGGGCTGTCTCTTCCCTCACCTTTCTGGTGCTACCTGCCCCTAACAGTTTGCATGTTCCTGCTTCTGGGTCAAGATGTTATCCACGGAGGCACAAAGCTCTCACAAAAGAAGATCTCCTAATGTAACACCTTCCTTCAGATTAAATCCATCCTGAAACCCTCATCTCTTGACATAGGCATGTACTTTGTCACTCATGGGAGTTTTCTTCAGTGAGAGCCCTTCCCCACATTGTGCTGAGACATAGCCTTTTATTTCCCCAATTCTGATCTCACCTTTCCACCACTTAAATTCTCCTGTACCTTTTCTTTAAGTTTGAGAAAATAAATCATCCCCATGCTCTTTGCTCATGAACTTGATAAAGATACGCACTGATTTCTTTTCGTCTTCCACCTTCCTTCTCCCCATTTATGTACTCTCCCACTTTGCAATTTGACCTTCAAAACTATTTTGATCTCTCTTTGGGGGAGTTGTGAAATGTAGTATATACATGTAGTACATGTAACGTAGTATAGTAAATGCTTCAGTTCTCCTCTTAACCTTCACTTCTCCAATTTCTTTAAATTATACTTCTATCTTTATCCCCTTGAGTGTTTTTTTTATCTCTGATGATCTCTCTTTTTAAAAAAACAATTTTGTCTTTATCTGCATCTTTAAAAACATATACAGAAACTCTAAATATATAATGATTTATTTAATTATTTTTTCTTTCCTTGTTAATTGTACACATCTACCTGTCTTGAGTTTCTGTGTTTCTTGGGGGTTGCAATCGATAGAGCACTGAGCCTAGAATCTGGCAGATGGGTTAAAATCCAGTCTCAAACGCTTACCATCTGAGTGATCCTGGGCAAGTCACTTAACTTCTATTACCCTTAATTTCACCTGTGAAAAGGTGATAATAGCGTCTATCTTCCAGAGTTGTTATGAAAATCAAATGATATAATATTTATAAAGTGTTTAACACAATGCCTAGCATATGGTAGATGGATAATAATGCTTGTTTTCATTTGCCCATCTGATGTATTTGGGGAGGAGGAATTCTGCAAATGCTTATCTTTTGCTGAATGCTTACATTTTTCATTAATAATTTGACTTAGGTTTGTAGGATAAGTCATTTTGGATAGTAGCTTAAGTGCTGATTTTTAGAATTTAATATTCCAATTCCTTCCATGATTTTTAGGGGGTGTGGAATAACTGTGTGTTATTCAGATTTCCTTACCTTTATATTTGAAGGTTTTTCTCCTAAATACTTGTCGAATTTGTTGTTTCTGTCATTGGAACCATAAACTTTAATCATTATATGTCTTGGAACCTAATGAGGTTTTTTTTCTTGAGACAATCTTGGATACTTTTGAATTATATTTTTTTCTGTATTCAGAAATTGTGGAAGTTTTTTCTTGCATAATTTCCTGCATTTTGGTATTCAGGGCTCCCCTCCCCACCTCAGTCCTCCCTCCCTATTATGATCTTATGAGAGAACTATATTTCCTTAAGCTGTTTCTGCACATATGGTCTTCAAGGTCAATGGCTTTGGTTTATATAGAGATCACTGTAACGTTGTAGCCTTTTGCTTAATTTCTAACAGATTTACTTCCACTTCAGTACTTTTTGTATTGTAAATCTGTGCGTGTCTCTTTTGCTTTCCTAGAGAAACTTTCTACCATGGATTCAATTTTGGCAAATCTGCTAAATGATTTTTTAAATTACTGTATCAAGAGCTAAAACTTTCGACATATACTATTTCCTAAATTTTTCTCTTATGAATTTAACTTCTCCTTTGAAACACATTGGAATATTTTGTTTCTCCATGTTCTCTTGGAATTCCATAGGATTCTGTTTCATTTGGCATTAATTCACATTCCTTTATTTTATGGTTGGTTGTTGTCCTTCGTTCTCAAAGAGCAACAAAATGATATCACCATGATAAAGTCAAGTTTCAATGTGTCCAAATGTGGCTGATCAGACCAATACGAGCTTGGAATGCTCTACCACAGATTGGGTGGAGATAGTTCATGTGAATAGTTGGGGCGGATATTCCAAATTTGTGCATCTTATGTTTCCTTTGTGCTGGTTCAAATCTGCTTTGCTCATAGAGCATAGCACCCTTTCTCATATGGGTGCACCACGCTGATCAGTCCTGTGCCAGTGTCTCCCATGGCCCACAATCAAATCGAAAGTTCTTGAGAGAGACCTTGAGAGTATCCTTGTAACACTTCTTCTGACTACCATGTGATCACCCGCCCCATGAAAGTTCTCCATAAAATAGTTTTTTTGGCAAGTGTACATTTTGCATTCAAACAATGTGGCCAGCCCATTGGAATTGAAGCATAGTTTGAATGCTTGGCAGTTCAGCTCAAGCAAGTACCAGAGTACCTTAACCTGCCAGGTGATCCTCAGAATCTTCCTAAGACAGTTCAAATGGAAGCTATTCAGCTTCCTGGCATGGTGCTGGTAGGCTGTCCATGTTTCACAGGCATACAACAATAAAGTCAGCACAACAGCTCTGTAGACCTTCAGTTTGGTAGTCAGTCTGATACTTCTTCTCTCCAAACTTTTCTTTGGAGCCTTCCAAACATTGAGCTAGCTCTGACAATGCATGTGTCAATCTCATTGTCAATGTGTACATCCCTGGAAAGTACATTACCAAGGTAAATGAAGTTATCCACAGCATTCAAAACTTCTCCATTTGTTGTAACTGATGGTTCTACATATGGATGGTGTGGTGATGGCTGATGGAGCGCCTATTTTTTCTTGGTGTTAATTATTAGGCCAAAATTAGCACAGGCAGCAGAGAATTGATTCATACTTTGTTGCATCTCAGCTTCAGAGGCTGCATTGAGTATACAATCATCTGCAAACAGAAAATCATGCACCAACATTCCCTCCACTTTGGTCTTGGCTTGCAGCCTTTTCAAATTGAAAAATTTATCATCAGTAAGGTAGCTGACCTTGATGCTGTGTTCATCCTCACTGAAAGCACTTGACAACATGATTGAAAACATCGTGCTAAAAAGCATGGGAACAAGCACACAGCCCTGTTTCACTCCATTGGTGACTAGGAAGGCACGAGAGCATGGTCCACTATTCAGAACCTGGGCAAGTATACCATCATGAAATTGATGTACAATACTGATGAACTCCAGGATTTTGACATAATTTTCCATAAGCCCTCACTACTAACAGTGTCAAAGTCCTTGGTCAGATCTACAAATGTGTACAGACCTCTTTTTCTGTTCCTGGCATTTCTCCTGGAGTTGTTAGGCAACAAACACCATGTTGACTGCTCCTCTGACCTTTCGGAAGTCACACTGGCTCTCAGGTGGATGACCATTTTCGAGGTGAAGGATTGGCCTATTAAGGAGAATTCTAGCAAGAATCTTGCCAGCAATGACTAAGAGAGACACCCCTGTGATTGTTGCAGGACAATCTATTTCCTTTACCTTCATAGAGATGAACAATGGAGGCATCCTTGAACTCCTGGGGGACGACTTCCTCTTGCCAAGTAACCTGGAAAATTTCAGCCAGCTTTTATAAATCTCAGCTGAAATAGAATCAGCACCAGGTGCTTGGCCACATGAAAGGAGCCTAATGGCCCTCAAAACCTCTTCTTCAGATGGAAGTTTGTTAAGGAGATATTTACTCTTCAACCTGAAGTAAATCGTCAATGGCCTCAGCATTGATTGATGATGGTCTGTTGAGAACACTATGGGAGTGTTCAGTCCATCTCTCTAGGATCATGTCCTTATCATTAATCAATGTGGTTCCATCAACACTGAGTAGCCGTGATATACCATAGGTTTTTGGTCCATAAATACTTTCAGAGAATCATAAAAGCACTATGGATTGTTACTATCAGCATAAAACTGAATTTCATCTGTCTTCTTACTGAGCCAGGAATCCTGCATCTCTCTAAACTTTGCTTGTACTTTACTTCTGATGGAATTAAATGCTGCCTTCTTAGAGAGGGATGAGCTACCCTACTGGTAAATCCTATGGAGTTCTCATTTTTCATTTAGTAGCTTCTGAATTTCCCATCATTTTTATCAAACCAGTCTTGGTGTTTGAGAGTGTTCTGACCCAGATGAGCAAACGCAGGGCTGTACACCAAATCTCTGAAAGTTGCCCACTTCTTTTCTGCTCCACTGTTGCCAACTATGTGTTGGCTCAACTGTCCCTCCAAGTTAGCAACTAACTGTTCATGCTCAGAGAAGAACTCTAATTTATTAACATTAATATTTCTGGTAGTCATTTTGCCTTGGGAGTGGCACTTTTGATGAATGGATATTTAGCTTGGAAGGGACAAGAGTATGATCAGTGCAGCACTCTGTACCACACAGTGCCTTCATCACTCTCACATCTTGTCTGTGTCTTCTTACAATCGCAGTCTATTAGATGCCAATATTTGCTGTGAGGGTGCATCCATGAAGTTTAATTGTATTTAGATAGAAGGAAAACAGTGTTTTATAATATTTGTTGAGAGAGTTTTGTAATCTCTTTGAAGGTTTAGTACTCATTCTTCCTTATAGTTTTAATAACTTCTCTGTTGCTTTATGAGCCTGAATTTTTGACTGAATTTTTATCTTACTGACATTTTTTTTCCCTACTAATTACTTTCTGATTTTTCACCTTTTGCAGGTGAAGAGTTGGACTGGGCTGCAAAGCTACTTTAAGTTCCTTTCACACTGGGGGATTTAGTGTTCACTAGCTTCAAATCTTCCCTGTGTATCCTCTGGGGGAAAAGGATTGGCCCCCACTGGCTTTTACTTTCCCTTCTTTCAGGCTTGATATAATCATGTACACTGAGTACCCACTCTAATTAATGCCATGTATCCCCTCCTTCCTTCATTTCTCTCAAGGTTCTACTCCTGACTCTCTACAAACTTTCTCTGATCCTATAAATAATTCCATGTCATCGATTCTTTTAGGCATCTCCTTTTAAGGAAAACACTCGGGTCAGCTATGTCTTCCTTTCCAGGCTCCACTCATGATGCTTCATGGATTCTCTCTACTATATCCCTATGTGGGTATTTTTAGATTACCATTACCTTTTTGGTTTCTTTTTATGTATTATATTCCATCATTAGAAGGTAAACTTCTTGAGGGCAGGGCTTTCTTTTTGCTTATATTTGTATTCTCATCACTTAGTACCATGTCAGACACATAACTAAATGCTAATAAATGCTTGTTGATTTGACTGAGCTGGTTACTCTTTTGAGGGCAAGAAACTCTAGGCAGAATCTCTGTAGCCTTGTGATGCCTAATCTAGTAGCTACCCCAGGTAGAATGGGGCAGATGAGGAGAACAGAGGGTAAAATGAAACAGGATGAGAACCCAATATGACTTAAGTCATAAGTCGGCAAGGTCAGGTCATATGGGGGAAGAATCCTGGGGTAGTAATCTAAGAATTCACAATTATTGGTGTTAATTCATAATGATTTCAATTCTTGTCAGGGTTTCTCTCTCTCCATGCCCCGCACCTCCACCACCCCCCATCCTCTGGACTCAGCCAAGTTGCTCTACCTAGGGCACACAATTTTCTTTTGGTTAGAGATAGGGAAGATTGAGAGTTAATGGAGACTGGGGAAAGTGTCTGCTCTGCCATATTTAGATTTATTCTTGTTTGTTTGTCTTTTGTCCAGACCTAGGTATCATGAACAGAAGACTTCCTTCTCCAACACACAAGCAGTTCAAAAAACAGTACGCTGATAGACATTTAACAATCAGATCTCCAAAAACAAAAAATTGTGCACGACATACTTTTAGGTTTAATCTACCTTCATTACATTTCTCTCTCATTTTCTTAAATCCAGACAATAAACAAAATGATAAATAAAGCCCTGGTTTGTTATATTTGCAAATATTCAAAGTGCAAATAATCATACAGACAATTTGACAAATGAAAATCTGACAATTGGCTTCACAAGTCAGTTCCAGCATACCCCAGTCTTCACCTATAACTTATAGTCATAAAGCACTGACTGCAGCATAGATGCTATTGACTTATAGGATCATAAATTTAAAGCTCGAAGGAATTGTAGAGGCCATCAAGTTCATCACTGTTTTTTTTTTTACAGATAAAGAAACTGAGGTTAAGATAAATTGCTCATGGTCACACAACTACCAGGTATCAGAAGCTGTCCTTGAACCTAAATAGTCTTAACACAAGGCTGAACAACTTTCCACTTTAACACACTCTTTCTTTGCATCTTCAACCTCTATAAATTGTATATCTAATTCTTATTAGGAAAGCTAATTTTCTAATATATTTGGTCAATTGAAGAGACTAATATTATAAAATATTTCAACTAAAAAGATATGAGCTATCCCCAATACTAGATTTTAAATACAATTTGCTTGATCACTAATCACTTGATCAATAATAGACTTTAAAATTGTAGTTTATTATGTGATTTATTTTGATCCACTCATTCTTTAGAATTAGATTATTTAGTTTCCAATTAATTTTTAATTTATGAGTTGATGGGTATTTATTGAGTGTAATCACCTAGTGTCTCTGATTTGTACCACATTTTAGGATATTCCCCGTGTTTTAAAAGGTTTTTAAGTAGAGCTATAGGAGTTGAGTTAGCCAGAAAGTTCATAAACTTAGAATGGTGACACATCATATCTGCTTTTAATATCTTTACACTAGGCAATTGCACAGAAATTAACACCCTTACCCTAGTCCAAAAAAAGAAAAATGAGATATAAAGCTCTTTAGAAGACCTGGCAGATGTCTCCAGCACTCTGAAAAAAAACATCTTTCACCCATTATTGCTGCCTGATAGTCTACTATTTTTAAAAGTCTCCAGCTATGAATTTACAGAGTATTGTAGAGTCAAGGTGGTACATTCCAAAAGTAGTATTGGCAAGTAACTTTACCTCTCCTGTTCTCAGCTTCCTCATCTATAAAATGTTGGACTAGGCTGCCTTTATATTTCCCTCCAGGCCTAAATCTATGATCATAAGATTATTTGATACTGTGACAAAGATTGCCAAAGAATCCAGCTAAAGCTGGGAGCTAGAGGCAAAGCTAGAGGTTCACCAACCACATGCCCAGGTAATATGACCATTCCTGGCAGTGTGTGGTCAAGGCTACTAATTCAGCCACCAGCAGAACAGCATCTGGAAGAAAATCATGTATCAAGGAAAGATCACTGGGTAGCAGGTTTGGTGGGAGCAGTGCTATGACATCACCAAATCAAATGGAATCATATGTGTAAGGCATTTTCCAAATCTTAAAGTACTAATGAATGTGAACCATTATGTGAGCCATAAAGATATCAGCATAAAGAAAGAAGTTAAAGAGATGATCAGAATTTCATAAAAGTTATATGATAGGCCTTTGGAGAAAATTGAATGTTAATACATAGGAGTATATATTTTTCTCAGCTGTAGATGGCAACTTCACAAAAACTGACCATGTTTTAGTGCATAAAAACCTCACAACCAAATGCAAAATAGCAGAACTATTAAATGCATCCTTGTTAGATAATAATGCAATTAAAATTACATTCAATCAAAGGCCATGAAATTGTAAATTAAAAATTAATTGAAAATTAAATAATCTAATTCTCAAGAATGAGTGAGTCAAGGAATTAATCATAGAGACAATCCATAATTTCATTGAAAACGACAATAAGAAAACATACCAAAATTCACAGGGTGTGACTAAAAGCAATACTTGGGGGAAATTTTATATTGTTAAATGCTTATGTAAATAAAATAGAAAAAGAGCAGATCAATGAATTGGGCATGCAATTAAAAACATTAGAAAAAGAACAAGTTTAAAATCTCCAATTAAACACCAAACTGGAAATCCCAAAAATCAAAGGAGAGATTAATAAAATTGAAAAGAAGAAAACCATTCAGCTAACAAAAAAAACTAGGAGCTGGTTTTATGAGAAAAACCCAATAAAATATTAATTAATTTGATTTTTTTAAAAAGAAGAAAAACAAGCTATTAGTATCAAAAATGAAAAGGGTGAATATACCATCAATAAATTAAAATTAAGGAAATGATTAGGAGACATTTTTTCCCAATGATATGCCAATAAATTTGACAATCTAAGTGAAATGGATGAATATTCACAATTTAGTAGATGCAGATACAGAGTGTACCTTAAATGTGGGGTAGGGTTCTCTCTGGTAACTTGCTATTGAGAAGTTAGGAAGTTGGAAGTTAGGAGCTGCCCCTTGATTACACATTGTGATCCTACTTCATGACAGAAAGTTTTCCTGAGCTGGTGTTTAACCTTGACGAGGAAGAAACAACAGCCCAGAGAGTGGGAGAGTATAAAAAACTTCTATGTATATGAGAATCTCTTAACCTATAATGAAACAGAATACCCAACCCCTGCTTTTCCTCTGGTAAATCTTGGATTAATGATAATATAACAGTGTTTTGTTTACTAACATCAACCTCTCATCAGGGATATCAGGCATAACCTTTTCCTGTTTCCTCTTCTTCTTTTTTTTTTTTTAAGATATTCCTTCTTCCACTCCATCCATCGTAGTTCAGTGTCCAGTTGTTTCAACTAAGTAAATAAACATTAGTATAGTGTAAGGGAATTCTAGAATTCAAACTGACATAAGTAACTGGTGACAAATCACCAGTGCTTCCTCATGTGATGGTAAAGTGTAAAAGGTACAACTTAGAATAGAAGACTTGGTTTCAAATACAATCTCTGGGTAGCATAGTGGAATTGAATGCTAGGCTTGGTTAAAGAACCTGGGGTCACATCCTAACTTTCACTTACTACACATGCAACATTAGGCAATGTAACAACCTCTCTGGTCTCAGGTTTCTCCTTTGAAAACAGAAGGGTTGAGCTAAGTCATGTAATGACCTCTGCAATCCCTTCTAGCTTTAATTCTGTGGAACTAATTTGTTCATTTCCTGGACAGTTCACTTACCCTCCTTGAGCCTTAGTTTTCTCAGCTGTAAAATGGGGATAATAGTTTTATTTATTGAAGACCAAATGAGATTTTTGTAATGCAAATCCTAAAATATTGCATAAATAAATGCTCATTGTCACACTTATATTATTCTGTTTGGTATGAATTTAAAATAGTCAGTGCCCCTTTCTAGTCCCATCCCTTTTTCAGTACTCTTCTGTTATAAGTTTGGTTTGAGTCTAAAGGCTATACTTGAGGACTTAGAGGGCCACATGTGGCCTTGAGGCCTCAGATTCCCTACCTTTGCCTTACACATTTCTCCCTTTTGTTCTCCTGAGGGGGTCAGGTTGCAGCTTCTCCTGTAGCAGCCCAAATATATCCCTTCTGACTTTTATTTCCAATTAATCTAAGCATAGCTGTGTCCTTCATTTCTCAGCTGATGACCCTAGAAATCGTCCTTCCCACCCTCCCCACTTTCCTAGACTTGACATAAACACTTTGAATTTCCTTCTCTTGGCCCTATGTTCTGGATCAGAGCATTTTGGATAGATGATAACTAACTTCCCCTATTGCCTTTCTTCATGTTGAGAGAGCAGTAGAATGTACTCTCTCTGAGGCTAGGTACTATTTATTGTTTCATCTTTTTATCCCCAGTGCCTGGCACAAAGAGTCAGACATTTCAGTTTCTTATCATGGGAATATAAGATTAAAGATTTAGAGCTAGAAGGAGCAACCTTTGAGGTCTTTTAGTCTAGTCTTCCTCATAAATGACAAAGTGGGAGCTCTTAAAATTAAATAATTTTCCCAGGGTTATACAGTGGCTGAGGCTCCATTTGAATTCAGGTCTTTATGACCGGCACATTACCTATTACACCATGTCGCCTCTCAATAGATTGGATTACATTTCTTGTGGGTCAAATCACTAAATAATGACCAGCAACTATTTCGCTAGCATGTATTTGATCACATAGGAAGGAACAAAGGTGAAAGCATAGCTCTGAAAAAGTTCAGATGTTGAGGACCTCATTCCTTCCGCCATTGTTATTTATATATTTTCCTAGTTGTTCTTTTCTGCTTTAAGTGCCGATTTGCTTTATTCAGATCTCCAAACCTATCCCTGATTTGGGACGGTGCTATAGACTTCCCAATAGTGTTGGGCACTGTGGTGCTGAACTTGATGGGCTCATATCTCTCCATGGTTATTCCCTGGAGAATTCTCCATGCCTCAGGGAAAATGGAGGCTTCAAGTCCTCTTTCTAGAGCTTATGATTAGATATGGGTTATCTCAGGATATGTATACTATGAGGACCTCCCCTGTCCCTATGACTAATCCTCAACTGGAAGTAAAATAGAGTGAAAAGAAGACTGGATTTGGAATCAGAAGACTGGGTTAATCTCCAGCTGTTTCAATTACTAATTGTGTAACCCTTTGCTGTATCATCAGAGTGTTGGTCTAAATCGTAGCTTTATAACTGGAAGGGACCTCAGAGGTCATCTATTTCAATCCTTTCATTTTACAGACAATGAAACTAGGACCCGAAGAGGATAAACGATCTCCTCAAAGAAACATGAGTAGCAAATAACAGAGCCAAAATTTGAATTAAGATCATAGAAGCATAGAACTAGAGTAGGAAGGAACCTCAGAGACAAGTTAGTCCAAACTCCTCATTTTATAGATGAGGAACTCTGGGGCTGGGGCAGGGTGAAGTAACTTTTCCAAGATCACACACATAATGCCAGAAGAGGAATTTGAATCCAGATCCTCTGATTCCAAATACTGCTCATTTCCCACAACAATACCCTTCTGCCTCCATAGAAGGCCTCTAAGGACCTTTCCATCTTGAAATCAGTTCTCCTCATGAGCTATCAGGATATGGAGGAAGAAGTCAGGCACTGTGGTAGAGGGCACTGACACTAACCAGTGTTCTGACAGTGTAGCAGGAGAAGGGGACAGAGTAGTCCTGCCTACCCTAACCAAGACTATGACAACTGGCACAAAGTCCCAACTAGGAACTAGTGATGGAGATATGCATAAACAGAAGGGAAAGCCATACCCAATGAGCTGAGAACATTGAGAGGTAAATATAGAAGAGAGTAATTCCAGGTGTGTTTATTCTGTCTCAGGATGAGGTTCCCTTGATTTATTTCTTTTATACAGTCTTGGAGTCCCTGTAATCAAACCATCCTTTTTTTCCCTCTGAGGTTTACATCCATTACTGACCACAATGCAATGAAAATAATGGTCAGTGAAAAGTATTTTTTAAAAAGATTCAAAATTTAATGGAGACTAAATAATATAATATTAGAGAACATGTGGGTCAAGGACAGATTTTAGAAAGAGAAGAAAATTTCATTGAGGAAAAATGACCAAAAAAAAGAACAAAAAGAAAAGATATACCAAAACTTTTAGGATACATCAAAACAGGCTTTAAGGGGAAAACTATACCTCTAATCCCTTTCATCAACAAGAGAGAAAGAAAAAAATTAATGAATTGGATATGCAATTAGAAAACCAGAAAGTAGTAAATCAAACAATTCCAATAGCACATAGAGTGTGCACAAAAAAGAGAAAAAGAAGGCATCCTATCAAACTCTGTCTTCAAGATAAATGTGGTTCTGCTACTAAACCAGGTGAAGATAAAGCAGAGAACTATTAACTAATATCTCTAATAAATATAGATATAAAATATTGAATAAAACAATAACAAAAGAAGCTATATCAGCATATTTAAAAGATTGTACATAAGCCAGGGTAGATTTATACTGAACTAGAGTTGGTTGTCTACCGAGAAAACCAGAAGCATAATAGACCATATTAGCAAAAAAAATTGAAATAACATGATTATATAAAAGATATGCGAAAAGCTTTTGACAAAACCCAATACCCCTTTATTTTAAAAAATGGAATAAATGAACTTGTCCTTAATATAGTAAGTAGTATCTATCTAAAACTAGGAGCTACCATTATCTGTAATTGTGAAATGCTAGAAGGCTTTTCAACAAAATCAAGGGCACAGTGAGCCTTATCACCACTGATACAGTTTTATGAATAACAGTTATAATAATAATGAGACAACATAAAGATATGGAGGAACTAAACATATGCAAAGAAAAAACAAAATTATCACATTTTATACATGGTTTACATAATGATAGAGATTCAATGAAAAATTAAAATAATTTCTAACTCAGTAAAGTAACAAGATATTAAATAAACCTATAAAAAATAACTGTCCTTCCCATATATTACTAACAAAGTCAAGCAGGCAGTAGAAAAAGTAGAAAAATCTACAGCATGCATTAAATATCCTAGAGCCTGCCTACCGAGATATAAACAGGATTTATATGCATACAACTAAAAAAAAATCCTTTTTAAAGAAAAAAAGACAAAAATATGGAGATATATTAATTTATCATAATTGGGAGATAATACACAATGAAAAGGCAATGTGACCTAAATTAATTTACAGATTTAGTACCTTATGAGATTCCCAAAGTTTTCTTTCAAGAGACAGAAAAGTAAAAACAAAATTCATCTGAAAGAACAATAGGTCAAAAATCTCAAGGGAAAAAATGAAAAAAAAATAAATAAATGAAAAGGGACAGAATGATACCAGGTTTCAAATCATACTACAAAGCAATTGTGATTGAAATTATTTGGTATTGGTTGAAAAGAAAAGTTGATCAATGAAATAGATGATGTAAATAAATAGATGATGTTTTTGTATTCAGTAAAACCAAGAACTCCACTTACTACAATTAAGATTCACTCTTCAACAAAAACTGGGAAAATTGGTCAAGAAGGACAAGTTTTGAAGAAAGACCATCAGATTTGGCAATTAAAAGGTCATTAGTAACTTTGTAGAGAGCATGTTCAGTTGAGTGATTGTTACTTCAACTCCTTTAGAAGCTAAATCATAGTGCCTTAGACGTAAGAGATGTATCAACACTTCTGCGTACATGGTTGGTTGGTTCTTGTCCTTCATTTTCAGAGAGGACCAAAATGACATCACTGTGATAAAGTCAAGTTTCAATGTGTCCAACTTTGGCTGATCAGACCAATATGAGCTTGGAATGCTCTACCACAGATTGGGCACAGAAAGTTTCTGGGAGAATTTGGGATGGATACTCTAAATTTGCATATCCTATGTTTCCTTTGAGCTGTTTCACTTCTACTTTGCTCACAGAGCACAGCACTTTTTTTGATTTGGGCACACCATGCTGACTGTTTCTGTGCCAGTGTCTCCCATGTTACATAATCAGTTCCCAAGTTATTGACAGAGACCTTAAGAGTGTCCTTGTATCACCTCTTCTGAGCACCATGTGACTGCCTGTCCCATGCAAGTTCTCCATAAAATAATCATTTTATGTATATGGTAGATGGTCAGTAAATATGTTATTGAGTTGAATTGACTTGGATCCTGGAGAAATTTTGCCTCATGATAGAGATATAAACTAGGAATACTTTTAAGATCTTTGGCTCTAATTGCACTACCTACACCATTGCTTGCCATCTTATAAGGATTTAGAACAATGGTTCCAAGTATTTTGGAGGACTACTTCTGAATTTGTAGTTAGGAAGAACTGAGTTCAAAACACGCTTCAGACAATAATTAGTTGTATATTCACTTTACCTCTTGAACCCCCACATAATAAGAATTAGCCTACTAACATCCATTAACTGAGAAATACAGCTTTTGAAGACTTTATATTATAGACAGGCTGTGTACTGTATTGAACAAGAGAGTTACCACACTTGGAGTTACACTGAAGAAATCTCTTGATATACTGACATATACATGTACAAAACATCTCTTCAACATAAAGAAATTTGCTTATTTATGACTTCATCATGTCACATATTTTATTGAAGCTAAATAAAGATTATATGGATTATGCAATGTATCATAGTAAATAGAGTACTGAATTCTAAATAAGGAAAGCTTACATTCAAATTCAGTTTCTGACACTTACCAGCTGTGTGTCCCTGAAAACCCACTTGACCTCTTTATGTTTCATGAAGCTCCCTTTAGTTGACCTATAAAGTCACAGATGACTTGTGATAGATATAGTTTCTTCTACTGATGAAATCACAGATCCATTGAATTGGAGTAAAGATCAACATAAGAATGTTTAAGGAATATATCAAGTCAAGGATTTCTTTCAAATAATTATGAAGCCCCCCCAATTATATTATAAGCAATCTATCTCTTAGAAAGATCATAAATGAGTAATAAGTATGAAATATACTATATAGTATCTAGTGTTTATATAGTACTTTAACTGTAAAATGTCTCAAAGTTTATTTGCATAAGATTTTCCCATTGGTGAAGTGAGGGGATAGGATTGATGAGAACTTGAGAGAAAAGAGACCTGCTCTTTTGACTTCCAACTTTGATAGAGAAGACAAGCACTTAGAAATTCTCTTCAAGGAGACATACTAAAGAGAGAAAAAGACTCTAGGAAGAAGTCAACTTGTAGAGGAGTTAAAACCTCGATCATGTCTCTGTACCCAGCTTACTCTACTAGAAACTTGGGAGAATTTTCCTTTGGGTAAAATGGGACTCTTTCTCTTGATTAATCTGAGATATCTTGATCTCAATGTGAGAGGACATTCTATGTATTTTCCAGTATATTCTCATATGCATATCTTGTCAGATTTCTATTTGCTATTGGCTTGGACAAATGGTTGTATTTGCTATTGTGGAACTGTCATTTGGTGGGAAAGGAGTAAAGTCTTGGATATAGCTTGGTGTTCTCTTTCCCCATTAATAGATAATGATCAGTAACTCAGCTTGAACCTAAAAATTATCTCCCCTAGACTAGCAATACTTAAAGGATCCTAAATTTCCTAACTTAGTACCCTGTGTGAGGAGAGTAGAATGGCTAGTCTCCTTCCCCCTCCTGGTAGGAATCAAAGTTCCCCTTGGATCAAGGTAACTCTAACCATCCCTTCCTGTAAGTCAGATCTAAATAGGCCCAGGCGGACACATGTAATCTATATGGGCAAAACACAGAAAACACTTATAAGATTTACAAAGCACCTTACATACTTATCTCATTTGATTCTCGCAATAATCCTGTGAGTTAGGTACTATTATTATGTCCATCTTTTAGACAAGGAAACAAAGCCTGAGAAAAGTTAAGCAATTGTACCAGGGAGGCAGGATTTGAACTCATCTTCCTAACTTTGTCTATCACTCTATCTGTTGCACCACATAGCTACCTAGAAAACATCTTCCCTTACTCCTAAAGAGTCCAGTCAGATGGAAAGGAATAGAAAGAGAATGGCAAAGTCAAGGAGACCTTCAATCAGCCATCTGGGATATAGTTTTAGAGTAGCATAACTTCCAGAACAATTGTAAAATATACATCTAAAACTGAATTCTGGTGCTTGAGATTCATTAAGATAACTGCATAAAACTCCATCCCACCTCCAATGTCCCCAAAGGAATCAAAGAGTTTTCATGGAGGAGTAAATGAAGTGCATTATATTCCAAATGCCATTGCCACTTTGTGCTGCCAAACAAAAAGGTCTCTATACAAGGCCACTGTTGTATAATGGACACACTTCAGTTGTACAGACATTTTCAATTTTTCCATTCCACTGCAGAACAAAGGGAAGCATCCCAATTTAGGTCAACACTTTGTAACTTCATCATTTGAAGGAAAAAATACTTTTATTCCACCAGTTATCTACTCAGCTTTCCTGCTTCAAGACAATCAACCTTTCCAACCCGTGTGGTGAGGTGCAATTTTTGTCCCTTCCCTCTTCTTAACTGGTGTCCCTGCTTCAAGTCCATTTAAGTTTCTTCATGCTTATTACGTGCAAATAGCCCTCCCTATCTTGCCATAAGATTCTTTCTCTTACTGTCTTGTGCTCTCTTTCCCTGATGTTTTTGATTTGTCTCACAACTAGGTCTTCAATGTTGTGGGTGAGAATATGTTATCAAATAACCTAATTCAGCTGACTGATAACAGTAGGAGAGGGAGCCAGTCTTCTCAAACTTTTTCCACTCTCACCTCCTTCAGAATTTCTTAAACTGTGAGTTGTGACTGCATATGAACCACATTTGGAGAAGTGCTGAATGGAGAGTTGAATTTGGACTTAGGAAGACCTAAGTTCAGATTGTACCTCTGACCCTTATTAGTTTTACAACCATGGGTGACTCTAATTCTGGGAGCCTCATGTTCCTAATTTCTAAACTGCAAATGATGGTGGTCTCCACCTCACAAGGTTATAAAAATCAGACGTCTTTCTGCAGAAAGTCCTCTGCTCCTAATCTAGTTGACCTATCTTCTCCTTCTTCTTTACCCTCTTACCAAGCTCCCCCTAAGTAATTCCTGCTTCGCACCATACTTCAAAGCCAGCCTAAATGTTCTACCTGATTCCCCTCTCCTCAAACCCCAGACAAAAGTGATGACTCCCCTCCACTGAAAAAAAGTAACTCTCTTTTCCACCCATTGCATTTTCACATTGTATCTCATACTTGTAAATATATCTCATGTTTTTTCACATTATATCTCATAGTTGTGAATGCATCTCATGTTCTATGCTCGATTCCAGAGGCACAAGGGGCAGTATCATATTCTCTGTCTCCCCATGGTGCCTTGTACACAGTAGGTGCTCAACCAATGCTTACCACTGAATGAATCAACATAAGAGACAGAGAATCATGCTTTAAAAGAACTCCACTCCAGCTTTTGACTTTGTCCTTACTGAACTTCAACTCTGAATTTAGCATTGTCCAAGCCAATACTAAGGCACAAATGTAAATATTTTTATTTGAATTTTATTTTTTATCAGTAGTTAGGTTCCATTTTGTGCTATTACTGAAGTTTGTAATATTGTAGCCAATTCTAATTATCCAGGGGCTGTCTGTTTTGTAGATCACCCAAAACCATCGCTTCTTCCTTTTGCAGCCATTTCTTTACTTGTTAGCACCTCCAATTCAGGGAGCAGGGGTTAGGGAGAGGGCCAAAGGCTAGAAGGAGATGAAAGTCAAATCAAGCTGTTTTGCCTTCTACTGACAACTTTACAAATGGTTTGATAAGAGAACATGGTTTTTAAGTAATGGCCAAGATGAGGTTTGGGAATTTGGAATTGGAATCATCATTCACATTTTTCCTGTCTCTAATTAACCATAGATCACTCAAAGTACTATGTGGCAGCTATATTAGGATCCAATCTTGGACCAGTTATTTTTGCTCAAAAGGCTAAAAAAGAAACTAATGAAATAACAGATATTTTATATACCTTTAAGATTTCAAACAGACTTGAGACTTGTCTCTGCAATATTCTGTTTACTATTAAGGAAAAAAACTGGGGTCATGGAGCTATAATTACAACAGTGCTGATATTTTCCACTCTTAAATGACTTCAATGATCTGAGTTTATAACCTTTATTACCTTTAAATATATTCTCCAGTTTCATATAAATAACAATATCAGTTGGAAAATAAAGTATACAGGACTGGGAAGACTTTTAACTTCAAATAGTATAAAGTTGAGCAATCCATTTTTAGAGATTTAATTTATTCTTGCTGGATTTTAGCCCTCAAGTTCTGCCTTTTTATTTTTTTATTTTTATTTTTATCATTCTTTTACTCATTTCTAAAACTGGAAAACTTATGAAAGAATTTTATTTGTACTTTAAATTAATTAATAAAGTCATTAGTATATAAATTTTTATCAAATGCTAGCAATATAGTATAAGAGGATAAGTGTCTATAAAAAAATGGTATTATGCTTGAGGATAATTATGCATTTCCTCCATAGCTTATAGGATAATAAGCATTTTTGCACATTTTCAGGTATAGGGGTCGGGGAGCAAGTTAGGAAAGGCCTGCTACTCCAGAGACTCCTGTCAAATGACCTTACATGGTGGGAATTTTCCAGGATCAATTTGTTAAGATGTTCCAACACTGACCATAAGGTTTCTTCTTTCTAAAATTAAACTTCTATTCAAAATTAAATCAACTTTTTTCCCTAGGGTATGAACAGATATTCTGGTTGTAATGCATATATCTTTAAAAAATGACAAGGAATAATTGAAATCCCTCATATGATTCTCAGTGTTTTGGTCTGGCTGCTAACTTTGGCAAAAGGAGTTGAGTTTTTCCCAGTAGGATGAAAGCCCTGAATTTAATGAAAGCAAGATTCTAAAATTTGGCTTCTCTTCACAACATTTTGATCTTATAAATTATAAATGACTTTTGGACCTCTAATCTTCCCATAGTCACTTCGTTCATTCATTCATTCATTCTTTCTTTTATTCATCATTCAACAAATATTAAGCACCAACTATATGCAGAGCACTATGCTGATGGATAGAAAAATTAAAAATTTAGGTGATTATGGAGTTTACATTTTAATATAGGAATAAAATTCAGATAATTATAATATAAAATACTAGACAATATTTCAAATCAACTTAGTCAACAGTTATTAATTGCCTACTTTGGGTAAGGCACTATAATAGATGTTGCAGATACCAAGCTAAAGAATGATACAAGGCCTGACAGGAGTTTGCATTCTAGTTAGGGAGGAGGTATAGCATGATTGTGAAGAAGAAGAAAGAGAAAAAGGAGGGGGATGAGGAGGAAGAAGAGGAGGAGGAGGAGGAGAAAAAGAAGAAGGAAGAGGAGGAGGAGGAAGAGGAGATGGAAAAGAAAAAGGAGATGAAGAAGAAAAGAGGAAAAAGGGGATTAGAGAAGGGAGGGGAAGGTAGCTGGATGGGAGGAGGAGATAAAGGAAGAGAAAGAATAGGAGGAAAAGGAGGAAAACTAGTCCAATTTGCATGAGTTAAGCTATTGATGCTACCACATTTTCAGGTTGTGAGGGGCTCTAAAAGCTAAAGAGGAGAGCTTGGTCCTAGAGGCAATAGAGATTCATGAGAGTTTTTTGAGTGTGTGTGTGTTGGGGCGGGGGGAGTAACATAGAATTATACTTTAAGAAAATCACTTAGGCAGTTATGTGTGAGATGGATTAGAAAGGGGGGAGATGTGAGTCAGAAACCGATTAGGAAGCTATTGCAATAGTTCAGGAAGGAGGTAACGAGGGCCTAATCTAGGGTGATGACCACATAAGCAGACAGGAGACAGATGGGAAAGCTACTGTGAAGGTAGACGTGACGAGATTTGGCAACTGATTAGGAATTTGGAATGAGAAAGTGAGATTGTAAACCTGAGTAACTATAAATATAAATTATTTGGAATGAATATCTGGAAAAGTATTTGATAGAAATAGTTAAGTTCAGAAGTGGGATTGTTTTGCAGGAAGATTATATCTAGAAGACGTTCATTTAACCTGATCAGCTTTAGAAAAGGCATTTTGTATTGCTGTGGTATTTTGTTTCTTTGTTTGTTTTAATTTTGGCCACTAAAGACTCCATCATACCCCATGACCTCTCTCCTTGCTATACCACTGTATACAAATAGGGATGTTCTTTGTTGTTTTAGAGCCTAAGAAACTCTTAACCCCTGGACTAGTTCACATGTAGGAGTAAACTTGTAGCTCTTAGTGACCTTGGCAAAACTACTCTGAGTAATGGTTTCAACAGAGAAATCTTTCTAAATATGTTTATTTAACTTTTCTTGGCCTCTAGAAGGGAGTGCCAAGCAGATGTAATTTCTTCTTCGTATTATTTTATTTTTAGGTCAACATGTTCAGAAAAACTAATGCAAAGCATGATTGCAATTATTTTCATTTATTTCAAATTCTTCATTTTCATCTAGTGAAATCAAGATGCTTGTTCAATAATTATATATCTTTCCCCCATTTACCAGTTGTGTGTGTGTATGGGTGCTCATGTGTGATATGTAGTTATCTTTTCTATGAAAAACATCCAAAACTATTGTTTAGCAGGCATTTATCATTTTCTTCTCTATCACTTGATATTTCTCACCATTACCCATGCTCACTATGTTGAGCTTATACCACTTAATACCACCAAAACATATACATTTAAGAAAACTTGTTTCCTTGGACCACTCTCTGGCCATTATAGTATAACAATTCCACATACTAAGTATCGGCTTCTGTGAAACTGCCGGATTACAACCTCAGGATGAGAAATAGCTGGTGTTTGGAGACATAGTTATACTCTTAGAACATTCTTTGAAATGTGAATTCTGATCTAATCAGGTGCAAGAATCCCCAGTAAAGTTAGAATGTAGTTACCTTGCATGAATAAATTACCTTCTCTTTATTCAAACATAAACATGGATGAAGGTAAGAAATCAGAAATAAGGCAAACTTAGGTTTTTCTATCTTCGTGTCGAAGGATATGTTTTATCCCCTGTAAAAGGAATAAATGTATAGTTGTGTGTCTGTTAAGATTGTTGGTATAAGGTGGAAAAATATTTTTTTTCTAGAATAGGGAGTTTGAAGTTAACTCTAGGAAATAATGAGCCTAAAGTGTTGGAGCACAGGAATAACTGATTAGATCTATGTGCAAAAACAATTATTCTGGCAGCAGCTAACGCCTGCTAGGAGGTCACTGCTATAGTCCTTTCTTTGTGGCAATGAGTCCTGTAATACGATGGTTGTGATGAGGGAATATAAGATACTCTGAAGGTAGAATGGCTTGATCTTGGTAACTGAATATGAGAGGTAAAGGAGAAGTACATGCAGCGAGTCGAAGATTGAAAAAATACACACAGAAATCCTTTTAAAACCATTACATGTCATGCAACCACAATGTGTCATTATTATTTGGCTTTATATCAAATGTGAACTTTAATATTATCCCTCTCTCTCACTAATATCCTATGCTTCCAAGAGGACCAGCGTCAGAATGGTCTGGAAAGACAATTGACATTGCCCAGTTATGCCACAAGATTGAATCATTCTTATAGAGGAAGAGATGAGTGATAGTTTCAAGAAAATTTAATCTTTGTTCTTTGAATAATGATTCTTCTCCTAATAATAATAATGAATATGACTCTTCTCCTAGTCAGGCATGTCTGAAACTTAGGAGCCACCATGGACTCTTCCTTCTTCTTTGTCCTTAACATTCTTTTCAAGAAGGAGATTTGTGACAGTAGCAAGAAATTATCAGGATCATTTTTGATTAATGGTACCATCAGTCAACCACGCCTAAAATCTAGAAGGCATCGTTGACTCCTCTGTCTTCCTTGTCCCTAATATTCATCCACCAAGTTCTCTCCACTTTACATCCAGAAAATTTCTTACAGTGATCCCCTCCTTTCCAACTTCAACCACCATATTTCAGACCATTGTTACTTCTCACCCAGTCTCTCAAAGTGTCCTAACCTCCATTCTGTCTATGTCTTCTCCTATGAAAACTGGTATTTTTAAATGAATATTTTTTGGGGGGAACTTCAAATTCAGATCCATTTTTTTCGAGGAAATATTAAATTTGGACCATGGTAAGGATCTAATGAGATACAGTATATAAGGTGCTTTGCAGAACTAGAACTAGAACGGGACAAGTCAGTCTTTACCCATATTCTGAAATTTTGAAGGGTGCCATTTCTAATCCCTAGTCAGTGGACAGAGACAATTTACTTACTGGCATCAGATATGAGCCAGACTCCCAAAGCATTGTCTTTTTCAAAGGCACTGTTTTCTAAACCGCTTGTCTAATGTGGCCAGAGCTTCCTCCTACTTGGATCTCATTTATTCTGCTCTAAATACCCTTAAGACTATTTATTTCACTCCTTTGTTCTAACAGAACATTTTTAAAAATTGATTTTACTCTCACAGTAAAACTTCCTAAGGACAAACTAAAGTTATTCAGTGATTCATATCTATGTTGTAGGTATTAACCAGAAAGTCTGCTTCGAAGTGTGCGGACTCTCCCCGCCCTTGTCAACTGCATCTTTTTAAGAGAACTAAATGGAAGGGAATACTTAAAGAGGTGAAAATGATCATTGGCTTAAATCATTCTTTGTTTTAGCTATTGTCAAGTCCTAGGCAAGGTATGGATTTCTGACGCAAAAATCATTTATTCCAGTCACCCAACTTGTAACATCCACTGGAAGATTTCCAGAATAACTTCAAAAGTTGTAGTATCAATATCGCTCAAAATGCCTCAACAAGAGAGGAGTTCCTTGACAATCAGGAAAGGAGATCAAAAGAGCCTGGAGAACAGGGATGAGGAATTGAAGGGACTGAAGACTTGGGGAGTTAATCCTGAGGCTCCATCTTCTAACTGCTGACAGTCCTTCGCCACCTATCCCTCTCTGCTGCCTATCCCATCTGAGACAACTCTTCCCATCCCTCACTTTCCTTGGCTACTGCATCTGAAAAGCATGCACCTCTCCTGGCAGATGGACCAAGGTGTCTGTTGCCCGTTATTAATGCATCCCAATATAACCTAATTAATATAAATAATAATTTATAATATTATAAAATAATATAACCATTATTTTAGACTTATGTTGGATGAGGTAGATTTTTAAAAACCAAAATCATAGCAATTCTGCCCTTGGAAGTGAGTTATAAAATATGTGACTGACATTTGATTATGTTCCAACTTAGGAAAAACTCTAGCAGTGGGCTGAGTGGTTAGGATCCCAGCCCTGTACAGAAATAGAGTTTCTGATTGCACATTAGAATGTACAAAATACCTCCCTCATAATATTCCTATAAGGAGGCAAGGCATGCTGATAACTTTTACCCTGAAATAGACTATGTGTTCTTTGAGGGTAGGAACTTATAAATCTTCATAATTACCATAATTTGCACAATGACCTATGTATGTTGTTTAGTCATTTTTCAATTGTGTCTGACTCTTTGTGACCCATTTGGGGTTTTTCTGGCAAGGATGCTGGAGTGGTTTGCCATTTTCTTCTCTAGCTCATTTTACAGATGAAGAAACTGAGGCAAACAGAGTTTTGTGTGGCTCTTAGTGTTCTCCTGTGCATCCATACCTCAAGCGAAGGGATATCAGGAAATTTAAGGACCACACTAACTAGCTAGGTAGTGCATTGGATGCAGCGGTAGCCCTAGCATCACAAAGACCTCAGTTCAGATGTGCCCTTGGATGCTTACTAGCTGTGTAAGCCTGAGAAAGTCACTTTTTGCCTCTGTTTTCTCAATTGTAAAGGGTGGAAAGGGTATTTAGGGAATCAGAGAGGACTAGCACCTCTGACAGTCTGCTGAGTCCTTCTCAGGGTTGCTTATCTGATACCTTTGGTGGCCACCTGGCACTCAGTTCTTACCTGTGGCTCCAAGAAGCTGTAGCATGTGCAGTGGCCACACTCTATTAAAACTATCTCAGCAGACTAAACCAGGTTGAGGGTAACTGATAAGTCTCACACTTCTTTTTGAAATAGTGAATGTCTACCTCAAGCATGGAAGACTTCCCCCTGGCAAAATGGGCAGATGAAAACAGTTTGTTCCAATGGCCATGAAGGCAGCTGAAGCAGGTGCTGTGGAGTACTTAGAGATTGGTTAGACATTAAAGACACCAAGGTCTTGCATTGCATCCCAAGCCATTGCCAGATGCCTTGACTTTTTTTTTGCCTCTGGACTTCAATGACTCTGGCAGAGAGACTGAAGTTGCCAACTTTGTGCAACTCTACCTATCCAATTCATGCATGAGTTAAGACGTACATCATCATTGGAAATGAGGGAGAAATAACAACAAAATGTAGAATAATAAAAAATACCTCTCAGAGTTGTTGGAAGGATCATAGCGCCATATAAATGCTAGTTATTATTATTAACCACAGAAGTTTATGAGAAATAAGATTAGATCAATCAACTATAGTCTGTAATAGAATAAAAGAGGGGAAACCCCATCCTCAAGTCCTGATCTTTTCTTCCTATCCTGGGAAGAAATACAACTCTCTGGGTCTTTAGCAACTTAGATCTCCATGCAGGCAGGCAGTAACCTGGGGCCTTACCCAATGAATGTTATACTATAGTTGAGGAAAACGACTTCCATGTCTTTCCTTATGTGCTTTGGGAATGGGAGGGAGTTGGATGACAGTCAGCATCAGTGACCGTGCTGGGTAGCTGCCCCTCCTCCAGGATGAATGCTCCTAAACACAAGTGGCTCCTAGGAAGCCAACCTCAGGGCACCAAAAGTAAGGATCAGCACACCTGGAAGGGAGGTCCTGAGGCCTTCCCTTAGTTCTATGAGTCCCTCTCCAGGCCTGGTCCTGCTCTTTCCTCCTGTGACCACTAGCTTCATGTTCTTTCCCAAGCCTGTCTAGATGCCAAAATTCCTACTTTCAGTTCTAAAACTTTCTAAAATTAATCATCCATTATGCATCTATGTATACATGTTTCTATGTATCTATCTATGAATGTATTAGCTCTAATGGATAAGAATTATAATTATCATGCTTAATAGAAACATGTAGTTTTATCCTTTATTGTTATCATAATTTTCATCCTTTATTAAGAAAGTATTATTGGACAGCAAGGTGGTACAGTGAAAAGAGCCTGGCATCAGGAAGATCTGAGTTCAAATCCAGCCTCAGATACTTCCTAGCTGTATGACCACAGGTAAGTCACTTAACCCTATTTGCCTCAGTTTCCTCATTGAAAGAAGGATATAGTAATGGCTGGAGAAGGAAATGGTAAATCACTTTAGTGTCTCTGCCAAGAAAACCTGAAATGGGGTCATGACGCATCTGAAAACAACTTCAAATGTGGTCACAAAGAGCCCAACTCTTTGTGGAAACAATTGAACACAATTACAAGAAAAATCATAAAGGTACAAATGAGTTATACCATGTCATTACCCCTGGGATAACAGCTGTTTTCCAGTTCCATAACAGTTCATTAGGAGATTAGAAAGGTGAAGCCCCAAGTCCCCATCATTGTATTCCCCAGTTCATATGGTGACAGGAAGAAACATGTTTGTACAGGTGAAGTAGACATCCAGCAAAGTGGGTGGCTTAAAAACCCTGCCAAGAGGACACGTGGGACATTTGTTAAAAAAAAAAAAAACAAAAAAAACCTGGAATAGCCTGAGAATATTGCTGGGCTACCAAATGCCCTGCAGGGCACCTCTGTGTCATTCCAATTACCTTATGCACCTCCTTGGTTATAGATCTCTCTAAAGCACTAAGGTCAGAAGTAGTAAAGGATGAAACTTGGCTATTCTCTCTTAGAGACCTAGCTGACAGGCGGACATGTTTTCCCTTTCTTGACAGCTGTTAGAAAGATGATACATAATAAGTTTGAGGTTTCCTCTTGGCAACAGACTTTTTCTGATGGCAGGTTCTGATGAAAAAAAAATTAAAATGATCAGAGAGGCAATATTATGCTACCAGAAAATTGCCGAGTTTCATGATCTGCCTTGAAATACAGCAAAAGGCAATGAGGGCTTTTGCTCCATGCTGCTGACATGGATGGGAAGGACTGAGTTTCTTCCTCATGACAATCACCCCCTTCTCCCACCCCACCCCCCATATACACTCCCTGAACTTCACTTTGCATTTACCACTAGATCATTCCACATGCATATCCCTGAGCTTCCCCTGACAGATTTTCCCATGGTACCTCCCTCCTACGGTTCAAACCCTTGCAGGGCATAAGACTTTATATACTGGACATATTTTCTTTGTGCCACCATTCTACCCATTCCTGCCCACCCCCTTTAATTTGCCCCAGATACACATTATACCTAGGGAGCAAGGTAGGGTAGTGGATCGAGTGCTGGGCCTGTTGTCAGGAAGACTCATTTTCCTGAGTTCAAATCTGACTTCTGATACTTCCTAGCTGTGTGACCCTGGGGAATTTATTTCCTATTTGCCTCAGTTTCCTCATCTGTAAAATGAGTTGAAGAAGGAAAGAGCAAACCACTCTACTATCTTTACCAAGCAGACTCCAAACAGGATTATGAACTTAGCAACAACTGAGCAGCAACAAAATTAGCTTTTGCCTTAGTTGGTCAGTAACTTTCTTTTCATAGTACCACCGACTGCTCTCTTTTTAGTCATAACAATTTGGTGCATTGTCATGAGGATAAATTAAGATAATATTTGTAAGGCATTTAACATGGTGCCTGGAACACAGTAGACACTTCCTTCCATGCCTCTAAGATTACTTTTGAATGTTTCTATCTGTCTATGTATCTATCTATGTATCTATCTATCTATCTATCTATCATCTATCTAGCTATCATCTCTATGCATCTATCTATGTAGGGCAGCTAGGTGGTGCAGTGGATAGAGTACCAGTTCAGGAGTCAGGAGGACCTGAGTTCAAATCTCACCTCAGACACTTGATACTCACTAGCTGTGTGACCTTGGGCAAGTCACTTAACCCCAGTTGCCTCATCCTGGATCATTTCCAGTCATCCTAATGAATATCTGATCACTGGATTCAGATGGCTCTGGAGGAGAAGTGAGGCTGGTGACCTGCACAGACCTCCCTAACTCAAAACAGGGTCAAGTGCAAGTCATGTCATCACTTCCCTGATGGCATGTTCTTCAGCAGCAAAGGATGAACACATATACACACACAGAGTTCTGGGGAAAAAATAACAAATTCAGTTCTGTCTTGAATATCAGACTTTTTTTCCAAAAAATATTTGATAAAAATATTTCCCCCAATTAATGCTTTCTCTTCTCATACAAGCTATGTTATTTTGTTCACCAAAAATATTTTACATTTCAAATGATTAAAATTCTTTCTATTTTATGGTCTCCTTTCTTCCTTATTTGTCAAATAATTTTCAATCATTGTTAAAGGTATCTTCTATTTGCTTCTAATTTATTCTATGATATGGTATTTTGTAGGATATCTATGTGCAGCTAATTGTGGCATGTAAAATGATGATTTAAAGCTATTTTCTCCCAAAATGCTTTTAGGAGAGCTTTAGGACTTTGTGTGTGTGTGTGTGTGTGTGTGTGTGTGTGTCTGTGTGTGTGTGTCTGTGTGTGTGTGTGAAGGCATGCGTGTGTAATGTTCCAGGGCTATCCAATTGACTGTTTCTGCTTCCTTTTCTTTTAAAAAGAGAGAATTGGAACTCCAAATCAGAGTCCCTACGGAAAGAGTTCTTTCAGTGTTGTACGTTTTTGACTAGTTGTCTTCTAAAGTCACCTCCCCCCAACCCTGAGTATAGTTCCCTCAATCCCTAGTGGTTTCCCCAATCTACTCACTAAAACTATTATTCTCCCTCCTCTACCCCCTTTCCCTCTGGTGATGTCCCTAATATTCTGAAAATTTCTCCCTCGCTATCACCTTCCCTCTATTTAATGACCAGTATTTGTGGATTCCATTAATATGTTTCAAACAGCAAACTGTTTCAAAGACAAATAGATTTTAGAAAACATGATATAAGCTATTTCTCTTATACAACTCTGTGAAGTAGGCAGGGCAGATATTATTATCCCTGCTTTTATAGATGAAGAAACTTGGACCTCCACAGATATATAGATAATAAGTAACGAAGGTCAGATTGGAACCCAGGATATAACAACAACTCCATGTTCCCCCATTATGCCTTGATGTAACTCATAAATGAAAGATTCTTGAAGAATTCATCAAAGCATCTACACAAGATGGTTAAAGTATAGTCTTTCTGAGATAGCAGAACTAATAAATAATGATATTTACATAAGGCTTTAAAATGAACAAAATGCTCATGTCACAGCCACTCTTACTATGGAGTAGGTAGTGCAATAATTGTTATCCTGAATTTTACAGATGATGAAACTATCTCTCTGAGAGACTGAATGACTTTCTGAAGGTCCCACAGTTCATGTCAGAGACAGATTCAGGTTTGCTGACTCCAAATCTAAGATTCTTTATGCCATAGTGTTCTATCTTCTATAAAACTATTCCCAAGTAATGAGTAAGAATCTTTTTTTAGCCAATGCTGGTAATAATCATTTTATATATAAATATCATTTTTCTATAAAAAATAAAATTCCAAATGCATGATACTTCAAATCACATTAACTTGTCATGAAGAACTGGTTAAATCTGCTTTTTTTGTAGGATACTTGAAACATATCTAGCCTTAATTAAATCTTTGGGGAGAGAGAGTTAGGAGGAAAAGGAGGTTCTTCGTGTTCTTGAATTGCTTTGAATTGCTCTTAAATTTGCAAGCAATATTTGGTAAGTAAACTTTTTCATTCAATATAAACTTCCTCTTTTGGTTCTCTATGCATGTTATTTACCTTGCTGAAAGTAAAATGGGTGAAACTTTTATGATCACCCAGGTTAGCAACTTATAATTGTTGTCATATAAATAAAGAACTTGCTGATCTTTATTTCTGTCCCCCAACCCCCAAAGAAATCTCTGAGAAGTTTGACTCTGGAGGCTCTTTCTATTTTCCTAGGGCAATATATAACTACTTTAGGAAATCAGTTATGTTCATTTCAGCCCTAGCCCCCATCTGGATAATGGTCTATTAGTAGACCTTAAAAAAAGACACATTATGCCAATAACAAAAGCATTTAATAAAGATATAAAATGAATGATAAAAAACAAATAAGAAAGGGAATCAAATAGTGAAATCATTTTCTTCCCATAAACAAATAGACACACTCTATAACTTCCCAAATGGAAAAATAAGATAGAACTTGCCAAGGGAAATTTTATATGGAGGAAAGTATCCCTAAGCATGTGGGCAAATAGGGTGTTTTGTTCCCTTCTACCAGTCAGTCTCCTCTCATCAGGTCTACCTAGAGATCTCTGAAGCCTCTCATCTGAGTCCTGCGTATATCAAGATTCTTCTAGGACTCCTGGGATTGGGAGACATCACAACTTCACATGTTCCTCAAGCATGGTAGAGTGGAGAGAAAATGGGTTCTGGAGTCAGGCTCTGAGTTCAAATCCCATCTTTGATACGAATTACCTATGTAATTTTGAGCAACTCACTAATCATTCCTGAGTCTCAATTTTCTCAATTATCAAATGAGTAGTTTGGACTAGATGATTTTAGAGTCCTTTGTAGCCCTAGATCTATTACCTTTTTTTCTAGATCCATTATCTTTCCCATTTAATTGGTGCCTAGAGCTTGCCTCACAGTAGTAGAGCCATCTCACAGAAATACCACATAGTCATTAGATGTTGAGCCTAAGTACCCCTGCAGGACCCTTCCAGAATTTTGATGTCCTGAACTTTCTCCAGTGAACAGCAGCTCCCTTTCCCCATAACCATGGATGTGGAACCCACACTGGTAGGCTTCAATTAGCCCTTCATCAACTGTATATCACCTCCAGGAGTACAATCTTGGGGAGAGCAGATATCTTGAAGGAAAAAAAGACCTATCTTGGAGAAATATTGCAAAGGTAAGATTAGAAGCTTCTTGGAGAAAATTATGGGAAAATATCTGGAGAGAGAAACAGAATTGGGACATATAGAGGAAAATGGAGAATCTATGGAAGTTAATAATCTCTTAGTTTTCTTTGGTTCTGATGGTCTCTGTCCATATAATTTAGTAGGAAGGACAGAAGGGAAAGAGGGAGAAGTAATAAGTACTGTAATGAAATAGATGACCTTGAAGATGGCTCATAGGAACCATTAATATTCTAATTGATCATAGTAAATATCTTTACATAGTCTCAAAGCAAATACTACACTGAGGCAACTAGGTTGCTCAGAGTATTGGACTTGGAGTCAGAAAGACCTGAGTTCAAATCTTGTTTCAGACAATTATTGGCCATGTGACCCTGGATGAGTCATTTGACCTCTGTTTGCCTCAGTTTCCTCATCTTTAAAAGAAAGATAATAATAGCCCCTAGCTTCCAGGGTTATTGAGATAATACTTATAAAGTACTTGTTGTTGTTGATGGGTTATATCAAACTCTTCATGACCCCATTTGGCAGTTTCTTGTCAAAGACTCTGGAGCCGTCTTGCATTTTCTTCTCCAGTTTATTTTATATATGAGGAAACTGAGTCAAACAGGGTTAAGTGACTTGACCAGGGCACCCAATCAGTAAGTGATTGAGGTCAGATCTGAACTCAGGTCTTCTTGACTCCAGATCCACTTAGTGGCCCCTGTAAAGTACTTTGCAAATCTTAAAGCATTATGTAAATGCTAGTTATTATTATTTTTATTATATGATTCTCCTGTAAACATTCCTTCTCCAGGGTTCCTTTCATTATCCAAATTCATGTTCAATGTCTATTTCATACCTATAAGTTATAAATTTTGTGTGTGTGTGTGTGCGTGCGTGCGCACTAAGGATTGTGGCCAATGACCACATACAAAGATTGGATTACTGCAGTGGTAAATCTTCAGAAAGATTCGATAGCTCTGATGGCTTCCATACTACCATCTGGACTGTGGTCATTTTGAAAGTTAACTCTTTAGTTGTTTTAATTGGCATGGATATTGTTACTTATTCTGTTAGAGTAAATATAAAGTGAAGAAAAACCACCCTTCAACCGCAAAGATGCCATGTTAGATACACAGTGAGATTCCCTTTGTGAGCTAGTCAGGAGTGAATCATCAAGCTACTTAAAGCCGAAGGCCTCAGTAAATCTAACCCTTTGGTGGAACTTGTTTTTGTTTAAGTGAAATAGGGCCAAATACTCAGCCCTTTTCATTCCCCATATGAAAGGGGAACAAGTTTTTCTAAAGGTGCTGTAAGTTAGCCTTAACTTCCTCCATATCTCACTTACCCGTTCCCATACTTCCCCTCAGCCACCCACAAAAATAAAAATTGGTGTCTTTACCCAAAGCATTCACAGCTAGTATGATTGTACTCAGAGATGGCCAATACATAAGCAAAACAGTACTGGAATAGTATCCCAGGATCCACCATAGTACCTGACATGGAATAGGCACTTAATAAATATTGATTTGATTATGTCTGGTTTGAACATGCTACAAGACTACCTCTCATCACCAAAATGTCTCCCAAGGACTGTCACATCACCATTAGTATCACTCCATTTTCCCCAGGAGATCCCAAAGTTCACATATGCCTTGGTGAAGGGAGAGGTATTCACATCCATTAATGCATTCACCTATAAATCTATTTCTGCATATTAACCAATCGTCTCCCAGCAGAGCACTTTGTCCTGAAGGGGTGGATCCATTGTTTCAGTACTAGTCTCCACCTGAGTCCAACTTTGTAATGTTTATTCCATTATGTTACATATGTTTATTCCATTCCTTCCCCAGCACTTCCCAAATAATCCCATATCTGACTAGCATGTTAAATTAATTTTATGTATTAGGGAGAGTGAGAATTAAAGAATGAGAACCACAAAAGTGCAAACAGAACACTCAATGGAGGAAGGAAATAATTAGCACAGTGGAAATATGGTAGCTATTAACTTCCTGATGGCATGGGGGGCAAGAAGAGGCTTCCTGCTTAGATATTAGACAGTGTGATTACCTCCCCCATCCACTGGGGTCTTGGGAGGAAGTGAGACTGTCTCTGAGGGGCCTATCTCACCCAAAATAAATTCAATCTGTAGCATCGTGACTGTACTTCCTGTGGCCTGGATATGCAATCGACAGTTCTCTGACTTTCTTGATGCAGGCACCGGGAAAGAAACAAATTGGAGATGTGGACCCTACCCTACCTCATTATGAAGAACATATACACTCCCCTCAAACTTCTTGTTTTCCTCTTCTCTTTTGCCTTTTTCTCTGTAAAAACTTCATGAACCATCACAGTCACCTTCATATGCAACTTCTCAGTGTTTCTGTCTAAAACATCTGATGCCGTGAATTCAGGGAATTCTTGTCCTTATAATTGATAGGGGCAAACCAACTCGATGTGTTTGTGTTGAATACATTCAGCAGCATGGTAGAGTAGAAAAAGTCCTGGGTTCGGAGTCCTTGGAATCCCTGCAGTGCTTCTTAGTATTTTTGTAACCTTGAACAAGGCATTTTTCCTGTAAGCCTCATGAGAGAGTCACCTCTAAGTTCCCTTCAAGTTCCCTATTTATGATTCTATGATACTATATATAGAATTAACTTAGAAGTCACTAGGAAACTGCTCAAATGAGACCCTATTAGGAGATCTATTTCAATGGAGCTCCCCTTCGGTATAGTTAATTTCTACTATCTAGACATCGGCAAAAGAATAGATCAGGTCACATTTGTAGTTCTTTCATTTTATTCCACTACCAAAATAATAGAAAACAATAAAAATAATACAACATTCAGAAATATCACTTGGGGGATTTGCTTATGTCCAGTTGTCTTAACCACAAATGGGAGATTATGCTATCTCTGACTGTGGAGTTGAGGACCGAGTTCACAACACTTAGACAGCAGAAACCAGCAGCTTGCAAAAGGTACTCTTCTACCATGTTATAGAAATGCTTCTTTTATGTCTCAAGTTCAGAATAAAATAATTAATAATTGTAAAATATAATTAGAAAACATTTAATGAAACTAATAAAATTCAATAAATAGATTTTTTAAAAAGGGGCTGAGAGATTAAATCATTCCCTGCCATATTTAAGCAGACATACTAGATATGGTAATAATTCAAATGCAAGTTTCCAGATTGTCACTGGCCTCCACAATTTTCTCTGATCATATTTCCTAAGGCTATTTTTCCCCTTCCTAACTTCCTTTATTTCCTATTATTCTTAACAAAATAAGGTAAAAAACAAACCTTATGCCTTGTCTGCAATAGATGTAACCCCATCACAAAATATATTCCCTTAAAAATGAAAAGATGCAAACACAGAAACTAGATGAGATTTAAAAATATAGAATATATTAAATATTTTGGGGTGTATAGTATCACCGAGACTTACCCCAATTTCTTTTGATTTCTGGGCATAACACTTTTTTGTGATATTATTATAGTAACATTATCCAATTTTAAAAAACAAAAATTAACGTTTTAGGTACTTTTCTAAGTTTTTGCTACTATATCCATTTTAAAACTCTACACTTGGGTACATTTTATATTATTTTTAATGTTCAAAAGTAGTATCTTCTAATCATAGATTTGGATGCTGAAAAGCAGAAATGAAAGTTCTAGAAATGATGCATTACTATGTCTAGAAATGACTATTGTTACATAGTGGAAACAGACTATTAAAGTCTACATCCTTTTCCGAGGCACTTAATTGCCTGATTCAAGTAAATGCTAATTCTCCTTTTTGTGGTTAATTAATTTTCTGGTTAAACTTAACACCCATGAGTCTCAAGAGGAGGAGTGAGTGATAAACAAGTGGATGACATAGCCCCCTATGTTTTAAGAACTAAACTTTGGGATTTAGGCATATGTTTATACTAGCCTCCTAATACTACTCTCTAGCATTGATTTTCCCAACACAGATCTGAATTATCAATGTGATAGAATGTATTTGGGAGGAATTATCTACTAAGACTTTCTTCATAGGAGTTATGTATGATCTCTGGATTGTGCTTGATGGGGCAGAAGGCATGAGAAAGTTTCAAGACAGTTGTGTGTGCAGCTATGACAATGGATTGGGGGCAAGGATAAAGCATGATGGCAGATACAAGAAGATCATTAAGAAACACAAGTATGACAATGAATATGTGTAACATTGTAAATCTATGCCACTCAGGCTATTGTCTAAGGACCAGACTAATTATCAGTGGCATTGTGATGTAAAGATCACTAGATGCAGTGTTAGAAGAGATCTGAATATGAATCTAATCCCTGATATTTATTATCTGTGTGACCATAGGGAAATAAATTATTTTTTCTGAGTTTCTCTTTTCTCAACTATAAAATAGGGAGAATAACACCTGCAGTCTTTACTTCATAGGGTTGTTCTCAGAATCAAATGATATAATATATATGAAGTGGTTTGCAAATCTCAAAACACTACATAAATGCCAATTACTAAGTATGGAGTAGCTTATCACAAATAAAATGGACACCAGGTCTATGTCAGTCCACGTAGAAAATGGCTCTTAATTCTTTATGACTGGCTCTTCTCTTTCCATAACAAGTGTGTTGAGTGAGCCAAGGAAAGATCCCTGGCACAAGGGTGTCAGAGCACTGGACTGGAAGTCAAGATGACTTAAGTTCAAATCCTGCATCAGCCACTTACTAGCTGTGTAACCTTGGGAAGGTAACTTCAAATTTCTGTGCTTCGGTTTCCTCATTGATGGAATGGCCTCAGTGGTTCCTTCTAGCTCTAAATCTCTGATTCTTGGAATCGCTAGCTTTCTGGAAGTCTCCATTTAAGGGCCACTTTCTGCATAAGGCCTTCCTCTATCTTTTCCCCTACCCTTAGTTATTACGTGCTCTTCTACTTCAGCAAAATTACTTCATGTATAATTTATATTCATTTATCTGTGTAGATACTCTATTCCAAACGCTGACACTGCCAATAGAATATAAGTTCCTTGAGGGTAGGAACTGTTCTATATTTGTCTGCATCCCCATGCCAACCATTGATGTGGTTAAATGTACAATGTGAAAAGTAAATGCTTATTGAATTGAATTGAACTCTCTATTTGCCACTTTTGTTCTGTCTGTTCTAATACAAAGGTCATTCTCCTTGCCATAAAAAAGGAAAAATAAGAGCGGCTCTGCCTTCTCTATTGTCTTTTAATATCATCCTCTTCACTGCAAGAATGGGATTATCCATTCTTTCCTCCTTCTCTTCTCTCATTTTACTTTGAAAAGGTCCTATCTTTTTCGTGGTCCTTAGTTTTCCCTCCTAGCCTCAACTCATTTTGAGCTTTAGCATTCCTGACTCTATTTTCATAAGACTGTGTCAGTACTTTGATTTTAACTCCCCACTAATTGTCCCTACTTCCATCTTCTGCCTGTTTCTGTTGAAAACCTAAGTTGGTTGATAGTTTCCAAATGCAATTATGTAATTTGCTTTAGATAAACCTCCTTTTTACTGCATGTAGAAATTGTTTCTTTTTGTGTCTTCATCATTTCATTCTTGAGAACTTCCTTTTATTTGGGACATTTCTTATAGTTAATGGTGATGATGGTAAGCTGAGTTTAAATACTGCCTCCCATTTAACTGAATTATTTTGGACTCTCTTTGGACTTCTCCATGTCTTTAGAAACTTCATCAATGGAAAAATCTCATCCTGCAAGATCCAATTAGACTTGGTATTCTCACCTCATCAGTCTCCTCTGTCCCTCTGAAGGAAGGTGGAAAGATAAACTCCAAAAATCTTCATTTAAGGATGGGACCCAAGGCCAGCTAATTTTTCATTTCCACATAGACTGTATTCCCCTTTAAACACCACCAACCCTTCTTGCTTCCTTTTGTGAGGCTGTTAGATTGTAAGTTCTTTGAGGGCAGATGCTTCCTTTCTTATTTTCATATTTTTATCCCCCTTAGCATAGTGCCTGACACTTAGTAGGTGCTTAATAAATGTTTATTGACTGACTTAGCTATGTCTTGGCTCATGCCTCTCTCATCAACTGTTAACACTCCTGAGTATTCTTTAATGCTAAACTCAGATGTAACTTTCTCAATAAAACCCTCTAATTCCCACTGCAAGCAACTACTTTTATCTCATAAATCTAACCTATCACTTTGTTTTCCAACTCTTCAATGCACTTTTAATGTAATATTGAACGTCATAGTTAACAGTGATAATATTATTCGTCTGTTCTACTGTAAGCCCATGGCCGCATTCTATCTAAATTTTCATCAGACCTACCACTTCACACAGCTCTCTTCACGCAATAGGTATTTAATAAATGTCTATCAAGTTGCCATTATCACTACATATATCAAAACTTGACAAGGACTCATTTCTTGGAATTTAAACGTAGGCTGTTCTTTCAAATGCTATATGATTTGTGCTGGCCACCCATACTGAGAGTGCCTCACACCTTTCACACAGGGTGTGTGGGCACCTATTACCAGTTTCTGAGCAGGCTTGCTGCCTCTAAGCTACTCTCACATGGAAAGATCTAGGTTCCCAGAAGAGAATCACTACTGGTTAATTCAGATTCTGTCAGAGTTCTAGGGGTTACATTCCCTCTTGCAGCTCCTTAGACCTCCCCTTCCAAAAAACCCCAAACATTTACACAAACCAGTCCTTCACTTAGATGCTATTTGTAAGATATTAAACATAATCATCTACTTAACAATAAAACAAAAGAAATAACACTACACACACTCATATATTAAAGCAAATACATGAATAATAAATATATCACAGTCCATTCATACCCTATGTAACATTTTCCATTGATACTTTCAGTGTCTGTAAGGGAGACTGGACATAAAATTATAGAATCCTAGCAAAGAGGTACATGAGAAAGGAAAATTCTTGTGCCAAGGGTTAATCATAGCTGTGGTACTATCAGTGTCTTCTGTCTCAGGAACTGTCCATGGAAGTTCTTTGATGATGAAAATAATCGTGTTGAGCAAATGCCTCCAATGCTTAGAAGAGTTAATCTATGCTTGACTTACAATTCACTAGGCATGATATTCCAGTCAAACTAGTTGATCCTTTTAGTGATTTGTTTGAATCTTTGCTTCTAAGCTGTTTTCTATTCAGTTGGACTTACTCAACAGCAACTGTAGCATCCATCACTTCCAGGTGCAAACTTTGATGATGTATTTCTGAAGTGTCTCCTTTCACTACTCATCTTCTGGGTTCAAATTCTGAGTCTTCTTTGTAATGACCTCGCCTTAGCTGATGGTTAATGATAAAAATCTTATTCTCTATATATAATCAGATAAATTGTATTTGTCCCTTAATCATAAAACAATTTAGATAGCCATATGTCTCCAGTACCATAGCCTATTACATTCAGAATCAGCAGCAATTCTTTCAAAACTGAACCATAATAAATACTTCTTTTAGAATTCTGAGTGTACCTATGCCCCCAGATGAGTGAATTGTGAAAGAAACATTAACTTGGCAATGAACCACTCCATTTAAAAGGGCAGTACCTTAAAGCAACAGCACTTCACACAAATCAGAAAAATGGAATGTTAAACTAATACTAGAAACATACAAAGACTAGTAATAAATTAATTTATTTAGAACTGGTAATTATGTTGGTTGAGAAAATCTGACTTTCAAAATCTACTCTGTGTATCACTAGTCAATCTAAAATATACATTTCTCTTTCTGTCTCCCCCCCTTCCTGTGTAGGGGACTGAAAATTTATTTTGGAAGTATAGGGAATTCACCATAGGAATTCCCTCCTCTGCTCTAGATTGACAACCTCCTTGTATTTATAGTTTTAGAGAATTGCCTAGGGACAATAAAAGGTTAAATGATTTGTCCCCTGGTAATGAAGTTAATATATGTGAGAGGCAAATTGGACATACTTCTTCCTGACCCAAAAGCAAACTTGCTCTCTGTTTACCATATTGCTTCTCAAAGACATAGTTACAAATAAATTATTTTTAAATATATATTTATTATGCACGTGGCTATATTTTAAAGGGTACTATTTTAGGGTAGGTAGAGAAGGGAAGAAGTCTAAACTTCATCATGAAATCAATGAGCAGAAGCAAACATTTCATTTAGGACAAAATGAGAATATTACTGAAGATTAAAAATTTGCTATTTGTTACCTCTTATTTAAAATCACACTTCACAGTTACAGGAGTGTTATTACTGCTGTCCATGGTGCCAACTAATCCCTTCTTGGGCAATCTCTATGTGTACAACTCTTTGTTTGGTGGGTTGGGTTTTTTTTTTGTTTTATTTTGTTTTGTTTTTAGTTCCTAAGTATACAGTTTCATTTCTCTCATTCAATGTCTTTTTAAAAAATTATTTATTTTATTCCTCATTTATGGAATAAAGCAAGCATTTCCATAACATAGCATAATTTTAAAAAGATGATTGTACATGAAAATGCAAATCTATTATGTACAACTTGCTATTACTTCTAAATATACAATAGAGTTACCATGTAAATTTCTTTTTTTTCTTTTTTATTCTTCTTTTCCTCTCCCCCTGCCCTAGAGATGACTATCATAAGACACAAATGTTTATATAAATGCAAAATCATTCTATACATACTTCTATTTCTCAGTTCTTTCTCTGGGTGCAGATAGTATCCCTTCATATGCCCTTTGGAGTTAATTTGAGTATTTATAATACCAAAATATATAATATAATACCCAAATTTATAATAGTCAAAATGACTTATTCACTCAAAGTTGTCCTTAAAACAGTATTGCTGTTACTATATACAAAATTCTCTTGGATCTTCTCATTTGGTTCTTCATTATTTCACGTGAGTCTATTTATGTTTTTCTAAGATCATCGAGTTCATTATTTCTTATAGCACAGTAGTATTGTCACAATCCCACAACTTCTTCAGCCATTATTCCCCAAATGATGAGCATCTCCACAATTTCTGGTTCTTTGCCACCACAAATATAGATGCTATAAATATTTTAGAACACATAGATTCTTTTCCTTTTTTCCAATCATCTTTGGAAATTCAATTATCTACATAATTTATCAGTTTAACTTTGAATTTTCCCTCCTATTTTATCTAGAGTTCATTGCATTGAGGGTAGCCTGGATGCAGAAGGGCGTTGAAATAAGGTCATGTCATGACTGGTGAAAGGAAGTGGATATTTTCAGCCTACAGAAGAGACTTAAGTGGAACATGACAGCCACCTTTAAGTATTTTAAATAGTGTCATTTATAAGAGGAATTAGTCTTCTTCAGCTTGGCCCTAAGGGAGTAAAACTTGGAGTAATGGATAGAAGTTGCAATAAGGAAAATTTAGATTTGAAATAAAGAATAGTTTCTTCCCTATCAGATGTTGTCAGGTAAAGGTGAATAGAGGATTCTTTTACCCTGTATACTTTTAGTATAGACACCTTTTGAGTAATCCTGATTCATAGTTCACAACTATCAGGAAAAGAGACTATTATTTTTTCATAACTACACATAAAATTCATAATTAACACCTCTAAAATCATAATGTAGCAAAATATGACCCAAGTGTGGCTTTTAGGAGACTGTAAAGTATAACTAGAGAAGAAGTGTGATTCTAGTTAATTGCAATACTAATAAAATGAAATGAAGACTTTTACTAGTTGAAAATGCTTGCAAGATATTTTCTTTCAAAGTTTATATGCACATATATGTGTGTGTGTATGTGTGTGTGTATTTATATGTAAAATCTTTGACATATTTTTAAACAGTAACTCTGAGGGTCTTCCCCTCCCAGCATGATTTTTTTCTCTTTTTCTTTCTAATTAAAGGGGTCATCCCTTGACTCATTTCATAAAGAGGCCTATTCACTGAATGGGAATTACCTCATTCACAGTGAGAACCTGAAAAGGCCTTAGTCTATAGGGATCAAAGCCTCCCATTTTAACCTGGGCCATCTCCAGTCATCCTGATGAATATCTGACCACTGATAACTCTGGAGGAGAAAGTGAGGCTGGTGATCCTGCCCTGTCCTCCCTCACTCAAATCAAAGTCAACTGCAAATCATGTTATCATTTCCATGATATTATGGTCCTTTTAAAAAATGAAGGACAAACACAATAACAATGGTTATGAAAAATCTTACAAACTTTATCCGTTTTTCATATTGTGTATTTTGCATTTTTTTGACTATCTCATCAAAAGAAAAAAAGACTCATTGGTCACTAGAAACCCAGTTTTTCAACAGATACCATCAGATATAAAGATTTTTATATATTTTTACATGATTCTGGAAGTTATTCTAGTGTATGATATAAACTGTATATTAATTGAATTCTGACCCCTGACCACTACAGACCCAAATACTCTTAGTGAATGGGAGAGAGAGGAGAAATCTTTAGTCTATTTTTCCACATAGAGTTTCTATTGATGACAATAGAAATTTTCTCTTTCTAAAAGGGTCCTCCACTTGTCCAAATGATTAAGACACTGAACATGCTTTATTTAATCCAAAATTAATTGTAGAAGGAGCTTATATCCAAGACCTCTGTCAGTGAGGAAAACTCTAGGTGCCTTTTCTCAGGAGTACCAAGAATCATGATATGTATGAACTACAGTGCCAACAAAGAGATAGGTCTGAGTTTTTCCTTGGTGCTTTGGGTTACCTGGTATACCCATACTTTTTTCTTATTTTTAATCACATTTTCATCATGATCCTCTCAAAGACTGAATAAGGTCAGACATTTCTATCTCTTTTCCTACCTTCTCAAATCAAAACTCTTTATCTCTCTACAATTCTGTCTGGCGATGACAGTTCCTTGTTTTCTTCTGGAGATTGGGTGAGGAGAGAGGATAGCACTCTTTCTGTTGGTCTTTGTGTCTAACTTAAATATAGTTGAGTTGAAAGAACTAAAAATTAAAAGACTTAGTCAAAATTTGTTTTACAATCTGATTTCAACCATGTTAAATTGGTACTTAGCATTCATACATTAACGAAAAAGGAGTCTAACACACCATAAATAAATATATTTGAATAGTTAAAAGCTGGCATTTAAACTGCCAAGCTAAATCAGCCACATCTAAGCATGGTAACTATAATGCATGTCTTGCTATATGGCAATATCCAGCAATTTATCTTCAGATTTCTGCTGGAGACAGAGAGTGGCTACATCAAAGCTGCAAAACATTTCAGAATTCAATAATGCAGATTGATTTCTTCTTCTTATTCAGATTTGTGGGTTTACTTAACTGACAAATTGGACTTTATTTCCTAGTTAACTATATCTTTCATTGGTCGGTCATCATCCAACCCTGAAATAAATGTTAGATGATTAAAGAAGTAAAGGTTAAAACATTTAAACCATATGCTGTAGATCTCAAAAATCAAGTCAAGATGTGTAAGGGAAAGAATTATTAGAGGATTTATGAAATCTGCCCCGAACAAATTAATTCATCAGTTTAGCCAAAGGCTTGTCAATGAATTCAAGAGACTTTTGAAAAAGGAGAACATCTGTTGCATATTTAAAGTCCTGTTTATAAGTGAATGCAGTGGATTAATCTTTCTTGAGAAAGGATACACAGTTTACACAAATTCATTTGAAAGTTAATTTGGAATTGCTCTGTGTCTTTCAGGATCAGGGATAAACCTTAGGGGATTTGGACAATTACTGTAATCTCCACCCCTTCTTGATGATTAAGAGAAATTTGAACTTCAGTGGAGCAAAAAAAAAAAATGCTATCCACAGTGGCATTCTAGGAATAAGCCACTCTTTAGAAGACCAAACATAGTATATACCTGCTTATCTGTGTATGCTGCAAAATAGAGGAAGAACATCTTACAGATTGAGAGAAGAAATTGGAATGTTGTCTCTAAAGTATACTTCCCAACTTCATCAGAGGGTCTAAATATCCTTTAAAGTAATAGGACAATAAATTACAGGCTATTTTATTTTCTCATTAAGAAGATAAAAAGAAAGGCAAAAGGCAGTCCCTACTCTCAAGGAGCTCACAATATAATGTGATGACAGCTTTAAGGTTTAAGGATGACCTACTCAATTCTTGAAGAGAGTTAGGGACAATGTTGGAGTAAGAATACAATTATTACAAATCAAATCAGGAAATACCAAATGTTTTCTCACAATGATCTAATTAGGAAGCTTTATGAATTCTAATTTCCATTTGTTTGGATTCTAAAAGAAAATTTTGATGGATCTCCATGAAAACCTTCTTTTCTTTCTCTCCAAATATTCGGCCTAGTTTATCCTTACCCTCACTACCTATCCACTGGGGACCTTTATCTCTAACCAGTCCCAGAAATATTTTCCTAAATTATCATCAGGAATACTTTGAATTCCCCTTTGGGAAAACTGTACTAAACCATATACCTTGAACAATTTTGTTTAAATAATCCTGATTTAACTCTTAATTCACAGGTCTGACCATATCACTCTGCTGTTCAGAAACCTTCAATGACTCCCTGTTGTCAACAGAATAAACTGAAAACTTTCTAATCTGGCATAATCTGGTTCCAATCACCTCCTATCCTTATTTCACTCTATTTCATCATCTGCACTCTAGGTTCCAGCCAAATTGGACTACTATTTATTCTAAAATCTCATGCTGCTCTCTCCCTCTATTTGTATAGTACATCCCCTCTCTCCTGGAATGTCTGCTTTTATTATCTCTTGTTGAAATTTTTCTTTTACATTCAGGGTTCATCTCCAAGATACACCTCAATTGAAAGAGATCTCTTTGCTCCTCAAATTTTCCTAAGGCATTTTGTCTGGAATTCTCCTTTTCTCCATCATAGTCCACCTTGTTTCATACCATTTTGTTGGCATATCATTATGTTATAATCTCCTTTGAGAAGGGGACATCCTTTTTATTGTTGTATATGGCAAGCCAAGAACAATTTCTTGTTTGTAATAGATCCTTAAAAATGTCACTCAAGTTTAACTGAATTCAGTATAAAATGCATAATTTTATAAATATTAAAATGTTGAACAGTCTTTTATCCTATGTCAAAGCAAATTAATAAAAATGCAGAATGTGATTAATTTTGTTTATTTTATAGAATGGAGGAAAGAAGGCAGAGTGTGGGAACTTTGGTTCAATGTTGTACAAAATAATAATAACAAACGTTTACATAGCATTTACTATATGCTAGGCACCATCCTAAGCCCTTTTCAGCTTTTATTTCATTGGATCCTCACAACAGTCCTGGGGGATAGAATGCTGTCCTTATCCCTACTTTGCAGATGAGGAAACTAAGGAAACAGAGGTTAAGTGATCCTCCTACAGTCACATAGTCACTCAGATATCAATAAATATCTGAGTTTAGATTTGAAATCAGTTCTTCCTGACTTTCGGCCTGATACTCTGTCCACTGTGTCACCAGGCTGCCACTAACTGAAGAAAATGCCAAGAAATTGAAGCAGTTTGCTAAAAATAACCTCTGATTCAAGAAGGTATCTTTTTAGGAGTTGGTTTTCTCTTAGTTATTTGAAGTTCAAAAGTAATGGTTTCTCCTGTTCCTTCCAGATCACACAGTTGCTTCAAATAGAAGCAAGGATAGGTAATTTAAGATGAATACAAAGTATGCCATAATTGTGGCAAAGTATGACATTTATTGAACATCACTCCTTGTTCCTGGGGATATCGTGTTTCACTGCCTACAAAGATAGACTCTAGAATAGTGGATTACCGACTGCTCTCCTAACTCTTCAAAACTCATAAGAGCAGAGGCTTCAGTCTCTCAATCTAGAAGAGAAAAGAGCAAACTTAGAAGCCAAATACTGAGGCTCTTTCATAGGACCATATAGCTTCCAAGGGAAGGAGTGACTAAAATCCTGCAAGGGTAGAGTTGAAAGGAAAATGGCTAAAAGGCACTAGACCAGATCAAGGATGACAATTTTTAGAAGATACCCCCAATTCTGGCTATATTGCCAATCAAAATAGAGTCCTCCTAACCATTTGGTTGGCAGATTGGAACCAGTTTCAGAATGTCCCTCCAAGAAATTGCCTTTCTAGTGCATTACAACTCAGCCAGAAGCATAGACTTCAGCTTCTCCCCCTGGGGAGACACTCTTTCAGGTTGTCTGAGTGTACCAACTCCCTGTGACAAGAGGAATAGTTAGGAAATATCTACAAAGTTTTATCAAGAACAGATCATGGAAGATTTGCCTCTTACCCTTTCTAATTGATAGATTGGGAAAATAAAGTATAAGTAATTTGTCTAAACTTTCGCAAAAGTTTTGACAAAATCTCTCATGCTATTATTTTTTTCATGCTATTCTAATAGACAAGAAGGAGAGATGTAAGTTAGAAAAAAGCAGAGTTAGACAAATTTGGAACTGGTTGAATCGCTGGATATAAAGAGAAATCATGAATGGTTTTATGTCAATGTGGAAGGAATTGGGAGGATGTCAACTAGTGGTGAGTTCAAGGGACAAATACTTGGCCATGAATTACTTAAGATATTTATCAGTTACTTGAATAAAGCCATGGAAGACATGCTTATCAAATCTCTTGATGGCACAAAGCTAGGAGAATTAGCTGACACATTAGATGACATAGTCAGGATCCAAAAAGATCTCTCCACAGACTAGAACATTTGGCTCAGTCTAAGAAGATGAAATTTAATAGGGTTAAATGTTGAGTCTTACACTTTTAAAAACTCAACCCCATAAGTTTAAGATGGGGAAAATATGAGTAGGCAACATGTTATCTGAAAAAAAAATACCTGCAGGTTTCAGTGATCTGCAAACTCAATGGTGGTGTGATGTAGCAGTTAAAAAGTGAATATTATCTTAGGTACCATTTAGAAAGCCTTAAGCTGACCACATCTGGGATATCATATTCAGTGCTGAGTGTCATAGTTTAAGAAGGATATTTATAAGCTGCAAAGCATCTTGACAAGGACAACTAGGGTAGCTGATAATTAGTTTAACTTTACTTATTTTTTTAAATGTTTAATTAAATCAGAGTGGTAAAGTCCTCATGTATCCAGAAAGCATCCAGAGGGTTCCAGGTGCCTGAGAAATCAGGAAAATTTATGAAGGAAATTTAAAAAGGAAGATCAAAGAGATATCAAAACAAAAATTCACCTATTTTCCAATTTTCATTAGTCCCATTGCTAAGGTCTCTGTAGCAAGGTGACATGCAGAATGGAAAAAAATTATTTTCGACATGCCAAATTTCCTAGTTCTTAATCACTTTTCTAGTGGGAATATGCAAACAAAGATTTACTTTCCCAGGATAGCTAAAGTTTCACCAGAACAAAAAGGAAATCTAGGCCTATGGAAACATCAAAACAAACTTAACATACTCCTACTTGACTCTGTATTGTTTGCATTCACCTTGACCATCCTGCACGTCTTAAACTATGTTCTTTCACAAGAAAACTGGCTCACCCCTTTGTCACTGAACTCATACTTCTCCCCTTTCCTTATGATAAAAATAATATCAAAGAAGAAAAACTCAGTTTTTCTGCAGAAGTTTATTTTAATAAGTGCCAGGCAAGGATCTGTTGACAAAGTCAGTGAAAAGCAGACAATCTCAGTATGACTAATTCGCTTCTACTTTTGAGAACTTCCTTTATGAGAAATGACTTGATGTCTTGAGGTTTAACTCTCGTATGTTATTACAGATTTTTGATCTGCTTTATTAAAATTGTGGTAAAACCTGAGATAGGAGGTGTTCTACATGACTTTCTTCTGAAAACAGGCTGTTTGCTCTAGGATCTCCCTCCCTGGAGATCAGAAGACAATTTCATTCTAGTCTTGAGTACCTTAAGTACTATTTCTTAAGTGGCTACATATTATTACTCTTTTTGATGTTTTAGATTTTCAAAAATTAATAATGATATTGACAAGGACTTGGTCAGTAGGAAGTCTCTGAATGTAGCAGGCAAATGTAGAATGTTTATTGATGATTGCCTGCACATTGGACAGTTCTACTTGACAGAAGGCAACGGTAAGTATAATAATATTTATACTGGGTTGTAATTATAGCCTGTGGTTCATATCTCTCTGACTCATGTCCCTATCCTGAGTTTCAACTCAGGACATTAGAGTTTAGCTCTTTCCCCCCTCACACATACACTCAAGCTTTCTGCTGGTAATATTAGAATTTGAGTTTTGTCATTTAACTTTCATATGAACATTCGTTTTTAAGAAAATATTGAATATAGGACAAAAAACATCTACAAAAGACACACCCAAGCACATAAATAATCAAGGAATCTCCTTTCAGTTCTAATTTTTCAGGAAGTCTATATAGTTTTTAATATTTACAGTATAACTTCAGGTTGGCTTTATATGCAAGGGTAAATAATTTGAGATTTCTAGAGAGTCAAGCAATACTCCCTTGGGGGTTTCTGACTTTGTAGTGTCCTATACAGTTTTTAGATTTGCAGTTGTAACCTCATTAGACACCACTTATAAGAGGGGGAAAAGTTAACATTTTTAGGGAGCCGTGAAATCAATCCTCCTCTATGGTAGGGCGCAGCCAGTAACAGTGAGAGGATAGGCCTGGGCTGTTCTTCCACTCATGATTCCCTGCTAGGCAGAACCTTCTGCTTCACATCTCCATAATTTTCACTTTTGTTTGATACTCTACTTCCATTTCTCTATACGGAAGAAGTTCCTCTCCTTCCATATTTCAGTGTGGGAATGGTTCCTTCTTTCTTTCTGTTTTTTCAAATTCCTTTTTTGTCAGGGTCCCCATTAAGCAACAGTTTTTCCTCTCCTGGGGATGAGGACTGGGGTGTGGGGGAAGAAGCAAGTGTGTATAGCCACTGTGTATAGTCCCTAATCTGTCTAATATCCTATTTAGAGTTGAAGACCAAGAGTAAAGCTCAAGTATATGAACAAGTCTTGAACTTAAGTCAATCAGTGCCAAGGCCTGATCAGTAGAACCATTGAGGCTCAGGCACAAATGGGATTCACACCTTGTGTAGGGGAGTTCACAGGTATCAAAATCCAAGAAAGGAACCAGCAATAAAATGGAAGGCCTCAGATGTCTATATATAGATTATAGGATATAAAATAAAAGGTAAAGTGAAACAGAGCTCCCCACAAAATGAGGCAAATTTGACCTTGGGTATCACTGAGAGTTGATGAAATGAAAACCATAGTTGGAAAAGATAGATGGATATACCTCATTCAAAAAAATAGGGAGGGTGTGGAGTGGAGTGCAAAATAGTACTATTTATTAAGAAGATATATTCATGTACAGAGGTTCAGAAACCAGGAGGGGGAAACATAATGAAGAACATTTAGGTGAAGATCAGGGGAGGTAGAAACAGAAAAAAAAAATGCATTCAGACTATAGTCCAAATCATCAGAACAAAAAGAAGGAATAGATAAAGAGTATGGGAAACATTGCTAGTCTGTAATAGAAGTACAGTAAGAATAATTATGTGGGACTTCATTTGTTTGGTAATGTTGTGATACTTGCTTTCTGAGAAAAGAAAAGCAGTTAATTATGTTTTAGCTTGTCTTAATAAGAATATAATTCTTCAAAAGGTGGAGGAACTAACAAAGAGAAATGATTTTTGGAATCTATTTCTCAATAATAGGTAGGAACTAATTGCTGGGATGGAAAAGATGGTAACCTGAGGGGTAGGTGAAGTGGAGTAGCGATAATTCCATCTTACAAGGTGCAATTAGGAAAAAGAGAAAAGCTGAGAATGGTTTGATATAGATCCTAGACCTTAGCAGAGAGTATTTCAAAGAGTTCAGATAAAGGATAGGTAGAATAAATTAAGATCTGTTGGGAAAGTCAGTCCTGGAGGGACAGAAATCTCTGAGGAGAAAACTTCTCAGGAAATTGAAACAATTATGAAGAAGAAAAGGGGAGTTCTCTAAAGACATTTCAAGTCACCTGATCAAGATAAATTGCATCATGGATATTGAAAGAATGGACAGATGTGATTATGAAGCTATTTTTAGTAATCTTTGTAAGATCACAGAGTATAGGAAAGATATCATAGTATTGGAGAAGAGTAAATGTATTAATTTTCAAAATAGGGAGAGAATGGCATCCTCAAATTAAAGGCAAATGAGCCATCCCTTCTTGGCAAAATTCTAGGACATACAGGTGACATTTTGGATAGAGCAATGCCCCTGGAGTCAGGAAGACCAGAATACTAATCCTGCCTCAAATATTTATTAGCTGTGTGTCCCAAGCAAGTCATTTAACTTTTATGTGCCTCAGTTTCCTCATCTAGAAAATGGGGATAATAATAGCACCTATCTGCCAGGATATTTGTGAGGATAAAATGAGTTAACAGTTGTGAAGTATTTTGCAAATCTTAAAACTATATAAAAGCTATTATTTAAAAAGATGGGTAATGAACACTTCAAATACAATGATCACAAAGAGCTTGCATGGTTGCACTAAGAATGAATGTGATATGACACATTTACCTCATATTCTTTTCTGACAGAATTAATAAATTGGGAAATTAAGTAGATCTGGTTTACCTAGATTCTAGCAAAGCACTTGATATTTCCTTTCATACTGTTTTTTTAACAGGTTAAAGAGATGCAGACTAGATAAAGTTAGTTAATTTTAAAATTAGTTGAATGGCTATACCCAAAACTCCTTAGGTAGTGACACCCCTTTTTTATCCCCAAATTGCCACCCTCCCCACTTTTTATAAAACAATCCATGTAAATAAAAATAAGTGGCAGATCTAGGATTTAAAGTGTTCCTCTGATTCCTAATCAAGCACTTTTTCCAGTGAATGAATGAATGAGCATTTATTAAGTACCTACTATGTGCCAGGCATTTGTGCTAGGTTCTGGGCATACAAATATAGTTCCTTTTCTGCTTTTAAGGAGCTTATATTCTACTAGTAAGAGAAAACATTCATAGGAAAGGTGACCAGAGATAGGAATTTTGAGGAGACAAAGGAAGAGTAGGTAGAGTCCTAAGATGGGTGACTGTCACTTCATTTTCAAAAGCATTTGGAGTATTGATTTGACTACTGTTCTCAGAGCAAAAGATGGGAAATTTCAGATCACTTGCAGTGTCATGCAATGAAGCATCAAGGCACATAGTAAGATGGCTAGCATAATAGGTCAGCTAGAGATAGGGGGTCAGTTGAATTTTCACTCACTCGCCAATCTACCATCACTGAATCATGATACAGCAGGAGATCCCCAGTATCATTAAATCATCACACTGGGATATATAAGACCTAGCATCAAGAATAGAGGGAATGTGTGGAGTTGCTGATTGACTCTGGAACTGCAGTACCCCTACCCAGACCAGACCTGAAGTGTCTCATGGTCCTCATTCACCTGAGGGAGAGTCCAAAACTAGGGTATGGTTTAGTCCTGGAAAGGTCCTTGGGAAAAGCATTACCCATACACTCAATCAATAAATATTTATTATGCATATAATATGTGCCAGGCACTGTGCTAAGTGCTAAGAAACATTGGTGAGCATCTGTTTTCACAGGATACATCATGGAACCTAGTCTTTCCTTCCACTCACTCCCCCAAGATAGGGTTGGTGAAGAGGTGCGCTCCCCACCATAAGCACCCATCTGTTCTTTCCAATGGTGGAGAGGGTGGGTTCTGGTCTTTCTCTTTTGGGGGGTGGGGTGGTGAGTGATGAGACAGGTATCTGGAGCATTCAGGGATTCTCATTGAACAAGTCTGTAGGGAGGGGAGGGTGTAAGACTTGCCCATCCATGCCTTGATGACTTCCTACCTGGTGACAGCTTGCTAGTGCCCTCCTTCCTAAACTATCTGATATTTAACTACTTTATATTTATTCGCTTTTGTGGATTATGCACATAGACAGATACATACTTACATATATACTTGTCTCTCTTGTTATAATCCAAGCTATTTAGGAGTGGAGATTGATTCATATTTTCTTTCTGAGGGGAGAGGGCAAGACAATTGAGGTTAAGTGACTTGCCCAAGGTCAAGTAAATGTAAATGTAGTAAATGTCAAGTGTCTAAGGTCCAATTTGAATTCAGGTCCTCCTGACTCCAGGGTCAGTGCTCTATTCACTGCGTCACCTAACTGCCCCTGATTCCTGTTTTGTAATTGTAACCTAAAATGTCTAGCACAATGCTTGGCACATGATAGCCAGTCAGGAAATATTTATTAAGTATCTACTATGTGCCAGGCATTTTGTCTTTTTCTCATCTACATTAGTATGGTACTTTGTTTCATAATAGGTGTTTAAAAATGCTTATCACGTATATTTGATGAGGAATTAGGATTAGGTTTAGGTTAAATATAATGAATCTACATAATGGTCATGTCCAAAAACATATGTCCTTAAGTATATCAACTCTCTATCAAAAAGCGAATGGATAATGGAATGGAAAAATGGAAAATGGAAAAAAATTCATCATGTATCCTTTGCAAACAGGGTTATTCATTGCATTGATCAGAATTCTCATTTTTTTCAAAGTTGTTTTTCTTTACAGTGTTGTTCATGTATAATTTTTTTTTTGTTCTCCTAGTTCTATTTACCTCTGATTCTGCTGTGGTGTTGTGATTTTGTGGCCCATGAAATATATTGCAAATTTAACAAGAGTTTTTACCAAAGTATTCAGATATCATACATAACACTCTTTGGAAAAGATATACTCATAGCTATAGAATGTACAAAAAAAAAATTGTTATTTTTCCCTATTTACTATGCCACATGCCAGAGATCTAAAAGAGAGGCTTAAAATGAAGTATTTGTTCTAAAACTAATTTTGCTTAATTTTGCATCTGACTGTTGAACTACTCTTTTCTTCATTTTCTCTATTTATTCTGCTATTCCAGTCCATTTATTATTCTCCTACCTTTCCCTAGGGTTGTCTTTTTCTTTCATTTCTTCCTTTACATGAATTTGAAATTAGTCCAGAGGCAGCAGCAATTTTTAAGTATCATCTTCCTGCAATGGTTCATTCCCCAAAACAGCAAATGCTGATGAGCAAATTGAATTTTCTTTTATTTATTTATTTATTTATTTATTTATTCATTCATTCATTCATTCATTCATTCATTCATTCATTCATTTATTTATTTATTTAGCTTTTTACATTCATTTTCACAAATTTTTGGGTTCCAAATTTTCTCCCCTTTTCTCCCCTCCCCCCACCCCAATACCCCAAGCAATCTAATTTTCCCTATCTCCAATCTGTCCTCTCTTCTGTCATCCCTCCCTTCCCTTGTCTCTATCTTCTCTTTTCTCCTGTAGGGCCAGATGACTTTCTATTCCTCATTAACTGTATGTCTTCTTTCCTAGTTGCAACAACAATACTAAACAATTGTTCCTAAAACTTTGAGTTCCAAATTCTCCCCATCCCTCCCTCCCCACCCATTCCCTTTGGTACGGCAGGCAATTCATTATAGGCCATATCTGTGTAGCTTTGCAAATGACCTTCCTGATAGTCGTGTTGTGTAAGACTAACTGGATTACCATCCCTCCTAACCTGCCCCTCATTGTTTCTCTTCTGTCCTTTGATCCTGTCCCTCCCCAAGTGTTGACTTTCAATTACTCCCTCCTCCCTTTGCCCTCCCTTCCATCATCCCCCCCCCAATATCTCCTTCTCCCCCTCTTTCTTATACTGTAAGATAGGTTTTCATACCAAAATGAGTGTGCATTTCACTCCTTCGTTTAGTCAAATGTGATGAGGGTAAACTTTTGTTTGTTTGTTTGTTTGTTTTTTCCTCAGCTCTCCTCTTTTTCCCTCCACTAAAAACATCTCCTACTTGCCTCTTAAATGACATATAGTTACCCCCTTCTATTTCCCCCTCTTTCCTCTCACTACATTTCTCTCTCACCATTTACCTTAATTTCTTTTAAGGTATGGTCCCATCCTATTCAGGTCAATCTGTGCTCTCTGTCTCTGCATGTGAATGCATGTGTGTATGTGTGTGCATGCGTGTACATGTGTATGTGTGGTCCCACCAACCACCCAGATACTGAAAAGTTTTAAGAGTTAGAAATATTGTCCTTCCCTGTATGAATGCAAACAGTTCATTTCTGGTAAGTCCCTTAATACTTCTCCTTGCTGTTTACTTTTGCATGCTTCCTCTCATTCTTGTGTTTGAAAGTCAAATTTTCTTTTCAGCTCTGGTCTTTTCATTAAGAATGATTGAAAGTCCTCTGTTTCATTGAAAGACCATATTTTCCCTTGAAGTATTATACTCAGTTTAGCTGGGTAGGTGATTCTTGGTTTCAGTCCTAGTTCCTTTGCCTTCTGGAATATCCTATTCCACGCCCTTCGATCCCTTAATGTAGAAGCTGCTAGATCTTGGGTTATCCTGATTGTATTTCCACAGTATTGGAATTGTTTCTTTCTAGCTGCTTGCAAGATTTTTTCCTTGAGCTTGGAGTTCTGGAATTTGGCCACAATGTTCCTAGGAGTTTCTCTTTTTGGATCTCTTTCAGGTGGTGATCGATGGATTCTTTCAATACTTATTTTGCCCTCTGGTCCTAGAATGTCAGGGCAGTTTTCCTTGATAATTTCATGCAAGACGATGTCTAGGCTCTTTTTTTGATCATGGCTTTCAGGTAGTCCCATAATTTTTAAGTTGTCTCTCCTGGATCTATTTTCCAGGTCAGTTGTTTTTCCCATGAGATATTTCACATTCTCTTCCATTTTATCGTTCTTTTGGTTTTGTTTGGTGATTTCTTGGTTTCTCATAAAGTCATTAGACTCCATCTGTTCCATTCTAATTTTGAGAGAACTATTAAATTCAGTGAGCTTTTGAGCCTCTTTTTCCATTTGGCTCATTCTGCTTTTGAATGCATTCTTCTCCTCATTGGCTTTTTGAACCTCTTTTGCCAATTGAGTGAGCCTATTTTTCAAGGTGTTAATTTCCTCAGCATTTTTTTGGGTCTCCTTTACCAAGATATTGACCTTTTTTTCATACTCTTCTTGCATCTTTGTCATTTCTCTTCCCAGTCTTTCCCCCACCTGTCTAACTTGCTTTTCAAAATCCTTTTTAAGCTCTTCCAAGGCCTGAGCCCACCCAACACCCCCCTGGGGTGTCTGGGGTACTGAGGCCCCGCCCTCCACATCTTTCCCTGATGGGAAAAATACGTTCTCGTCCTCCCCATCAGATCCGAAGGTCGGGATCATTTGCATTTGTTGGAAAAAACTCTCTAAAGTCTTATTATTCTTCCCCTTTCTAGGCATTTTCCCAGCCAGTTACTTGACTTCTGAGATTCCTTTCCACCCCCGCCTGGATCCGCCCAGCTAGTGCTTGGCCTCTGAGATTCAAATGCGCTTTCCCGCGGCAAGCTTTAGTTCTGGCGCAGGGGTGGGGGCAGGGCCGCCTCCTAAGCTTGGGCCCTCAGGGGCTTTCTGCAGAGACTTTCAGGAACGGAGCGGGTGGGGGCGGGGTGGGGGGCCCCGCCTGCTGTGCTCAGCTCCCTTGGGGGTTTTATTCAGAGGCGTTCAGCAGTAGAGCAGGGTGGGGGCAGGGCCATCTCCCCTGCTCGGCTCCCTCAGGTTGGAAAGACCTTCAGTATTGAAGATCCTACCTGCTGCTGGGGGATTCCTGAGTCCCGGGCCGCTGCCGCCTCAGCCGCCCGCCCACGCCTCTGCCGCTTCCTGCCCCCGTCTCTGCCGCCGCTGCTTCCTCCCGAGGGGGCCCGAGTCACGGAGACGCTCCGCTCCCCTCCCCTATCGCAGCCTTCTTTCTTACTGACCTGTAGCTTCTGTGGGCGGAGGGACTTTCCCGGCTGCCGGAGCTTCCCCTGGAGCTTTCCTCTCTGAAGTCTGCTCGGGTCAGCTTCTCTGGGGCCGCGGCCAGGTGTGGGGGTGGGGCCCGCTTTCCGGAGTGCGATGGACCCCGGGGAAGGCTCTCCAGGGTTCAGTGGAACGGAAATCTCTTCCCCTATGTTTATGCACCCCCTGCAGAGATTCAGAATTTATGGGGATCTCCTTTTACCTCAATTCCATGGGTTGTGGGCTCGGAGCTCATAAATGTGCGTCCTTCTACTCCGCCATCTTGGCTCCGCCCCCATCTGGTGACGAGCTTTAGGAGGGGAATCAGCAAATTGAATTTTCGTTGGTACAATTTATCCTTCAAATACCAATCTAGGAAAGGTTTTTTTTTGAAATGAACCTGGAATGTAAGATGAGATGCTCTGGAAGGTTAGGAGGAATTATTTTTTCTAAGACTGACATTTTTATTGCAAACTGGTATTATTGTCTATAGTATTATTTTACAGCCAGGTATTGTCCTAGAATGAGTTCAATCTCCCCACTTTTGTCAATCTTCTCTGTCTTCTGTATATTTAAAAAGGGATAAATTCACATCCCAGTGAATATTCTTGAAATCGTTTATTTAAAGTCTCCAGTACTGAAAGTCCTTCAGAACCTCTATAGGTAATCTGTTCCACTTTTGCATAGCTTTAACTTTTAAGAAGTTTTTCCTTCCATTAAGTCTAAAATCTACCTGTTTCAGATTTTCATCCATTTTCCCTAGCCCTACCATCAGTGGCAAAAGAGACGAAGTTTCTTCTTTACTCAAAGTTCTTTCATCAATCTTCATATGACATAAACTCAAGAAACTTTTCCTCTGGGCACCATGTAGTTAATTAATGTCCTTCCTAAATTAGTATCCCAGTATCCAAAACTGAACACAATACTCTTATATGGTCTGACCAGGGCTGAGTCCAGCAGAACTGTCAACTCCATATGGTTAGACACAACTCCTCTCTTAATGTACTCTAAGATTTAACTCTCTTTCTTTACTGCCATATTATACTGTTGTTTCAGATTAAACTTGTGATCTACTAAAACATTCAGATATCTTTCAGATGAATTGTATTCTAGCTATTTCTCCTCCATCTTGTATGTCTGAAACTCATTTTTTAAACCCAAAGGTAGGACTTTATATTTATCCCTATTCAATTTGATTTAAAATTCTGCTCCATCAATATCTGTGTAGAACCTGTGTGTTAGTTATCCTTCTCAGCTTTGTGTATATGATCAGCACATTTAAAATACATAGCATAAAAATACAGGAAAGATAGCTGCTTAAGGAATAAAATAGCTTTAAAGAACATGACTACCTTTTATCAGAATAAAATGCCTATTATGGACTCAAGAAAGTACTTTTCTTAATCAGGAGTTATGATTTTATACTTTGGTTCCTAATGGCATTCTGCCATCATTATATGCTACATGTACTATTATATATGCACTCACTGTCACTGTGGTTTAGTAATTATCCCATTCCTGTGGACTTATCTCCACTAATGGAAGACTTTCAGGAAATGTTTTGTACCAACTATTCTTGCCCTACTTTTTTTAATCAATCCCTTTTCTGAGAGCTAATTCATGTCTACTGGTCATCTCGTTGGCAGTCAGTGAAAAACATACTGATGGGGACTCATAAGCCACAGTACTAAAAAACCAAAACAACAAAAACCAACTAGCCAAACAGTCAGATGCTCTGGCTTTTTAGTATTACCCTTAAAAGGATAAGTAACACCTGTACCATCTAAGAAACTAGCCCTTGAGTGTAAATGAAGGTCAAGGGAATTGCTCCAGGGGAACTGTTACAGGATAAAATGAGACCTGCAGGAATGATACTCTTATTAGGCTCTGGACATTCTTAGCTCCAGGAAGGATCACCATGACAATACTGATAAGGGTAGGATGAAATGATAAAAATTATTAGTAACAAGAAATTTCATGTAATTAGAGCTATACAAAACTAGAATAGGACACCTTAGGAGGTAATGAATGTACAGTATTTTTTTTGGAGGACCTTCAAGTAAAGTTTGTATCATCATTTCTCAGGTAAGCTGGTACTGTGGTTCAAGATATGTGTTGAACTACTGTGTTTCCCACGTCTGTTTCAACTCTGGGATACTCTGAATAGTATTTTGAAATTGTTTCTTCGTGCTTAGTGTCATAACAGGCACTAAACAAAGTAAGCTAAACCAATCTACTAAAAAAAAGCATTTACTAAGTGCTTTTTATGTACTGAGCACTATGTTAGATTCTGGGGATAAAAAAACAAAAATGAATTCCCCTTCAAGAGGGGAGGGGAAGTAGGGGAGCAATGAACCTGCAAATGTACATAGTTATTGACCTTTAAGAGTCTAAAACTAAGAAACTTTAAATTAAAAATACAACTCTCCTTACAGTAGTTTATATTTGGGACCTGACTTTGATCATGGCCACCTTCCTAAGTGAAAGCAGAAGCCACCAGGTGACAAAAGATAGTTTATAAAGGCTTCCTTCCTCAAATAATTCAAGAACATTTAAATTCAAATTCCGTAAATAATTAAAGATTGTCCATATAATCTGACCTCACTTTATAGATGAGGGAACAGGTTTTTATCTTTATTTGATGCAAACGTTGAGGTACATGGAAGGATTAATGGGTCAGCTTTGGATATTTAAAAGGGGGAGTCTGAAGTAAAGATAAAGGCAATGTTCCCAGAAATAGCTAGAGAAGTGTTAGCTCAGATCAGCCAAAAAATCGTCTAGATGAATGAGGCTTAGCAATTTGGGCAGTTTTTAGTTTTGTTTCCATGTGCCAATTCAGCAATCTTTTATCTTAATTTTTAAAAATAGATTTACTACTGGGAAGAGAATTTCTTCTCTCAAGGTTTCAAATGAGGTTTTTTTTTCCACACAAATCACATTGGGGTGATATGAACCTTGATAAATTTTTGGCGAAGTTTCCATGATTGCTTTATAATATCATAACTCTCAGCCTAGTTACCCAGTTCTCATGAGCAGAAAGAACCTGTTGTCCTTAAGGGTATGGAAGATGATCTTTACTTTCTTGGCCAGGAGAGGTTAATTTTTTGGATTATAAATGTAAATTTATGCTTACCTTCAGGTAAGATTCCTAGTTTGAAAAGGTTTTCGCTACTTCTCACTGGGCAAAGAACATAGTTAAATGATGGCACATGCTTCCTGTGAAATATTTGCTTTTGAGATCAGCAATTTGCAGTTAAATATTGAACTGGTTAGACTACCAGCCTTGGAATCAGGAAGACTCATTTTCACCAATCCAAATCTGGCCTTAGCCACTTACTAGCTATGTGATCCTGGGCAAGTAACTTAATGCTATTTGCCTCACTTTCCTCATCTGTAAAATGAGCTGGAAACGGAAATGGCAAACCACTCCAGTATCTTTGCCAAGAAAACTCCAAATGGGGTCACAAAGAGTCGGGCATGACTGAAATGACTGAGAAACATGGATTCAGTTTAACAGACAGGGGACCTTAGACAATAAAACCTAGGGAGAAATGAACTCATAGGGTTAGTAGCTCAAATAGGTATCGGGTAAGAAGAAGGTGGCTTTTCTGACTGAATAAATGGTAGTGTACTTTCCAGGGATGTACACATTGACAACGAGGTTGATGCACACATTGCCAGAGCTAGCTCAGTGTTTGGGAGGCTCCGAAGAAAAGTTTGGGAGAGAAGAGTTATTAGACTGACTACCAAATTGAAGGTCTACAGAGCTGTTGTGCTGACCTCATTGTTGTATGCCTGTGAAACATGGATAGTCAACCAGTGCCCTGCTAGGAAACTGAACCATTTCCATTTGAGCTATCTTAGGAAGATTCTGAGGATCACCTGGCAGGATAAGGTACCAGACACTTAAGTCCTTGCTCTAGCTGAACTGCCAAGTATTCAAACTATGCTTCAGAGAGAGCGCAACTCCAGTGGGCTGGTGATGTTGTTTGAATGCCAAATGTATGCTTGCCAAAAAGACTATTCTGTGGAGAACTTGCATGGGGCAGGCAATCACATAGCAACCAGAAGAAACAATACAAGGACACTCTCAAGGTCTCTCTCAAGAACTTTGGATTTGATTGTGGGACATAGGGAGACACTGACACTGGGCCACTCAGCATGGTGTGCCCACAAAAGAAAAGGTGCTGTGCTCCTTGAGCAAAGCAGAATTGAGACAGCACAAAGCAAATGCTGGATGTGCAAATTTGGAATATTCACCTCAAATATTCACATGGACTATCTGTGCCCAACCTGTGGTAGAGCATCTCGTATTGGTCTGATCAGCCAGTTGGACACACTGAAATTTCACTTTACAATGGTGATGTCATTTTGGTCCTCTTCGAAGACGAAGGACAACAACCAACCAACCAGATGGTAATCACAAGATAGTAAGTTCTCTTTGGGAGGTAATGGGCTCCCATCATTTGAAGTCTTCAAGTCAGGTTTGATCTGTCAGAAATTTTGTGGAGAAAATTTTTGTTCAGGTTGTAGATTGGAACAGTTATCTCTGAGGTCCCTTAAAACACTGAAATTCTCTGGTTTTGAGTAGGTTGAATAATGCCATTTCCCCCCCCTCCCCGATATAGTGCTAGCAAGAGCCTATTCGACGTGTAGTAGCAGGAGTGATTAATTTGTAATTGCTGAAATATTGTTTTGAATTCCACCTCTGACATTAGCTGTGTGACCATGGGCAAGACTATGAGCCTCAGTTTCCTCCTATGTAAAATGAGGACCAAATAGATCAAATGAGAGAATGTAGACTTCTAAAGTACTACATAAGTGCTGCTTATTAGTGTCATAAAATAGTATTTTAGTTTTGTGAGAAGTATTATGTCAGACTTATAACAGTTTTGCAACTCTAATCAAAAATGTACTTTTCAATTCTTTTTGTAAAATAAAATTACAAATGTTGTCGGATTCGCAGGATATACAATTCTCCTTAATCTACTATCATGATATCTTTTTATCTCCATCTCTTTGCTTCTGTCAAAGTTAATGAATAGTTTGTGAAAATTTCAGCTCACTCTGTAAAGTAACTAGTAAAATAAGGGCAATATAAATAGAAGACATCTGGAAAAAGTGAAAAAATTAAAGCTACGGCCATACAGTGCCAAAACTGGTCAATCACTGAAACAAACTAGTTTTTTGGCAGAGTACAGCAAATAAAAAAATCAATTTGACTGACTTTTGAACTTTTTGGTTGGTTTTATTAGGCATGTAGACAGACTAAATAAGATGTAAATGGTGAAAAGAACAAGTACCAAAAATAATTTATAAAGGAAAATTTATAGTCTACCCATATTCTACCTTTGGAAAGAATGCCTTCAAAAGTGCTTCAACCCATACAAAGGGATGATAAAATGTGGAATTAAATTTTAATGCAGGTAGCAACTTGTATTGCATAAACATGCTTTTTTTTTTTTTTTTAGCAATTCTTAGGTATCTGTCAGAGAAGGGAGAAAAATCAGCACTGCAGTTTTCTGTCATTAGCTGGAGAATGGACTTAGGAAAAACTTCAATACAGTCTTTGCCAGCCTCCTTTACTTTGAACTACACACTGCTACTTGACATAAATTTTTAAAATAGATTATAGACTCACCTACAGAGACTGTTTCATACATTTTTGGTTTCTTTTGTGCTCCCTAAAGAATTTAGCCAGCTTTAATCCGTACTAAAAGGTGTGCGTGTGTGTGTGCGTATGTATGTGTATATGCATACACTCGCTGGCATATATATTGTAGGTAGGACAAAGATTCTCTATTTTTGGTACCAAATTTTATAGCGCACAGATCAATGTTTATGATTTTGTGCCGTTGGCAAAATTAACTTGACTGAGTCCTAGATGGATTTTTCACTGAGTTTTAAATTGAGTAAACAGGCAAAGAAGGAGAGTTTTTCTCTGTTTATTGGAGACAACTGTTGCAAAACACTTCTCTGATGCCTCATTCCCATGTAGAGTTTTTAAAAGGTTCTTTTCCTATTCGCCGGGTGGAACACAAGATCAGGCCGTCTTAGGAAGGTGGAAAAGATTTGAGCAGGGCCAGTGGCGGAGTGCTGGACCGAAGACCAGACTAGTCAATATCCCAAAGCTCCTAGGTCACCTACCATTTTACGGATGTTACATTTTTCTTATGGCTTTGCATCACTTTATACATGTCTACATGTACACGTATTTTCTGAGTTCTCCAGTCTTTTTTTATTACTTTAGACAGAACTGGGGATTTCATCCTTGTGTCTGCGGAGAGCATCCAACCTTTATAAAGCTTTCAGGTGGGCAAGCGCTCACTGTGACCTCGTAGGGAAGTCCATCAGCACTTCTGGGCAGTCTCGGGGCTGCCAGGGGCACGGAGAGCCTTTCGCCTCCTCTTCTAGGTCGTCTCCCATTTTACGGATGTTACATTTTTCTTCTGGCTTTGCATCACTTTATACATGTCTACATGTACACGCATTTTCTGAGTTCTCCAGTCTTTTTTTTATTACTTTAGAGAGAACTGGGGATTTCATCCTTGTGTCTGCGGAGAGCATCCAACCTTTATAAAGCTTTCAGGTGGGCAAGCGCTCAGCTGTGACCTCGTAGGGCAATCCATCAGCACTTCTGGGCAGTCTCCGGGCTGCCAGGGGCACGGAGAGCCTTTCGCCTCCTCTCCTAGGTCGTCTCCCATTTTACGGATGTTACATTTTTCTTCTGGCTTTGCATCACTTTATACATGTCTACATGTACACGCATTTTCTGAGTTCTCCAGTCTTTTTTTTATTACTTTAGAGAGAACTGGGGATTTCATCCTTGCGTCTGAGGATAGCATCCAACCTTTATAAAGCTTTCAGGTGGGCAAGCGCTCAGCTGTGACCTCGTAGGGCAATCCATCAGCACTTCTGGGCAGTCTCGGGGCTGCCAGGGGCACGGAGAGCCTTTCGCCTTCTCTCCTAGGGCGCTACATTGTACTCATTTATCAAACATTTGGCGCAGACTTGGTTTCCACTTCTCGCGGCCGCCCGGTTACATTAGCGTCTGGTCCCTGAACCTGAGAAAGGAGATCCACTACTTCGGAGGCTTCTCAAGTCCCGCGAGTTGTTACCAAGATCTCGCGACATCATTACTGAGGCGGGGGTGGGGGGGAACCCGGAAAAGTGTTAGGAGAGGGGGCGGGGCTGACCGCTTGCGCACGCGCTCTCGCGAGATGTGCCTAGAACAGCAGGGAATGAGACGCGAAGTGGAGGCTGTGTGGGCGGGGCGAGGAAAGAAGAGCAGCTGAGAACGCCGTCCCCGCCCCTTTTTCCCCACCTGTGTTGAGCTCCAGCATGGCAGTCCGGTGGGGAGTTAAACTCACCGCCCACCCGGAAGTTTGTGCTGCCTCTTCCCTTCCCCTCCCCGCCCCCGCACGTGCTCCCTCCTTGGCTGGGCTGGACTCCCGGCTGAATTCTGAGCGTCCTGCGTAATGACTGTAACCCTAAGCCTCAGGTAGGACCGGGCCCTGCGGGCCCCTAAACGCCTGTGACAGGTCGCTGCCCCCTCGCCTGATGGATCCCCCTGCTTCCGAGTCATGGATCCCCGGGGAGAAGCGGCAGAAGGTACAGGGTCTCACTTGAAAGGACTCCTATACTTATGTTTATTCCCTTACATCATTCTCCTTTTTGTTTTCCTCTGGATTTCTCCTCCCCGGAACGTTAGACTTCAGCTTTGCCTCTTACAACGCTTGGTTTCCTTCAGATTTGAGTCCAGGAGTTTTTAACTTGGGGTGTGTGAACTTTTTGTTTTAATATGTACATAATATGTATATAGATACATAGATGAATAATTGGTATCCTTTGGATTACTATGTATATTGTCTCAATGCATTTAAAAACAAGTATAAAAAGAGATCCGGAGTCAATGACACAAAAATGGTCTAGAACCCCCGCTTTGACTTATGTGCCGCTTTCTACTGTAAGCCTTGCCTGATCTCCCTAGTGCTCTTTCCCTCCCCAGGTTCAACGTGCATATGGTTTTTTGTTTATGTTTTGGATTCCTTTCCTAGACGGTAAGCTTCTTGAGGATAGGAAGTTTTGTTTGTATCCCCAGCATCTGGCACATTAGCAAAGGCAGCAGAGAATGATACTTTGTTGCATCTCAGCTACAGAGCTTGTATTGAGTGCACAATCATCTGCAAACAGAAAGTAATGCACCAACACTCCCTCCAATTTGGTCTTGGCTTGTAGCATTTTTAAATTCTGACTGACCTGGCAGAGGGTCTTTCACGTAGAAGGGACCTAATAATTCTTATTGGATTGGAATGTTAGGAAGAGTGATGAATTTAAGGGAAAAGATGAGTTCAGTTTTTGACATGTTGACTTCGAGATGCTTAGAGAGAGGGAGAGGGAGATTTGGGAATCAGCTATTTAAAGAGGATGTTGGAACCAGTGAAAACTGAGAACAACATGAGGAAGACTGAAAAGAGAGAAAAGATGAGGGCCTGGAATACAGCCCCAGATGTATCCACAGTTAAGGCATAGAAAAACGGGAAAGATCAGTCAGAGAAAAGGACAGTGTGCCTAAAACCTAGGGGAAAGGGTGTGTGTCTTTGTTGGAGTGGTAGTTAGCATTCTAAAGTGGTGTAGAGGTCATAAAGGGTGAAAACTGAAAAAAGGCCATCGAACAGAAATTAATAAATGTTAGGAGAGCAATCAGTTGAATGATATGAGGAAACCAGATTACAAGGGATTGCACCAGAATTATGAGTCATGTTGTATACATGATTTATATGCCAAAAAAAAAAAATTCTTACTTAACAGACTTCATTGGCTCCCTATTGCCTTTCGGATTAAATATAAAATCCCCCATTTAGCATTTAAAGATCTTCATAACCATATTCCTTCCTACCTTTTCAGTCATCTCATATTTTATTCCCTCTAGTCATGTACTCTGTGATTCAGTGACACTCTTGGCTTTTACTGTTCCTCATGCGCAGCATTCCCATCTCCCAATTCTTCTCTGAATTCTCTCCCTCCTCATCTCCTAGTTTCCCTGGCTAACTTCAAGTCTTGGCTAAAGTCTTGCTTTCTGCAAGAAACCTTTCCAAGTTTTCTTTAATTTTTGTGCCTTCCCTTTGAGACTACCTCCAATTTATTTTCTATATATCTAGTTTGTACATATTTATTTACATATTTATTTGCTTGTTTCCTTCATTAGACTGTGAATTCTTTGACAGCAGGGGCTGGTTTTTTTTGCCTTTTTTTAAATCCCTAAGTGTTTACACTTACCACAGTTTCTGGCATATAGTAGGAGTTTGTTAAATCTAGTTGACTTAGCTTTGGCCATTATGTAGTTAAGTTATCTCACTAACCTGCTTATATATTATGTCTTTCTAGTGCTCTGTTCTCCAACCAAACTAACCTGCTCTGTGTGTCATCCGTAGGATGCTCCATTTCTCATCTGTCTGCATTTGTACTGGACATCGGCATACCTGGAATGCAGTTCCTCCTCACTTCTCCATAGCTTCTTCACAAAACTTTTCCTGATTCCAGCTGCTGCACATGCTCTCCCTAACCATCTTGTATTTATTCTGAATTTTTTTGTATTTTTTATACACACATTTTTTTTCTCTCAATAGAACATAAGCTCCTTGAGAGCAGAGTTTGTTTTGTCTTTTGTTTGTATTCTTTCTTAGTGCCTAGCACATAGAAAGCATTTAATGCTTTTGACTGATTTTTGTAGTAAACTTTTTGGCAGGGAGCATGTCAGTTCAGACCTAACCAGAAATCTTTTATTTTAAACTTAATTACTGAAACTCTTTCTTAAGTGTTGCTGTTCATTTTATTGCTGAAAAATCAGGCTGACCATCCCTGGCTGCTGCTTCACTTCCCAGTCCAGGTGACAAGATACTTGTCAGCAAGACAGAGAGCATGGTTAGGTTTACTGGGTCAGTCTTTCTGAATCCAGGTAGCAAGATAGTTGTGTTTAAAAAATAAGCTAGCAGTTGAGAAAGCAGCGGAAAAGTGACAGGTGACAGTACAGTAATGGCAAGTTCTTCAGAGGAGGAAAGGAGGAGATGGTGGGCTAGGGGTTTGAAGATGAAGCTTCTGTTCACTGAATTTCAAGATTGATTCCATGTTTACTATTTCCATCCTTGTCCAAATAGCCAGCTTTCTAGTGTGTTAGTTTAGTTTCTTATCCTTTGGTTATTATACAATTGTATCATAAACTGTGCCTAATACATTTATTACCCCTGACCTTCAGAAGATTCTCTTATTTGTTACGTTGCCCTATAGCAAGTCTTTACACATTTTTCTTGTATTTACATCAGTTCTGACTACAAGTTTCTGCTCTTTTGGGTAGGAGGAGATGGGACTGTATTCTGATTTGCATATCGTTGTGGTTAGCATTGTGGTGTTAAAATGTGGGGGTCTTTATGAGTACCTCCACATCAGTCAGCATCCACTGTGTCTGAAATTCCTCTAGGCTGCTATGGGTTTTTGGTTTACTCGCAGTGCATGGTCTTGTCTTGAAGAAGCTAGTGCTTGAAGAATTGAATTAAAATTTAGCTTGTAGAATCATACACGTTAGAGTGAGAAAGGACCTTAGAAGCCATCCAATCCAGTATCTCTTGTTACAGGTGCATAGTATGAGACCAGGAGTTTACTGGTCTTATACTTACTCTCAGTCTATCAGTTTTCCCGCTATGCTGCAAAGACTCCTCTGCAGTGCCAGATAAGTGAGGTGTTACAGAGTATCCACATGGAAATAGGTATATCTCTTTTATTATAACAATTTGAAAACTTTTTTCCTTTATTTTTTTTAGATATGTGGCACATTGGAGAAAGATGTCTCATCCCTGTCACAGACAGTGGAAAGCTTTGTGAAGCAACAGTGAAATCCATCATGACAGATGAAAATGGAAAGTCATTTGCACTTGTGTTATTTTCAGGTTCGCTGGAAAAGAAAGTACCTTTAAAAAAACTCCATAAAGCAACATCTGGTAAAAGTTCTTGCAGAAGTTTTATGTTTGATGATGTTGACTTGGAAAAGCCTTATTTCCCAGACCGAAAACTTCCATCACCTGCTGTGGCTTTTAAGCTATCTGAAGATGGTGACTGTATTCCCTATACAATTAATAGATATTTGCGTGACTACCAGAGGGAAGGAGCCCAGTTTCTGTATGGACACTATTCCCTGGGACGAGGATGTATTCTTGGTGATGACATGGGACTTGGAAAAACAGTACAGGTATTTATTCTTTTGTTCCTGCCATGGTTAAAATAGTAATGTTCTGATATAGCTTATTACTTGTAGTATTGCTGTGGTAAAGGTAGACACAGAGGTTACTTGTATCATGACTTTCACGTAAGTTTCTTAATAAACATTTGTTGAATTAATAAGTGAATGAAGTGTGAAGCCATTTTATATCCATAGAGTTACCCTAAGGAGGGACAGTGTTCTTTCCCTTTCTTTGAAGTATTAAACTAAGGTTAGATTATTTTCCCGAGGTCCATTGAATAGGTTGGTTAGAATTTGAACTTTCTTATATCTTGCATTCCCTTGTTAGTTGTTAAAGGAATATTTATCTGGCTTATGACTTATTCATCTTCCCCTTGTTTTTTTTTTTCCCTTCTTTCTCCTAACTCTTCTTGTTCTTTCCAATTCCGTATTAGCATTTTCAACTTAGTAGAACACTGAGGACTAGCTGAGTTTTAAAAGTCCAGTTAGTAACAAAATCTCAGATGTAAAGGACCTCATAAAACATTTGATCCACTGGCTCCTGATCAGAATCCGCCTTACAACTTTGCTAACAAGTGCTCATCCAGCCCTCAGTTAAAATCTTCTGATAAGATCTACTACCTTTTGATGTAGTCCATTCTGTATTTGGATGATTTTGATTTATAACATGATAGATTTAGAGCTGGAAGGGACATCAGGGGTCATCTGTTTAACCTCCTCATTTTACAAGTGGCAAACAGATCCAGGAAGTAAGCCACTTGTCTAAGCTTGCACAAATAATTGTTAAAAAGTATTTCCCTAAAATGAACCAAAATTTGCGTTTGTAGTTTCCACCCATTGCTTCTTGTTTATTCTTTTGGGGGGCAAACTGAGCAAGTCTAATCCCTCTTCTATGTTATAATCCTTCAAATATTTTAAGAGAATATCATAGATTTAGAACAGAGAGAGACCTTAGAGGCCATCTCGTCCAAGCTCCTCATTTTGCAAATGAGGAAAGTGAGGTCCTGAGAAGTAAATAAAATGACAAGAGCCAGAGAGCTAAACCCTAGGCTTTAAATCCAGTGTTTCTTTGAATCCACCATGCTTTTCTTTTCCAGTTCCTTTAACTGAGTTTACATGAAGTACTTTGGAGGCCCCTCACCATATTGTGGCTTTCTTTGGATGCTATTTTTTCTCTTTAAATGTCTTACTGATGCTTTTTTTTTTAAACATCAGGGTCACTTCTCAGTGCTACCCCTCATCCCTTCCAACTCTTCTTTGTAATTGTTGTCAGACAAAAGAAATTAGCCCTTTGGTAGCGTCTGAAAGCGAATACCTCATTTTGTAATCAGGACAAAAAGTGGGAGGAGGTCATGATCGGTCTTTCAGTTCTTTTGACACAACATCTCTCCCACCTGTGTTGTCTTTTTTCTCCAATTACAAGTTTACCACTCTGGTTCAGGCCCTCATCACTGCTTGTCTGCACTCTTGAATTGGTCTCCTAATTGATTTCCCTAATTAAGCCTTTCCCTTTTCTATAGACTGTAAGCTTTTTGCAGTCAGGAACAATTTCATTTTTGTCTGTTTCCCCAGTGCCATACACAGTGCATGGTGACAGTTTAATCCATGCTTGTTCACTGATTAATCGTCTCCTCTGTCTCTTTCTGGTGATTGTCCCCTTAGCCTTGGTTCTGAAGGTACCTGATCTGGTTTGTTCGGACTTGTTTTGGTATGACCTTTTTAAAGTTTGGGTCATGCCTCCATTTGAGCTTATTGTGTTACATGATGTAAGATCTTAACCTAATAGCTACCAAGTTGCTTTTCAGTTTTCCTGTCAGCTCATGGCAAAAAAGAATTCCTCACAGCATTTTATGCTCTTGGTTTTGTCAAACACTGGGTTACTCTTTTCAGTTCCCTATTTAGTTGTGTACCACTAATCTTTTTTTTCTGTTTTCTAGCCTCTATTGAATAGTGTTATGACTATTGATTTATAATATAGTCTCATCTCTTATAATACTATTTCTTACCATTTTTCTCAAGAATTTTATAGGAATTCTAGATCTTTTGTTCTTCTGTATGAATTTGTTATTATTCTGACTGGTCTAAGTACCCCTTGATAATTTGATTAGTATAGTACTGAATGTTAATTTAGGTGGTAATCATCATTTTAATAATATTGACATGACTTATCTGTAAGTAGTATCCCCAGTTATTTTAGTTTTGCTGTATTTCTTAAAAAAAAAAAAAGAAAGAAAGATGTGTTATTGATGTCTTTTTTCTTTATATTGGCCATTCCTTCTACTCCCATTAAACCCTCTCTTGCACCAAAGAAAGATAATTAGGCAAAAACTGAAAAAAAAAATTCTAATGATACAAAAATTTTATCTGACATATATGAGACATAAGTTGTCCTTGTAGTCCCTCTATCCATATCTTTTGAGGGAAGTTGAATGTTTCCTTATCTCTTTTGGTGGCACAGTAGATAGAGTCCTGGGCCTGGAAATGGGAACCCTGAGCTCCACTGCGGTTTCAGACACTTATTAGCTGTGGGGTCTTAGGCAAGTTACTTCATTTCTCTTTACCTTATTTACCTTAACTGTAAAATGGGAATTTTGCAGGATTGCTTTGAAGATTAAATGAGTTAATGTTTGTAAAAAGCCTTGTACCTGACACATAGTGTAGGGGCTGTATAAACACTTATTCCTTTCTTTTCTCCTTCTTCTTCTCTAGGGCCATCATTGGTTTTTCCTTTTCTCAGAGTTCTTTTTCCTTTGAGCTCTCTTTTCATTTACATTATTGTAGTTGATGTGTATGTTGTCTTACTGGTTGTACTTATTCTGTACTGTATCAGTTTGCAAACCTTTTTTCATATTCCTCTGAAGTCCTCATATTTGCCATTTTTTACTTCACAATAATTATAATATGGCATAATTTTCATAATATAGTATAATATCTTAAAACTTTCCCTAATCAATTTGTTTCTAGTTTTTTGCCACCACAAAGAGCGATGCTGTGAATATCTTGGGATATATTAAACTTTTGTCTATGTTTGACTTCCTTGAGTCTAGTTGTGGTATTGTTGTATCTCAAAGTGAAATTTCAGTCCCTTTTCTTACATAATTTCATAATGAAAGCAGAACAGGTGGGCAGACAGTTGACTATTGCTCTTTTTTTTCATCTTTGCTGGTTTGCATGGACTGAAGTGAAAGCTAAAATCTGTTTTAATTTACTATTAGTGATTTGGATCATGTTTTCCACATGGTTCTTATAGGTTTCAAATCTTTTTTTGAAAATTATTTGTATCCTTTGACCATTTTTCTATCAGTGGTTGTCCCTTCATGTGCTATCTTTGTATAAAATTCCTCATATCGTTCAATTATTGGAGTTTTTGTATGAGTTACATACAACTCATGTGTTGTATGTAAAATTGTCCAGTTTAATCTTTTACTTTATTTCTTCCCTTTGTTTGGTGGAGAATTCTCCCTGTAGCCATAGTTGTTAAAGTACTTGATCCCCTTCTCTTCTAATTTTTTTATGATGGAACTTTTTATATGAAAGTCATGCAACTACCTTGTGTTTATTGTGATAGTTTATGTAAGATGTTGGTCTAATCAGGATTTTTGTAAAACTTGATTTCCATTTATTCCAATGGATTTTTTCAAAGAAGGGATTTTTCTCAGTAAGTTATATTCTTTGTTGTATCAAACACAGACTATTATTTTCACTTGCTTTTCCCCCCTTCTTTACCTGTCTTTTTCCTTTGACCCATTTTTCTGCTTTTTTTAACAAGTCCTAAAATAGTTTAGTGACTGCTGCTTTTACTACCGGTAATTATACGCTTTCATTCATAATTTCCTTTTCACTCTTGTTTGTGCTTCCAAATAAATTCTGTTATTATCTTGTCCAGTTCCAACAAGTATCCCTTCTATAATTAGACTGGCATAGAACTAGTGTTTAACCATGAGTGCTGGCCCATTTGAACAGCATTTGTGCTTCACTCTATTTCTGTCATGAGTATTTTGTATTCATATTTATATGTCCTGTGTGTGTCAAGATAGGTTAAATACCTGATGTAGATCAGATTTCTCTCATTGCTTCTTCCGGGTTTTTGTTAGTAGTGTATAAAAATGCCGGTCATTTCAAGGGACTTTGCAGAATTTGTTATGACACCTTCACCTTCAGGATTTTGCTTCATTTCCCTTTGCTGGGAAGTATTTGTCCTTTCAGTTATGCTGAAAATGTTGGTTAATTTCTCTTCAGTAGGCATTTTGTCTGTCTTCACGAATCACTTTCCTGAGTTTTCCTTTGGTGTCCTTGCTGAAAATGTGCTGCTTATTGCCAGTTCTTTTCCTTCTGAAAGCTCAGTGTTTGTACCCCTCCCCCAGGGCTTGGCTTCAATTCCTCTGTTCTCTCAGACCACCAGGGTTGGAAGAAGTCTGTTCCTCAGAGGGTGAAAATGAGGGGTTAGGGCACCTCTCCCAGGAGACTGTTAGGAATCTATTCTCTGCTTTTTTCAGGCTGTCTCTTTTAGTTTCTACCCTCTCTGCAACTGACTTTTTTTCATTGCTTAAGCTGTGCCCTTGGCACTAATTGGTTAAGGGGTTGGAGAGAGGTCCCCTGGTACATGGCAGAGAGACTTGCTCTGAGAAATCCTTTTTATTAGGTCTATTCTCCATTTTGTCTGCAGATAGGTTGTGGGAGAGGGTATGGAGAAGTGTCACGGGACCGCCATTCTTCAAAGGATATTAACCTGATAGGTAGACATTAGTTAATTTTAAAATCATTGCCTAAAATTTCCACTCAGGGGGTAGGTTGGGTCACAGTGATATCCTGGGCCAATGTGCATTGTAAAAGATGAGAGGAGTCTAGAACTGTGAGTTCTAGGAGAAATTGACTGATGAAATGATCTTTCCTTAATATTTTGGCAGAGAATATTTTGTGTTGGCTTATCTGACTTTTCTTCTTTTTGCCATTGCTGAGTTTTCTGCATTTTGGGATTCTTGTGCTGTTTGGTGGGAATGGGTGCAGGGTTACTTCTCACTGTACCATTTTACTAGGGTTCCTTATTTAATGGTATTTCTATACTCTCCTTTCCCCCTTCCCTAACTTCATGAGATGCCTGCTTCCACCATCCCACCTCCATACTTGTTACATTGTTTCATGCCAGTCATGAGACTCTTAAGTTTCTCCTCTTTCTCCTCATTCTTTCCCTTATATATTCTCCCCCCGAACTTTCTTTGTTTCCTTTTTGATTCTTTAAGATAGTGGGGTTCTGGAGGAACAATAATTCTTTTTCTCCCATTAGGATGGAAACACTTGATTACCATTTAATCCTTCCACATTGCCCAAACTTGTTTACCTTATTAAGTTTCCCTTGAATTTTGCTTTGTGTTTCAAAGGTACTATAAGAGCTCTGATTTTCTTAGAAGGATGCTTAGAAATAATTGATTCTGTTAAAGGTCCTTTTGTTCCATCTGTGTGATTATCTGAAGAACTGAAAGTGAATATCACTTAGAAGGCAGTATAGGGTTGGAGGATGGGCTGCCACATATAAAATATAAGAAACTATAAAGAACAAGAGTAAAGCATTTCATTAGGGAAATATATGATTGAAAAAGTTGGGCTAGTCATGTGGCAAGGGCAAAGGATAACAGTAAGACATACAAATGATTCACCTATAATTTTGTAATGTCAGTAGTAACAGAGGAAGATCTCTAGCATATTAGGTGAAATCTCTGTGGCAGACTTACAGGACATGTTTAGGGGTTGAAAAGAATCGTCAGGCTTAGAGGGTTTGAGATTTGCATTCTTAGAGTGATCATCCAAATTGAAGAAATCACAATTCTTTTGAGTGTTTGGGAGAATTTTATTTTATTAGATTCCACTCTAATCTATCAGTATCTTTGGAAATCTTGATGCTGTCATTCAGTGTGTAAACTATTCCTCAAGTTTGTATCATCTGCAAATTTTATAAGTATGTCATTTATGTCTCTAAACATTATTGAGAAAGATGAGAGCAACACAGGATGAATGAATGAAAAAACATCAAATACTTAACACATTCAAGGTCTTGTACTGAGGCCTGGGGATCAAATAGATAAGTAAGGTATTCCCTTTTTTTGGAGCTCACATTCAAATGAAGGAGATAACATATATAGGAAGTTTCAACTACAAGTCTGAAGGAAGGATCCAGTGGTTTTAGGATGAAATATATATATTCCTTAGGCAGTAAATTAGAAAATTCCAAGTTTTACGGCTGCTGTTTGGGTCCAGCTATTTAGTAAGTTCTGATCTACCTAAATGTCCTGTTGTCTACCTTACATCTCCATTCTGTTTAAAGAAATATCATGAGGTGCTTTTAAAGATGTTGTAAATGTATAGCATTCCTGTAACTTACCGATGTTATAACTCTGTCACCAAAGAAAGGCCATGGAATCCTAGCTTTTCTTTCTCTGAACTCTTTAAAATATATTTTCCCAAAACCTGGGGCAGGAAGGTGGAGTGTCAAACTCAATTCATGTCTGTGGGCTTCATTTTCTTCATCTGTGAAATAACAGACTTGAAGTAGATGATCTCTGAGGTTTTTACCAGTGAAGTTTCTTTGCTTGTAGTGTTATTTGTATTTGACTGTTTTGGATCTTTAGAGAGACCATCATAATATCTGCAACGTGCCATAGTTTTTATCTATCCTCTTTATTTCTCTTGTACTATGGCAAGTATTTCTAGCACTGTTAAATTGTATTAGGGATAATGATCATCTTTTGTCACCTTCGATCTTTTTTGAAAGGCCTTTAACTTTTTCTCCATTACATATAATGTTTTATCTTGGTTTTAGATACATATTATTTACCATATTAAGGCAAAGTCCATTTATTCCTATTCTTCCTGGTACTTTTAACAGAAATGGATGTTGTTTTTTGTCAAAGGACTTTTCAAAATCTTTTGTTTCTTTTTTCCTTCCTTCTTTCATGTGATTTTTAGTATTCATGTTACTGTGCTTTATATTGAACCAACTCTGCATTCCTGGCAGAAAGACAATTGGTAATAGGTAATCTTTTCAAGACCACATTTGTATCATAGAGAAGAGATTAGAAGGATCCCGTCTTTTTCTTTTTTACAAATAGTTTATGTAATATTAGAATTAATTGTTATTTGAATGTTTGATAAATTTTAATTGTAAATCCATCTGGGCCTTGAGTGGGTTTCCTCCCTTCCCCCATTTGAGTATTATTCATTTATGAGTTGTTCAGTTTTTTTTTTTCTGGTATTGAATTATTAAAATAATCTGTTCATCTTTTGTTAATCTGATTATTTTTTGTTCTTGTGAGTATAGTCCATTTCCTCTAAGTCATCACTTTTTTTGGCATGTAATTGGGCAAAATAGTTTGACAGTTTCCTTTATTTCCTCTTCAGTTGCTATGAGTTTTTAAATTTTTGATAAAATTTGATTTTCCTCACTTTTGAAATCAAATTAGCTATTTGTTTTTTTAAAAAGGTCCTACTTTTATCAATTCATTTTTTTCAGTTTTTTAATCTGATTTTTTGAAATTTCTACTTTGTATTTTTATGTTTTCCTAATTTTTTTAATTTTTTTAGTTGCGTGCCAGATTTATTGATTTGTTTTTCTTTTGTTGATAAAAACATTTAGATGTATAAATTTTCCCCTTAGCACTATTTTAGCTGCATTCTCTACTTTTTGGTATGTTTTTTCAGTATTGCAGTTTTCAATGAAATTTTATACTGTTTCTACTATTGTTCTTTTACCCACCAGTTCATATGATCTTCTGATTTTTTTTCTTCTCACTTTATTACATTTTTTCATTGATCAGAATTCCACCTCTTCCTCACTCTTTTCCAGCTCTCACACATTAAAAAAGAAATGAAAACAAAACTCTTGTACAAATATGCATAAAGAAGCAAAAAAAAAAATCTGCAACAGCCTTTTTTAAAATATAAAAACAAGATACAAATGCATTATTTTATGTAAAACATTTCCATATTAGTGATTTTGTACATGAAGACTCAAATAAAACAAATGAAAGAAAGAAGTGAAAATAGCAAACTTCAGTCTGTATTAAATCAGTGTCATTTCTTTCTTTGGAGGTAGATAATGTGCTTCATCATTAGCACTTTGGATTTGTCTTGGAACATTGTATTGCTCAGAATAACTAAGGCATTCACAGTTCTTCATTGAACAATATTGGTGCTATTGAGTACAATGTTTTCCTGGTCTGTTTTCTTCCTTATGCATCAGTTCATGTCATTCTTCCTAGGTTTTTCTGAAATCATTTTTATAGCACAGTAATATTCCATTACAATCATATACCACAGCTTGTTTATCCATTCCCCAATTAATGGGTATTCCTTCGATTTCTAATTCTTACTCCCCACAAAGAGAGCTGCTTATAAATATTTCTGTGCAAAAAGATCCTTTTTTGGGAAGTCTTTGGGATATAGACCTAGCAGTGGTATAGCTAAATCAAAGGGTATACACAGTTTGATTGCCCTTTGGGTATAGTTCCAAGTTGCTCTCCAGAATGGTTAGATCAGTTCACAAATCCAACAACAGTGCATTGGTGTTCCAGTTTTCTCACATCCCCTCCAACATCCAGTATTTTCTTTTTTTATCATATTAACCAGTGTAATAGTTGTGAGGTGGTACCTCAGAGTTGTTTTAATTTGCAGTTCTTTACTCAGTAGTGATTTCGAGCATTTTTTTATGGTTTGATTTCTTTGTCTGAAAAATGTTTGTTCATATCCTTTGACTATTTGTCAATTCGACTTTTGAGAAATGAGGCCTTTATCAGAGATATTTGTTACAGATTTTTTCCTCAGTTTTATGCTTTTCTTCTAATTTTTATTGCATTGATTTTGTTTGAGCAAAACCTTTTTAATTTAATATAATCAAAATGATCTCTTTTTATATTTTGTAATGCTCTCTATATCTTCTTTAGTCCTAAATTCTTTGCTTACCCATAAATTTGAAAGAAAAACTATTCCCTGCTCTCTTAATTTGCTTATGGTATCACTCTTTAAATGTAAATCACGTACCCATTTCGTTTCTCTTGCTTATACATTGTATGATGTTGGTGGGAGAAGAAAGTGAGATTGGTGACCTTGCACAGCCCTCCCTCACTCAAATCAAAGTCAATTGCAAGTCATATCATTATCTTGATGTCACGGTGCTCTTCAAGAATGAGGGACAAATACAACACAACAAGATGTTGGTCTATTCCTAGTCTCTGCCAAATAGTGAGTTCTTCTTTTATTTAGTATTTTATTTTTCCCTCATTACCTGTAAAAATAATTTTTACTATTCCTTTTTAAAACTTTGATCTCCAAATTCTCTCCCTTCCTCCTTCCCCATCTTTTATTGAGAAAGAAAGCTATTTGGTATATGTTATACATGTGGAGTTGTGTAAAACATTTCCATGTTAGTCATGTTGTAAAAGAAAACATAGACTAAAAAAAACCCTCAAAAATAAAGAAAGTAAAGAAAAAGTATGCTTCAGTCTGTATTCAGAAACCATTGGTTCTTTCTCTGGGGTAGATAGCATTTTTCTCCTTCAGAAACTTGTTCAGAGTTGTCTTGGATTGTTGTATTGCTGAGAATGGGTGATCAGGTAGTCATCTTCCAATATTGCTGTTACTTTGTACTAAGTACATTCACTTTGCATCAGCTCATGTAAATCTTTCCTGCTCATCATTTCTTAGAGTCTTCTAGTATTAGAGGATTCCTTCATAATCACCACAATTTGTTCAGCCACTCTCCAGTTGATAAGCATCTCCTCACTTTCCAATTCTTTGCTACCAGAAAAGAATATATATAAAAAAAATATTTTTCTACATATAGACCCTTTTTGTTTTTGTTTTTTATCTCTTTTGGGACACAGACCTAGTAATGGGTGTTGCTAGGTCAAAGAATATGCATGGCTTTATAGCCTTTTGAATTGCTCTACAGAATGGTAACTCCACCAACAGTGCATTAATGTCTCATTTTCCTCACATCTTCTCCAACTTATTATTTTCCTTTTCTGTCCTGTTAGACAATCTAATAGGTATGAGGTAGTCCTCAGAATTGTTTTAATTTGCATTTTTTCCAAACAGTGCTGAGTTAGAGCATGTTTTTGTATGGCAATAGATAGCTTTGATTATCCAAAAACTGTTCATATCTTTTGATATATCAGTTGGAGATGGTTCTTATTTTGATAAATTTGATTCAGTTCTCTATATGTTTGAGAAATGAGGCCTTTTATAGGAGAAACTTGCTTCAAAATGTTTTTCACAGTTACTATTTTTAACTGTACTGCTCTTCATCCTATTTCTTCCCACCCTGTTTATTTCGTTCCTCTTACACCTTGTCTGTCCTCAATAATGTTTTGCTCTGAATGTCCCCACTCCCAATCTGCCTTCCCTTCTATCACCACCACTGTCTTTCCCTTATTCCCTTCCCCTCCAACTGGCCTACAGGGTAAGACAGACTTCTCTGCCCTATTGAGCATGCATGTTATTCCCTCTGAGCCAGTTCTGATGAGAGTCAGATTCACTCAGCTCTCCTGTCTTTCCCTCCATTGTAAAAGCTTTTTCTTGCCTCTTTTATGTGAGATAATTTACCCCTTTATACTTCTCCCTTTCCCTCTCTCCCAGTACATTTCTCCTTCACCCTTACTTTTAGTTCTTTAGATTTCCTTCAAATTCAACTCACATATATGTCCTTTATGTCTATATATTCCTAAGTATCCTAATAATGAGAAAGTTCACGAGTTACAATCATCTTCCCTTATAGGAATGTAAACAGTTTAACATTATTAAGTCCCTTATGATTTCCCTTTTCTGTTTCCTTTTTTATGCTTCTCTTTAGTCTTGTATTTGAAAGCTAAATTTTCTATTCAGCTCTGTTCTTTTTTTTCAAGAATGCTTTGAACTCCTCTATTTCATTGAATGTCAGTTTTTTATTCCTGAAGGATTATACTTAGTTTTGATAAGTAGATGACTCTTCTTGTAAAATCCTAGCTCCTTTGTCCTCCAGAATATCAGATTCTAAGCCTTCCATTGCTTCTATGTATTAGTTCCTAAATCTTGTGTTATCCTGATTGTGGCTCCACTATGCTTGAACTGTTTCCTTCTTGCTGATTGCAGTATTTTCTGTTTTACCTGGGAGTTCTTGAATTTGGCTATAATATTCCTGGGAGTTTTCATTTTGGAATCTCTTTCAGGAGGTGATCAATGGATTCTTTTGATTTCTGTTTTAACCTCTGATTCTAGAATATCAGGACAATTTTCTTTAATAATTTCTTGAAAGATGATGTCCAGGGTCATTTTTTTTTTATCATGGCTTTTAAGATAGTCCCATGACTCTTAAATGATCTCTCCTGGATCTATTTTCCAGGTCAGTTATTTTTCCAATGAGATATTTTACATTGTCTTCTACTTTTTCATTCTTTTGGTTTTGGTTTTTTTTTTTGACTTCTCAGAAAGTCATTAGCTTCCATTTGCTCAATTTTAATTTTTTTTTGTGTGTGTGTAAACGGTCTTTTCTTTCCCTTCTTTAAAAATTTATTTATTTAACTTTTTACATTCATTTTCACAAAATTTTGGGTTCCAAATTTTCTCCACATTTATCCCCTCCCTCCCCCTACCCCAATACACCAAGCATTCTAATTTTCCCTATCACCAATCTGCCCTCTCTTCTATCATCCCTCCCTTCTCTTGTCCCCATCTTCTCTTTTGTCCTGTAGGGCCAGATGACTTTCTATTCCCCATTAACTGTATTTCTTATTTCCTAGTAGCAAGAACAATACTCCTTGATAATTTCATGAAAGATGATGTCTAGGCTCTTTTTTTGATCATGGCTTTCAGGTAGTCCCATAATTTTTAAATTGTCTCTCCTGGATCTATTTTCCAGGTCAGTTGTTTTTCCAGTGAGATATTTCACATTCTCTTCTATTTTTTCATTCTTTTGGTTTTTTTTTTTATGATTTCTTGGTTTCTCAGAAAGTCATTAGCCTCCATCTGTTCCATTCTAATCTTGAGAGAATTATTTTCTTCAGTGAGCTTTTGAACCTCTTTTTCCATTTGGCTAATTCTGCTTTTGAAAGCATTCTTCTCCTCATTGGCTTTTTGAACCTCTTTTGCCAATTGAGTTAGCCTAATTTTCAAGGTGTTATTTTCTTCAGCATTTTTTGGGGTCTCCTTTAGCAAGGTATTGACCCATTTTTCATGCTTTTCTTGCATCTCTCTCATTTCTCTTCCCAGTTTTTCCTCCACCTGTCTAACTTGATTTTCAAAATCCTTTTTGAGCTCTTCCATGGCCTGAGCCCACCGGACATCCACCTCGGATGTCTGGGATAGAGAGGCCCCGACCTCCATGTCTTTCTCCAATGGCAGACATTGTACTTCGTCATCAGAAATGAAGTGGGGAAGGAACATCTCTTCCCCAATAAAGTAGCTCTCTATGGTCTTATTCTGCTTCCTTTTTCTGGGCATTTTCCCAGCTAGTTACCTGACTTGTAAGATTCCTCTCCACCCCTGCCTAGATCTGCCCAGCTAGTGCTTGGGGTCTGAGATTCAAATGCTGCTTCCCAGTCTCAGGGCTGTCTGCGGCGGGAGCGGCTGCTATTCAATGTGAGCTTAAGTTCTGGTGCTCTGGTGGGGGCAGGGCCGCCTCCCAGGCTCAGTTCCCTCAGGGGCTTTATGCAGAGACCTTCAGTAATGGGGTGGGTGGGGGCAGAGCCGCCTCCCAGTCTCAGTTCCCTCAAAGGCTTTATGCAGAGACCTGAACTTCTGCCTGCTGCCCTGGGAGTCCCAGGCCGCCAGTGCTGCCTCTGCCGCTCCCTCTGCTGCTGTCTCCCGAGGGGGCCCAAGTCACAGAGACACCCTGCTCCCCTCTCGGCCAGCCCAGACATCTCTCTCACTGACCTGTAGCGTCTGTGGGCGGAGGGACCTTCCCGGCCACCAGAGATTCCGTCCCTGAAGCCTGATCGGATCTGCTCCTCTCCGCCGCGCCAGGACAGCTCAGGGGTGGGCTCCGCTTTCCGGGGTGCGACAGACCCCTAGGGACTGCTCTCCAGGGCTCTGTGGAACAGAAATCTCTTCCACTGTGTTTCTGTGCGCCTTGCAGTGATCCAGAATTTATGGGCTGTGGATTCGGAGCTAGCATATATGAGTCTTTCTACTCCGCCATCTTGGCTCCTCCCCTCAATTTTAATTTTTAAGGAATTATTTTCTTTGATGAGTTTTTATGCCTCCTTTTACATTTGGCCAATTATGCTTTTAAAGTCATTTTTTTCCCCATTGACTTTTTATCGCTCTTTTACCATTTGGCCTAGTCTATTTTTTAAGGTGTTATTTTCTTCAGTATTTTTTTGTGTCTCCTCTCCCAAGCTGTTGGCATATTGTTCATAATTTTCTTGCATCACTCTCATTTCTCTTCCAAATTTTTCCTCTCTCTCTTTGTTACTTGATTTTCAAAATCCTTTTAAAGCTCTTCCATGGCCTGAGACCAATTAGCATTTTTTCTTGGAGGCTTTGGATATAGAAGCCTTAACGTTATCTTCTGAATAGGTGTTTTGATGTTTTTTGTTACCATAGTGACTTGTTATGGTCGGAATTTTTTTGTTGTTATTTGCTCATTTTCCCAGCCTAATTCTTGGAGTTTGACTGTTTGTTAAAGTAGGGCTCTGCTTCCAGTTTGGAGACCGTCTCAAGCTTCAGAGGTTTTCTGCAGCTGTTTTCAGAGACCTGTAAGTTTTCAGTTCTTTCAATGTAGTATGATCTAAGGAGAGGTGTGTTTACTACTCTCCTGGTTTGGGCTCTGTTCTGTGAGCAACCACAAGCACTCTTTTTTGCACTGAAACTGGTCCCAGCTCTATTGCAACAACGAGCTCTGCTGTTGTAGTGCTCGTCCTTGCCCTGTGATCATCTCCCAAGACTGCGACCTGGATCTGAGTAGGGGCAAAGCCACAGAGTCCTGCCTCAGTGCTAGTAAAGAGACCCTTGAAATCTCCTTCTTAGCAGTTGTTCAACTCCCTTTCTATCTGTGGAATGAGAGCTGCAGAAGCCACTGCTTCTACTGTTGATTCAGTAGCTTCCAAGGCCTGCTCCTGTTTTGCAGGAGCCTAGTCTATGCTGGTCTGTGTTGGACTGTGCTCCACTCTCACCCACGTGCAGTAGACCTTTCCTGTTGACCTTCTAAGTGGTCTTTGGCTGGAAAATGGTTTCACCCTGTCCTTTTGTGTGTTCTTCCACTTCAGGAGTTGTTTTATGGCATTATTTAAAGGTATTTGAAGGTTTGGGGGAGAGCTCAGGCGAATTGCTGCCTTTTCTCCCTCATCTTGGCTCCACACTCCCAAACAGTGAATTTTTATTCCAGAAGTAGGAATTTTTGAGTTTATCAAACACTAGATGACCATGGTCATTTACTATTGTGTTTTGTGTACCTAATCTGTTTCACTGGTCCACCACTCATATTTCTTAGCCAGTATCAGATTGTTGGGATAATTACCACTTTATAATACAGTTTCAGATCTAGTATGGTTTGATCACCTTCATTTACATTTTTTCCCCATTGATTTCCTTGATATCCTTGAGTTTTTGTCATTTTTTCTAGGTCTGCAAAATAATTTTTTGATAGTTTGATTGGTATGACACTGAATGAATAGATTTATTTAGGTAGAATTACCATTTTTGTTGTATTGAGTCAGCCTGCTTCTCAGCAGTTAATATTTTCTAGCGTTTTAGATCTGATTTTATTTCTGTGAAAAGTGTTTTATAGTTGTATTCCTGTAGTTCTGGCTTTGTCTTGGCAAGTAGACTCCCAAGTATTTTATGTTGTCTACAGTGATTTAAAATGGAATTTCTCTTTCTGTCTCTAGTTGCTGAAGTTTGTTGTTAATATTTAGAAATACTGATGCTTTATGTGGGTTTATTTTGTATCTTGCAAGTTTGCCAAAATTATTCATAATTTCAAGTAGTTTTTTAGTTGATTTTGTAAGATTTTCTAAGTATGACATCATCTCATCTGCAAAGAGTGATAGTTTTGTTTCCTCATTGCCTGTTCTAATTCCTTTACTGTCTTTTTCTTCTCTTATTGCTATAGCTAATATTTGTATTACAATATTAAATAATAGAGATGATAATGGGCATCTTTCCTTCACCCTTGATTTTAAGGGGAAGGCTTCTAGCTTATCCCTATTACATTGCTGATGGTTTTAGATAACTATTGCTTATTTTAAGGGAAGCTCCCTTTACACCTGTGCTTTCTAGTGTTTTTAATAGGAATGCCTGCTGTATTTTGTCAAAAGCTTTTTCTGCATCTGTTGAGATAATCATATGATTTCTGATGGCTTTGTTATTGATATGTTCAGTTATGTTGATAGCTTCCCTGACCAGACCTGCATTCCTGGCATAAATCCTACCTGGTCATAATGTGTAATCCTTGTGATATATTGCTGTAATCTCTTTGTTAGTATTTTATTTAAAAACTTTCCATCAGTATTCATTAGGAAAATTGATCTATAATTTTCTTTCTCTGTTTTGATTCTTCTTGGTTTGTGTATCAGCACCATATTAGTGTAATAAAAGGAATTTGGTAGGACTCCTTCTTTGCCTATTTTCCCATTTAATTTATATAGTATTAGGATTCATTGTTCTTTAAATGTTTGGTATTATTCACTTGTAAATCCATCTGGTCCTTGAGATTTTTTCTTAGGAAGTTCCTTGGTGGCTTATTCAATTTCTTTTTGTAAGATGTCAATTAAGTATTTTATTTCTTCTGTAAATATGAGTAACTTACATTTTTGTAAATATTCATCCATTTCATTCAGTGTCAAATTTATATTTATATTAGCTTTAATTGGCACTTCTGTTAATAGTGATTTGGAGCATTTTTTCATTTGACCATTGAGAGCTTGGACTTACTCATCAGAAAACTGCCTGTTCATATCTCTTGACTGTTAATTGAAGATCAATTTGTATTCCTATAAATTTGAATCAGTTTCCTGCATATCTTGGGAATGAGACTTTTATCAGAGAAACTCAGTATAAAGATTTTTTTTTATGGTTACCTGCTTCCCTTCAAATTTCATCTGCATTAGTTTTGTTTATGCAAAATCTTTAAATTTTGGGTAATCAAATCATGTTCCTCTCCATCTTTTGTTTGGTTTTGAACTCCTTTCCTATTAATAGGTAATTGCTTCCTCCTTCTCTTTTTTTCATCTTTTATATGGTGTATAAGCTAGGTGCAATGGATAGGCCTCTAGGTCTAAACTCAGGAAGACCTGAGTTCAAATCCTGCCTTAGACTCTTAATACCTGTGTGAGCTAAGGCAAGTCATTTAACTTTTGTTTGACTCAGTTTCTTCAATGACAAATTGAAGATCGTAGTAGAACTTATCTCCTGGGACTGTTGGGAATGTCAAATGAGATAATATTTGTAAAATAGTTCAGTTCCTGGCACATAGATACTAAATACATGCTTATTTCCTTCCTTCCTAAATCATGTACGTATTTAGAGCTTATCTTGGTATACACTTAACTGTTCTGTACTAAATTTCTGCCATGCTGCTTTCTAGTTTCTCTAGTAGTTTTTGTTGAAGGTGAGTTCTTTCTTCAGTGTTATTATTCACTACTTTTCAGTCTTTTCTGACTCTTTGTGACCCTATTTGTGGTTTTCTTGGCAAAGATACTAGAGGGTTTGCCATTTTCTTCTCCAACTCATTTTATAGATGAGAAAACTGAGACAAATGTGATTAAATGACTTGGCCCAGGTCACACAGCTGCCCAGATGTGTCTCAGGCCACATTTGAACTCACCAAGATGAATCTTCCTGATGCCAGGCCTGGCACCGGACCTTCCCTCTTACATCATTACATCATTGGATATTTGATATTTTCATCTCTTCTCAATCCTCCTACAACATCCCCTCCTTCACTAAAAGGGAAGCTGGGAACTTTGACTCGAATTTCATTGAAGAAATGGAGACATTTAGAAAACTCCCTCTTTGCTGGTCTTCATCCCACATCACTTAGATGCTCTTTGCCACAGTCTTCTGAGCTTCACCCTGTTTCACATGAAGAAATGACCCTTCTTGCCAAGTCAGACTCCTCTGCGTGCAAAGTGATCCTATTCCATATCCTCTTCTCCACATCCAGCAGATCGCCCGACTATAATCCTTACTTTCTCACTAATATTCAGTCTTTCCCTGACCACTGTCTATTTCCTTATTATCTACAAACATACTCATGGCTCCCCATTCTTAAAAAAATCTCACTTGCTCTGTCCATATTTGCTGGCTGTTGTCCCATTTTTCTCTTTTTTGACTAAACTGCTTGAGAAGCCTGTCTTGTAATAGGTGCCTCCACTTTCTTTCCTTTCACTCTCTTCTTTGCTATTTGAAATCTGACTTCTGACCTCACACTCACTTGAAACTACTTTTTCTAAAATTATCAGTGATCTCTTAATTGCCAAATCTAGCGGTAGTTTCTCAATTCTTATTCTTCTTGACCTCTCTGCAACCTTTGAGCTGTAATCACCCTTCTCCTTAATAATTTCTTGTCTCTGTTTTAATGACACTGCTCTCCTAGTTCTCCTCCTCTTTAATCATTCTTTATCTCTTTTCCTAGATCTTTATCCACCTCAAGCCTGCTAAGTGTGGACCCAAAGCTCTTTCCTTTTCTCCCTGTGTACTATTTCACTTGGTGATCTCATCAGCTCTTATGGTTTCAGTTATTCCAAAAGTGTCAATCTTGCTGCAAAACTCTGGAGTACAGGTGAAATCAGGTTAAAATGTAATTGGAAAATGTTTAACAAAATAAATAAAAATATAGCAAAGTACAGACAATGTTAATTTGTGGTTTCCTAAACCAGGATGTGGCCTGCAAGGATTGGTTTCTATTTGAGTTTTACACTACTGATGTAGATGACTCTCAGATGTTCTTATCCAGCCCTGACATCTCTTGAGACATTCTATTAGATACCTTGAATCACATATCCCATAAGATATCTTAAATTCATCATGTACAGAACTAAATTGCTATCTTTTCCTCAGTCTTCCTTCTTCCTGACTTTCCCATTACTGTCAAGGGTAACACCATTCTTCCAGTCACCTAGGCAATTTTGGTGTAATTGTTGACTCTTTGAAATCTGTCATCCTTGACTTTCTCTTTAGCCCTTTGCATCCAATTAGTTATCAAGTTCTCTTGTTTCTACCTTAGAAATATGTCTTGGATATGGCTCCTTCACTCCTGTAGAGCAGGTTCTCGTCACCTCCTGGACTGTTGCATTAGCCTGCTGGTTGGTTGTCCCAGCTCAAAATCCCCCACACTAAATCCTTCTCCTCACTCATCTGCCAAAATGGTCTTCCTAAAATACGGTTCTTAAAATACCACACCCTCTCCCTTCAGAAAACTCTAGTGGCTTCAGTGATTATCTCCAGCATGAAATATAAAATTATCTCTTTGGTCTTTAAAGCCTTTCATATCCTGGTCTTTTTCTACCTTTTTTACCTTACTCCCCTTCATGTAGTGACACTGTCTCTCACTCACACAGGACACCCCATCTCCTGTCTTTGGGCATTTTCACTGGCTGCCCCCTGATGCCTGAAATGCTCTCCTTCCTCACCCCCATCTCATGACCTTGGCTTCCTTCAAGTCTATGTTTAAGTCCCACCATTTGTAAGCAGTTTTTCCCCATTGTCCTTAACTCTAACACCTTCCCTCTGACACTACCCTCAGTTTATCCTGCTATGTTTTGTTTGCGCATGTTGCCTTTCCCATTAGATTCTAAGTTCCAGGAGAGTAGGGACTTTTATTTTGTTTGTTCCTTTGTGTCCTTAGTCTAGCATGGTGCATAGAATTCAGCAGCTGATAGAGGGTGGTTGGTTGTTGTTCATCGTGCTTGAAGACCAAAATGGCCTCACAAATATTGCATGTGAACATTTGGGTAGATTGTCTAAATTTGTGTGCCTTACATCTCTTTTGAGCTCCTTCAGTTCTTTGCTTGTAGAGCACAGCACCTTCATGGTTGACTGACTGACCTGCTTTTATATTTTCATTCTTTGACATCTTGAAAATCAGTTCCTGATTGCTTTAAAAACGTTTCATTTGTCTGAAGTACAGGTCATGTTTTTCTGTGCTATTTTTATTTCCTCTTATGTTACATTGGGTGTTGATTGGCATTTCCAGTATTGACACGGATGAGAATGAATAGATTGTCCTCCAGTGCTGGCAGATCTGTTCCATTTCATGGCTTTGTTTTGCTTTAAGTTTCATTCCTCAAGATGGTCTCAATCAGCTGTGTCTTAAGCTAAGCTCTCTGCACTGATTTGCTCAACAAGCTGCCTTCTCCCTACTCTCCTCTGTGGCAGTACTGCATGTAATCTTTTGCAATTGTGTTTTGCAAATGACCTTGCAATCTAAACTAGTGTTGCCCTTGGCTGCCATTTATTTTGTCAAGGAGATCAAATATTTCCTTGCTGGAATGGCTTCTGACTGCTTTCACCTCATTTTTACCTCATTACAGTAATTGGTTAAACTTCTCCAAGCAATGTCTTTACTTTGTTCATTTCCATTTTCTGGCAGTTTGTTTAAATGAGCTGGGTTCAATAATAGCAAACAGTATTCTTTCATCTTGATCTTGTACACACAGGATCCTTTTCTTATCTTTTCTCTTTTATTTAGGTATTGATTTTGGCCTTTGCTCTATGCAGTGGATGATCTGATTGCATAAAGACATTTGATTCTGAAATGACTTCTATATTGCTAAATTTTTATGATGCATTTGGAGTAAAACTCCTTGGGTGGTATAGAAAGCTGGATGAGAGACAGGAAGACCTGGGTTCTTATTGGTCCCCCTCTGACTTACTGGAGGAAGAGGAAGGGTACCACTGAGCGTCTCAGGCACTTTCCTAAGATAATAAATTAGAGAACCATTGCCTTTCTACTTTGGTAGATGGTGTTTCCTTGTTGGGAGCTACTCACAGCCATGAAAGCATAGATCCAGATCTAAAAAAAAGACTTCGAAAACATATGACAAGGCCTGTGTCTTCAACCATCATCTGTTTTATCCTGTCATAAGAAAATAGATTGTTTGGGTCAGAACAGCAAGTAGATTAATTTCTTGAGGTCTAGATTAGGTAGTTAGAGAAGACTGAGTAATGTCTTTGAGAGGTGCATGTAGGGAATCATTTGATTTCCATGATTTCTTGCTCCAAATATAGCCCTGTTGAGTGTCTTCCCTGCTGTAGGTGTTAGAGTTAGGCATTAATAGGTAGGGGAAGTGAGGAGAGTCCCCTCATTCTGTCTGGAGAGTCGTTTTGGGGACAGGGGGAGATAGGTAGTGGGGTGCTCTTAGCATCCCAGATTGGAATTTGGAATTCATTTTCCCATAGAAACATGCTGCACACGGTGGTTAGAGTTATATTTTTATTGCAGTCGTATAGTATATGTTGTATTGTAGCCAAACTTTTGGTCTCAGGTCACCTTTACATTTTTAAAAGATTATTGAGAACCTTAGCCAATGAACTTTTGTTTATGTGGATTATAGTAATGATAATTACCATATTAGGAATTAAATGTCATAGTATTACTGTGAAAATAGTTTTGACTTTCTGGTTATATCCCCTGAAAGATCCTCAGAGATTCCCCCACACTTTAAGAACCTGGTTTAGTGCATTCTGGATAATCACCACATAGAATCCTTTTTCCCCTTCCTTCCCCTTCCGCCGTACGCTTCTTCCCCTCTAGTGTGTTTTAAGTGAGAAACAACCATCTTACAAATGACTTTTTGGAGCATAAGCTGATTTGTAAATTGGGGACTGATGTGTAGTCATCTCTCCAAAGTTGAATAGGTTAATAAGTTAGATGGGCCCCAGAGTAACATTAGTGGGAATTTTATAGGAAATTTAAAGCTAACATTTTATTTTTAAAATTGATGTGTGCAAGGAAGGAAATAGTTAATTGTTCCTCTACAACTGATACATTATTTGTGTCTTAAATTTTGTTAAGTGTGTTAAAGTTGTGAGAGTAGCAGTTCACTCTTTGGTTTTGTCCAGTTTGATGCATTTTGTATAATATTTGTTCTTTCCCTAGGTAATTTCATTTCTGGCTGCAGTGCTGCATAAAAAGGGCACACGAGAGGATATTGAAAATAATATGCCAGAGTTTTTGCTAAAGAATATGAAAAAGGACTCTTCCACTTGTGTTCCAAAGAAGGTAAAGTGTACAGAAATCCTTAATTCATTGATAGCTGTCTGTGTAAAGTAGTTAACTGAAAGTTTTAATATCTATAAACAGATTAGTTTGAAAATAGTTTTTAAGGAAAGAAATAAAACATTTTTTTTTTAGATTTTAGCGATCTATGGACTACCAAATTTGATTTAATTTTAAGAAAGAATATATTTTTAAGGTATGATGTTATTTTAAGAAATATTTATGCACTAGGTTGGTATTGACTATTATGTATATATTGTGTAGATGTAGTTGGTGAATGAAAGGAAGAAAATTGGTTATATTTTCTTTGTACTATTAGTCACTATTTTAAAGTATTCTTAAATTCTTTATTTCCACATATATTCCTCTTCCCTTTACTCCCTAACCTTTCATCTTTTATAGCACAGAATGAAAAAGCAAAGAGGAGTTAAAAGCAGTTCAGTAAAAATATCCAAGTCACCTGCTGAATTTGATGTGATATTTCACGTTCTTAATCTGCAAAGAAAGGGGAGAGATTTTTTTTTCTTATCTTTACTTTCGGGTTAAGCTTAGTTACAATTGACTTTTCAGTTCTATTTTTCTTTCCATTTACATTATTGTAGTCATTGTGTATAGTTTTTCTTCACTCTGTATCAGTTCATGTAAATCTTAATAAGATTTTCTGAAATTCTTTGTATTTTTCTTATAATGTACTATTAATTATATACCACAATTTATTTAACTATCGGTTATATTTTCATATGACATTAGATTGTAGATATTGGTCATGGAGATGATTTCATGATACTAGGACTGAGTCAATAAACTATGTGTAGTAAATATTTAATAGCAAATTCTAATGTGGAGAATATTGAAAAACCTCTAAGGACAACCATTCTAGGTTCAAAGTTGTTCCTGCCTATAACACCTTAGGTTCTGGGTACTACCTTTAAGGACATTTATCAATGGAGGGCACATAGGAAATTAACCAAGGATTTTGAGATCATGCCATAGAAGTTTGCTTGACGAAACTGGAGGTGTTTAGAAGTCAGGAGAAGAGACTTTGTGGGGAAGATGTAATCACTGTCTTCAGATATTTGAAGGTGTGACATGTGGAAGAAGGGTGACTGTTAGACTTGTTCATTTAGCAATCACTTAATGTTAAGGCACTGTAGTAAAGCACTTTACAGATATCATTTCATTCTATCCTTGCAACAACCCTGTAATAGGAGCTGTTATTATCTAATCGAAGTAACAGTTTTATCTATTAATAATAAGTAACAGCCGTTATCCATTATTATATTAACATCCTTATAACAGCTCTTATTACCCTCATTTTAGAGTTGAGAAAACTGGAAGCAGGCAGAGTTAAATAACTTTCCAGGGTCACAGACCTAAGAAGTAAGTGTCCTAGGGTCCAGCACTCCCTTCACCTAGCTGCCTCAAGTAGGAATGAAAGTGGGGAAGGTGGGGGTATGTTAAAGGAAGGAACTGGTTAAAAAATGGAAAAGTAGATCAGTGGAAGAGACTAGATAAGGAACTGTGAAAAACAGCTCATTGTCTCATGTTTTAATTAACCTGACTGCATAAAGTACTTTAGAAAGAATTCCCTGTTGGATAAAAAATTGCTGAGAAAATTGGAAAGCATTGCATTTTTAAAATGAGACTCAGAGGAACATTTAAAACCTTACACCTTAATAAGGCTAACATGAATTTGTATACTGAACTAAATATCAAAAATCATATTATAATAATATTAAAAATAGTATTTTATAGAAATACAATCAACCATATGAGTTTAAAAGTGCCCAGTGATGAATGGGTAAAATTCGAACACGTAGAGAGGAAAAAGGAGGATTTGTAATAGAGTGAGCAAATGTCCTGAGATTTGTGGTGAAAAATCTTTGCATCAGATATCTCTGATATAGATAATATCTAATATGGATACACATACATATAAGCATAGATATCATATTATATATGTATATACATACACATATGTATACATACACACATAAATGTACATATGTGTATATGTGGAACTAACACAAACATACAAGAGCAAAAACTATTCCTTGCAGGGTAATAAAAAATATGAACAAATAGGAACAAATATATCCATTAATATAATAATGGATAAGGGCTGTTATTTATTATTAATAGATAAAACTGTTACTTTGATTAGATAATAACAGCTCTTGTTACAGGGTTGTTGCAAGGATAGAATGAAATGATATCTGTAAAGTGCTTACCAACAGTGCCTTAACATTAAGTGATTACTAAATGAACAAGTCTAACAGTCACCCTTCTTCCACATGTCACACCTTCAAATATCTGAAGACAGTGATTACATCTTCCCCACAAAGTCTCTTCTCCTGACTTCTAAACACCTCCAGTTTCGTCAAGCAAACTTCTATGGCATGATCTCAAAATCCTTTACCATTTGGTTAATTTCCTAACAAAAAATAATAAACAAATTCTCAAAAGAATTACAGACCGTTAACAATCTTATGGAATATTGCTATAATAATTGCACAGATAATAAGAATAATGTAAATCAAAAAAATTTCAAAGTTTCACCTCAAATCCCAGAAATTGTCAAGATGACAAAAGATAGGAATAGTCAATGTTAGTGTGGTTGTAGAATGATGTACTCATGGTGTGTAGCTGTGAATTGATCCAACTATTTTAGATAATAGTTTAGAATTATGTGAAAAGAATGAGTAAAGTATCCATACCCTTTGAACCAGAGATCCCACTACTAGGGACATCAGTGATAAAAATAATAGTCCCATATATGCCAAATTACTTTCAGTAGTACTTTTTGTATTTGCAAAGACCTGGAAACAAAATGGAAGCCCATTTATTGGGACATGGTTCATCAAAAACACCACAAATGAATTTTATGGAATATTGCTGTACTGTTGAGTGCAAAGAATAGACAAGTATTTGAATTTATGCAAAGTGAAGTAAGCAGAACCAGGTAAGCAACATACATACATACATATGTAATGTCTACAACAGTATAGGTGCAACAGTATAGCAGCAAGGAGACAATTAAAGCTGAATGTCCTATAATTATAATACCCAAGACTGGCCCTCAGAGAAATGAGAATTCATATCGCTTCCGCTTTTGCAAAGGTATGGTAATAGGGATCTATAATACTACATATGGTGTTAGCTGATGTATTGGTTAGTTCTTCTGAACCATTTTATCCTTTCTTTTTTAAGTTCTTTGCTAAAAGAGTTGGGTTTCTGTTTGAGAGCTAAATATATTGGGAGATTATGATGTAATAAAAACAAATTATATCAATAAAATTTTTAAATGGTGTGTTTGCCTCTGAAACATTTAGAAATAAGAAGTGTGATTTTTATCAGTATTTAGGAATCAATTACTTTTGATTTGTTAAAATATTAGATCACATTTTTGCAGCAGGTATAATTGTATTTTGAAAAATAAACTTTAGGACTCCTTATAAACAAAATCATTCTTGAGATAAATTGAACATTATAAATTTAGGAATGGTAATTTGGAGTGTGTGTGTATGAGATATGATACATCTCTGTGCACATTTGAGAACTTTTCAAGTGTGAATAAATCATCTGAGAATGTATGAAATAGAGCTTTTGTGCCAAGAATAAATTCCTAAAGTAAAAAGACATGAAGTATGCCTTTCACATATTGATACTTGGAAAAGCTCCTAAAATTGAGGCCCTTCATTTTGGGATGGGGTTCAGTGGTCATGAAAATGAAACATAGTAAATTCATTTAAAAATCCTCATTTGTGTCTTAAATGCCAATCCCTTAAGGATTTCAAGCATATTTTTCAGCAATAAAGTGGAGGAAGACTGGTTTAACACTACTGAGGGAAGTCAAGTAGCACATGTAGGAATGCAAGCCATGGTTGAAAGGAAATCTTTTAAAAATATTTGGTATACATTTTTTGTTAATTGAAAATCCTAAATGGCACTCCCTGTATTCTTAATACCAGACTCAAATCGCCAGTATGCTTACCCTCTCTGAAAATGATTGGAAATAAACATCATTGACTATTTTAGGTTAGTTGGTTTAGTAACAGTAAACATGAGAAGTGCAGTACCGTAGACTTCCCAGAGACGGAAAGTAAGCAAGCAAGATTTCTATCAGTGATCTACACTTTTATCTCCCAAAGATAACTTTCTGACTTTCCAAAGCTTAACTCTGTGCTGCCCAGACAAACTTGTACTTCCAAGGATAATCACTGCCCTATTTTGTTCCTACACATTTAATCACTGTGGTACTGTCATCTGTAATGGTTGGGGAGCCTGTGGCCTCCAGGCCCTCAAGTACTGCTGTTTAACTAAATCCGAACTTCACAGAACAAATCCCCTTCATAAAAACTGTCAAGTTTGGATTCAGTCAAAGGGCTGCACCCGAGGACTTAGAAGGCCACATGTAGCCTGTAGGCCCTGGCTTCCTCACTTCTGATTCTGGCATGCCCTCTCTTAATTTTCATTTTGTTTATCCAAATATTACTCATTTGTTATCAGTTTCTATTTTTTATGATGACTCTAACTCAGAAATTTATCACTTCTGTACAGATTCATAACACTATATGACTTATCTGTGGTTAGTAATTAATAAATATTCTTTCATTTCTTATTAAACTGTACCCCTTCAGTGTATATCTACCAGTTCTATAGATACCAATTCTGTCTTTATATAGGAATAGCATTGACATTGCTAAATTTATAGATAATCCCTAAATCTACCAGCTTAAGGGGTAGATGGAAGGAATAGAAAGCAGACTGATAAGAATGCTGAAAACAAAGTTAGATTATCTCTGATTGGTAAAGAATTTGGGGGAAAAGGTAAGAACTAGGGAGTCAACCTCCTCTACCCTGCCCCCCCCCCCCAAAAAAAAATACTTTTCAGCAGTTAAATGAAGGGTTTGGTGTTTATTTCTATTAAATTTCATATTGTGGATTTCAACTCATCGTTCTACCCTGCTGAGATAATTTAAGCTCTTAATTCTGGTATCTATTGCTTTGACTATTTCTTTCAAATTTGTGTCATCAGAAAATTTGGTAAGCATGCTTTCTACGTCTCCATCTAAGTTGAAATAATCAGACTGTGGTCCAGAGCCCGCTAATGTTAGTAGAGTAGAAAACTTACAGTGTTGTTCTTAGTCAACTTGGTTCTCAAAGAGGGCCAGGTGAGGTTTTAGAGAAGCCGGTACACTCCAATTACTGCTGGAATTGCAAGCTGGTGTAGTTTGTGTGTGTTCTGCCTGGTTCTGCTTCATATGGCCTCATAGTGGAGATAAATTAACATGACTATCTTGGTAAGTTAGGTTGGTTCCTGTTTCTTAAAGTTAAGAATGTAATTGTTATAAAGATCTCGCTGTTTTGCTTACTTATTTAGTCAATTCCAATGGCTTCCTGTTGACTCCAGGATAAAATGTAGTGTCTTTTGTTTAGGTTTTAAATCCCCTTACACAACTTGGCCTCTAGCTATCATTACTGCTTCTTTGGTAATTAACTCTCCCTCCCGTACTCTCGCCATCCTGACAAACTGTTTTCTCTCTCTTCCCAAGTACTGCATCATCTAATCTCCTTTTGTCTGTGCTCCCTTGAAAGGGACTCCATCTCAGAGTCCCGTCCTGCTTTCAGATGCAGCACAAGCAGCATCTTCTCATCCAAGTCGCTAATCCTGCCCAGACGACTTTGTGTCATTTCTTTGCTTGTATGTATTTATTAATTTTATTTAGGCGTGACTGATTGCCCCTGTTGGAATGTGAGCAGTTGAATCTTCAGCATTTCGTACCTTTGTGATCACATAGTGCTTAGTAAGTGCTGGTAGATTGATTGATTCTCATCTGGTTTTTGTTTTTGTTTTTTTTGTGGATAGCACTCAGAAACAGCCCTGGGATGTCACTATCCTGTTATCATTCTTTGAATTTTACTATTTTTTCAGAGATTGTATAGGTGGATAAATAAAATTTTTTTAAAACTATGTAAAAGAATTAGGATGTAGGCTGGTCCTACTCCAGGAGGCGACAGGAAAATAGGGAAGTCATTTACCTCATCCTGTTCCCACATGACTTTGATCTATTCTTCTAGATCCCTTTATTTTGAAAGCCTTTTATTCCATGTGGCTTGGAGATTGATGTGTGTTTGCTATAGTAACATCTATTAAAAACATTGTTTTTACATTCCATTGCTAGGTCCAGGCAGTTGTGGGCATTAATTTGGTTTATGATAATGGTTCAATTCTAATACAGTTTATTGGTTGCGTTCTTTAGCAAAATATCTTAAAATATGCAGCAAATATTTATTGCTTTTATTTGTAGGGGACTGGTTGTCTCTTGGCCCATGAAAGGTAGTGAAGTTCTGATGGATCATTCTAGATCACAGGCTAGTCTTTTATCTCTTCTTTAGGTGCTAAATTTTTACAGTTTGTAGTGATTCGTTGAAGAATTTCTGTGATTCCCTTCTATACTCTAAGTCCAAGATCCTTAAGCATAACTCTTCTGTAATTTCTTGTCACATAGTAAGCATTTAGTACATGCTTATTGGCTGACTGGCAGTGACCCGATCCTAAATTGTTACCGTAAGCCTTTGCATTTTCATGGCCAGATTCACATGACTCAGCCAAGATATGACTGACCGAGTTCTCGCAGATGATCCCCTGGGAAAGCCTTTTGATCTTAGTGGTTTCCTAGGCTCCATTCGGAGCCTTGACTGTTGCTTGAATGGAGTGATGCCTGCTTTGCTGAAAATACTTTTGTTGGTTTTAAACTTGTTTTTTATGTGCTCTAAGAATGTCTGTGAATCTTCTTGTTTCCTTTTCTTTGGGGGGCAGGGGTGTAGAAGTGTCAATAATGCACAGGTTTTTGTTGAGATGCTTTTCAAATCTGCCGTATAGGAATCTCAAAGGAGAAGACTCAAGCTGACATCACTACTTCTATCCTACTCATTAGGGGTTGGGAGCCCCAAGAAAAAGTGTGCTATTTTTCCAGCTTGCCCTTTCAATGCCTATCTGTCCATAAGACAAGATAATGTAATATATTGCTTCATGACCAAAATGTTTCCAGCAACTTGAATTTTACCTCATCTACAAAGAGAGATTAACTTAGAGATAAATACAAATGCAAATGCATGTTAAGTCAGAAAACTGACCTAAATGTTAGGAATTTTCCAAACTGTGGGACTTGCAGTGAGTATGCTTGTATGCCTAACTTTTCATCTGAAATAAACTTTCTAAAGCCCTAGGGGCAGGAACCATATGGACTTTAGGGGCCATTATTTTGCACAATGAGCTAATTATTGTAACAGTATTATATGTATAAACCCTGAAATGTTTTATGTTTTCTGTAAAATATTGTGGGAGAATTTCTTGGCCATCTCTAGTCATGTGGTCTCTACTGGTCTGCACTAAGGCCACCATTTATCTCTCTGCCTTCCCCATTAGAAAATTCTCATTACATATGAACCACTCTGGGCGTTGATAGGCCAACTTTGGCCTTCTTTTACGTGGTTCCAGGTATTCATTGGATTTCTGCCATTAGACTCAAAAAAGAGCTTTTCAAAATTCCAGTCCAAGTATGCCCATCTTTTCAAAATTATTTGAGCCACACATTGTCATTTTTTTTGGCCATTTATTTCCCTCCTGGACATTCCATCATGTGAACATTTTTACACTTAAAAAGAAGTTCTGAATTTAATACCAAAAATCAGACTTTTTTTATACACAAAGTAGAGCAGAAAAAGATTTATATGTGAAGCTATGAATTTCTATTACCTACTGCTACTTGCTTTAAAGAGAAGATACATAGCAAATTGGACATTTTGCTTTCAAAGCTTTCCTGCTTTTTTCTTTTCCTTTCCTTCCTTCTACTCTATACTGTGTATTAAGTATGGATTTTTCAGTGCCTTTTCCTTTTTCAGCATTTTTTCTTTTCAGCTATAAAGAACTCCTCAATTCTTGTCTTTTTTTGTCCATTCTGACCTTAGGAATTAAGGTGTTATGCTTATCCTGCAGTGATCTAAATTACATTATTGTATAATGTGAAGTTGAAGGTATTATCCACAAACAGCTGTATGAAGTCCTTGCCAATATCTATTTCTCATTTTGTTATAGTATATCACTGGCACATAATATAAGCATTTTTATCTTCGTTCAATTTTGTAGACCCTCATGGTTTGACAGCTTTAGTAGTTAGTGCTCTCTGCACAGAAACAGGTAGAGTATTGGAATTTTTTATTTTTCCCAACGCGTCTTGTCCTGCCTGCTTGTGGTACCAGAATATGAAGGAACTTTGTTATTGTCCATGTTAAATTCATCATCATAATAGTTTTGAGTAGGTCCAGCCAGCAATCCTATGTAGCATCAGCTCCTTCTCAGAATTATAGAAGTATATTGCCTTACACTGTCTGGCTTGTTAACCTAGTCATTGTTATTACAAAGTCCAGTTAACCAGAGTTTCAGGATTCCTGCCAGACTTAGATGGTTACTGTAGCAGTCTCAGGACACATAGAAGGCCTCATTATATATTATTTTGTCTGGTATCCTTTTACTTAGGTATTCCTTCCCTATCCCAATCTTCCTGTACATACACATCATATTAAGTATGAATCATAGATTGAGCCTTGAAGGCATCATCATTGTCGTCGTTGTGTTCTCTGTTAATAGAGTTAAAATAGAAATAGTCAGAGGACAAAATGCTTTCTTATTATTCTTGTATATTTAATGTTTTGCATAATCCTGCACAATGAACAAAATGACTTTTATAATCAAATAATAGTATTAAATGTAAGCACATCTATAAACTCAATTAAAACAACTTCAGAACAACTATATAGCAGATAGTGTGGCAGGTATGTTCCTCATTGTGTACCCTCCTGAAAGAAATTAATATGGCATCATATTATAATTATATTATATAACCATATATAAAATAATAACATATTAAAACTCATTATTTGTGATAAACCTTTTTTCCTTTTATTTCTATTAAAACCCACCTCCTGACAAACGTCAGTCAGCTTCTGAAGGACATGACTGAGTGATAAGATTTACCTTTGGGTGGGATGTCACCCAACTGGGAGATGTAATTTCTCTTTAAAGTATAAACAGAATTTCTGGGGGAGTTGAAGGAGGAACCCCCTGTCCTTGGTTAGAGTTAGAGTTCATTAGAGTTCAGGGCAGCCCAGCTTATGAAAGAGAAAACTAGCTAGAGAGGTCCAGATGGAGACAGTTTCCCCTTGCCCAACACCCTTGAGGTTGCTAAGTCTCATGATCAAACCAGGTTCTCAGCTGGAAGAGTTGAAGATTTTTACCTCACCTCGTCATTAATTGTCGTTAGTGGGGGTTGCGTTTCATTTGTCAGGGGAATTCTCTTTCAGAAGGCATTTAAAGTAGTTGAGGGTCTCCCTTGGCATCTTTGGTTATTGAAAAAAACCACTATCAATTTATTGATTAGCAGCTAACCTAATTTATAATTGATTATTAATTACCCAAAAACTCAGTCTTTTGAGGTTTTTGTTCATCTCATAACTTTATAATTTGTTCTGGTAAGGTTCTTTACTTGAAAACTGCATTCTCTGAGTTATTTGACATAATTATATCTTAATAAATATTGTTCTTAAATTTTAATGGATCTGTTACTTTGTGGTAGTGATTTTTTGGACCACAATTGTATTCGAATTAATTTTCTGTGAGTTTTTGTTTGTTCATCTTCTAGATCCTTTTTCATTCATTTTACCATACCTAAAGTATATGTTGTCTAGTATTGCATAGGTGTTAATTGTTAAATGTATTTTCCCCATTAAACTTTAACTTTAGGGTGCCAGTAAGTCTCTTAACATATTTAACCACAGCTTTCTCTTTGATAATCTTATGATGGAAATGTCTTGCCTAGAAAAGACCAAGTAAGTCTTACCTTCATCCATTGATTCAGTTTGGCCTTCAAGTTAAAGCTCAGAGCCTCAGTCTTGATAGCCTCTCCTGGTGTACATTAAAAATATACTTCTCAAGTCCAAATACCATTTTGACATCATTGGAGGGAGCTTCTGTGAACTGAAATAGCTGTTTAATGTGCTTTTCAGTGAAACTACATAACTTGATTTCATCCAGGTACACTACGTGATTAATAATATTATTAATAAATAAATAAGTAAAATAATAATGAAATGTTATAGTGTAATTTCCACTTTGATTTGAAAGTCATACTCCGTCCTATTCAGGAGTGATGCTGATGCTGCAACTGAAGAAGCTCAATCTGTCTTGTTGGAAATTGCCATTTTTAATATCAGTTTGTATAGGACTATGTTGGTGACATATTTTAAATACAGAAAAGTTTTCCTTGTGGACATCAAGTGCTCTAGAGGGAGCTGAAGATGCTGTTAGTAAAAAGTCATATGAGTCCCTTGGATCCATCTGGTATAATCTTTTGATTGAGGTTTTATGATACGGTCCTGTCACATAACCAAGTCATTTCTAGTGTCCGTCCATTTATGTGCACCTATAGTTTTTCCACTTTGGTGGTTAGCTTTATCAGTTGAAACATTTTTATTGGGGGAGAGTATTAATATTTCTAATGTTTTCTGATTTGTCTTGCTTCGTTGTGGTACCAGAACATTGGTTGTGACAGTCATTTAGCCAACTGTGAATCCAGATAACTTTACTGTTATCCAGGTTGTGCTACTCACATAACTTGTCCACAGGATTATCATGAAAAACTTTGACAAACACTCTGTTGAAATCCTGGCATAATGTGTCTGTTGCATTTACTGTATCCTAACAGTATTTAACCCTATTCTTATTGCTAATAATAATGAGTATAATGTTTATATAGTTGTTTAAGTTTTGCAAGGCACTTTACATATAATATTTAACTTGAGCCTTACAATAGATCTTTGAGGTAGGTACTGTTATTCCTATTTTACAGATGTGGAGGCTGAGGCTAAGAAAAGTTTAAACAATTTGCCTAGGATTATATAGCTCATAAGCTTTTGAGGTAGGAGTTAAACTTAGATCTTCATGACTCCCAAGTATAGTTTTCTGTCCAGTATGCAGCTTAGCTGCCTCAGAAAAGGAAGTTCTTGAAAACAAAGTGACTCCTCCTAAACTGTACTTCCCTCTTAAAATATTCATTATCTATCAATTTAACAATCTTTTCCACAATTTGCCAGGGGTCAGTGTTGAGCTTACTGTGGTAATTTTTGAAATCTGCCTTTTCTTCACCTTTTGAAAATTAATGTATTTTGTTCTTTCAAGTCTTTTGATACTTATATCATCCATAACTCCTGAAATTAATGATAGCAGTTCAAAGATCATATCATGCAATTTTTCTGTGCTTTGCAATTTAATTCATTCTAACGTAGGGTGTGAGCTCCTTGAGAGCAAGGACTGTCTTTTGCCTTTTCTCCCCCTATCCTTAGTGCTAGCACAGTGACTGGTGTATAGATGTATTGACTAATGTGGGGACTTGTACTCATTTTAAGAATCATGGTGTTTTCTTGTAAAATCTTTATCTTTCGTAGACATCACTTCTCTTTTAATATGTTCTGCCTTTATCATTTTGAAACTTCTTTTCCTTGGTAAAAAAGAACTGGATATTTTCTTCCTTTCTTAGTCTCATCCAAAGGTATAACTAGCATTTGGTGAAAGGAGTTTGCATTTCATTCCACCTCCTGATGTCTGGTGGTCTTCACACTCCCATCCCTATCCCATCACCCAGGTTCTCCTCTACCTCTGGAACTACCTCTGTAGTTAACAAATAACTTTTTGTCCGAGTTGTTTTCTTCTCATATTCTTTCCATCTCTCTGGAAGTACTTATCTGAAAACTAGCTTTCTTCTGGAGATTCCTCATCTCTTGGCACTGTCTCCAAAGCTGGCTTTTTATTTCTTACCAATGACATGGAGAGCTAGGAAGAGAAGTTAGCGCACTCCTTGCCCTCCACTGTTGTCCACAGCTGCTCTTCCTCTTTTGAAGTACTCCTTTCTGCATCATTATTTCTGTGAACCTTTGTGGTTCTCCCTTCTCATTCTTTTGTTCCTTCTCCCTTGAGTACATTCTCTACCTATTTTTTCTTCTTTCCTTCAGCCTCTGTTCCCTCTGAATACCTCTGTTTCTCAAGTCCTCATCTTTTTCAGCTACCATGACTTTGGTTTCTAATTTACCTCCATTACCTGTGGTTATACTTTAGTTTTGCCTTTATTCCTCACCCTTGCTTATGGAATTTGATTCAGATGTCAGAATTCCTAGTCATGTACCTGAGATCAATTACTGACCTTCCCCAAGCAGTGGGTGCTTCATTTCTGTTATATAGCTTTCTTGTTCTCAATATAATTTTTAAAAACTATTTTTGCTGTAATCTTTTCAAACCATTTTTAAATCATTCTGAGATTTTCTCTTTCTGGAAGCAGTTTTCCATAGGCCTAGGTCATCTTCTGCGTTTGTCCTTGGTCCCCATTGGTGTTAGTATTGCCTTTTGGTTCGAGTGGACAGCTCTCATCCTGGCATTCAGAGGCTTTCATGATCAGGTCTTAATTACCCGTCCAGCCGTACATCTGACCTTTACATCTTAACTTTGTCCATCCTGAGATAGTTAATAAATCTATAATAGATATTCATTAAATATTTGTTGAGTGAAGTACCTGAATGCACTAATTCCTCTTTCTACTCACGTAGTTATCCATGATTAGAATGTCTTCTCTCTTCTGTGTTTATCCAGATCCTATCTTTCAAGGTTCCACTCTAATCCCCAATCTTCCGAGACACCTTCTCCAGCTGCATTGAGCCAAATGGCTTTCTCTTCTTTCAGACTTCTTGTACTATTTATCAGCTATTACTTGTATCCCAGCTATTGACTATATAGCCATACCTCTTTTACCCATAATATTGAGAGATGAGGTAGAATGGATGAATTATCTTTTGTGAAATAGATTTTTAAAAGTTTTATTGCTGTCTTTTGGTTTTATGGCATAGTCCTTTCCTGACAAAAGTCCCTTTGTGGAGCATTCACTTGTAACAGGAAATAAGCAAAAACAGTAAGCAAAACCAATCAACAAAAGGAATGCATTGGACAGTGGATGCCATACTTTGCAGCTGAAGTCCCCTTCTTCTCTACAGAGAAGCATGTTTCATCATCTTTTTTCTGTGGCCGAGATTGATTCATAGGATCGTAGATTTAGATCTGGAAGACACCTTAGCAGTCTTCTAGTCCAGTCCCCTCATTTTACAGAAAAAATATTGAGTCACAGAGAGGTTAAGTTACTTACCTAAGGTCACACAGGTGGCAAGTGAAGCCAGGTCACCTGACCCCATGCCAGTAATCTAATAAGACATTGTCTGTCTTTCACTGTAATTTCCATTTATGTTATGTAGTGCCTGTTGTTCTTCTGGTTCACCTTACTACGTTTTCATTTATACAGGTTTTTCCATGCTTCTGAGTGAATTATTTTTCCAGATAACTGAAGCTTATCCCTTTAAGTACTGAAACACCAAGAGGATACTCATAGCTGCTGCTATACATTACATGCATATTTCCAGGGTAAATTTGCAAAATATAAATAACTCTCTTCTTTAAGGACAAAACCAAACTATTCCGATATCAGAAAGCAGGATCCACCATAGTAACAAAGAAGTTCATACACACTCCCAATTCAGAGAGCACAGACATCCCCAAGCCTATGTTAGGCCTCCCTGCACACTAACCCTTAGGCAAAATTCCTCCCTCTCTCACTAACACTAGTTGCTCTGTGTCAGCTCTGCCTTGCTTTTTCCTAGCTCTGTCTCACTCTTACTGCTCCACCTCTTTGGGAAGCTCCTCCCATTATGGGCTCCGTGTGACTCAAGCTGTGGGCTGGGCCACAGGTAAAGGCAGGTCCCATGGGCCTATTTAAAGGACAGGGAAGATCTTCAAATTTCCTTACCATTGCAAGTACCTACACAATAGCATTTTTACTTTTTTGGTGGGTAGTTTTCCGAAGTATATACTTTCATAGCATATTAAACAGAATATTATGAACCTCATTGAACATTTTTCTTAATCATTTGAGATCAGCATTATAAACTGGTTTTAATAGTGTAATATAGGGTCCAACATCATCATAACTTGAGATCAGCATTATAAAGTCTCCCATTGCATCCTGGGTCATCTCCAATCATCCTTATGAATATCTGGTCACTGGATCCAGATGGCTCTGGAGGAGAAGTGAGGCTGATAACCTGCACAGCCCTCCCTCAATCCAAACAAAGTCAAGTGCAAGTCATGTCATCAGTTCTCTGATGGCATGGTCTTCTTTGGTAAATGAAGGATGAACACACATAGGGACAGATAAATGATGCAGTGGATAGAGCATTGGCCCAGAGGTCAGGAGGACCTGAATTCAGTCTGGCCTCAGATTCTTACTAGCTATGTGACCCTGTACAAGTCACTTAACCTCAATTACCTTAAAAAAATAGTTTAATATAGATGTATAGAAGTAGATGATATAGGCTATAGGACTGAATGGGTACTAACCCCAGAAAGTATTAATGCTTTTAAGTCAGCAACCATTTTCTCCTAACAATAAAGACTGTGCATCATTTTAACTCCCAGGACAATAATCATAAGGCTGTCTTTTAGCAGAGTCAGTCAGTGAATTTAAGGATGAAGTAGATTTCTCAGAAAATATAGTATTTATTTATTTTGCCAGTGTTTTTTGACTTGGCAGGATTCACTACTTTATGTGTGTGTATGTGTGTGTGTGTGTATGTGACATAGTATAAGATAACATTTCTAAAATACTGGTCCAGATGCTGAAAAAGAGTACAATAAAAATAAAACATAGAGTCTCTGTCCTCAGGGATTTGATAACTTCTTGTAAGACACAGCGTACTCCAAGGTACTTCAAGGGAGCATGTAAAGAGTCAGCTACAGATTCTAGATACAACTGGTCAGTCGTGGCAGCATTAAATTGAAATATCTGGTGGGTCCAGTCAATCTCATTCACTAATACACCTTTTATCTATTTCAGCCTTTAAATTATACTCTCATGTTAAAGAGAAAACAAAGTCTTAGCTTTTCCTGGACTTTTGGCAAGAAGCAAGATCTTTAGAAGGGTGATCATGGAATGTGTAATTTTAATATAGTTATGAGGAGGAAAGCTTTAAGGAGTACTATGCGGTAAGTGGTTACAGCCTGAGTCTTCCAGAGCCAGGATGGCTATACCTCTCACTCGCATTCTGATGGTCCCCTTGAGGGCTTGGAGGTGTCTTTCCCTAATGCCATTCAGTTTGAGCCTGCATTCTGATATTTTTTGCCTCTTGTTAACCATCAATGATTAATATCTCACTTTCTCTTAACTAATTAATATTCAGCCTAGTGCAAGGGTGGGGAACCTGAACATGTGTGGCCTTCTAGGTCCAATTTTACAGAACAAATCCTTTTTTTATTAAGGGTCTTTGTTCTGCGAAGTTTGAATTCAATCAGAGGGCTACACCTGAGGCCCCAGAGGGTCACATATAGCCTTGAGGCCACAGGTCCCCCACCCCTGGCCTGGTGTCTGAATGAATCTTTTCTTCTTCCATCCCCCAGAGTTTTGATGCTAAAATGACAGGTTAAAGTGGCCTGGCATAGGCTCTGTTCCTGGATCTTCGCTAGCTCATTGTACTGCCCTTTTGCAGACCACATATGAACCTCAGATGGGGAGGGCCTGTGACCTCTCCCTTACATTGTTGTCTCTTCTCTCACCAGAATACAGCTGGCAACAGCCAGATGAAAAGCAGCAAACTTAGACTGACTAGTGCCTTTTGAACAAACACCTTTTTCAGCCAGTCAGAGAGGTTCCTCTTTACCATGGGCTTAGCAGTTTGGAAGCAGTTACGGAATTTTCACATATGCTTCAAATTGTCCCATGGCATTTCCGGTTCTCTTCCATGTCTCTCTGGAAGCAAACTTCTTGGTCTTCTTCATATGGAAGGTTGTATTAGCTGAATGTACCAATATTCACCTACTCACCAGCCACCCACAGCACCTATTTTAACTTAAGTAAAAGAAGAGATAAAGATTGAAAATTAAAATAAATTCAAAATGTGTGGTTTCTAGTAGTTTATGTAGAAGGAGAGTCACCAAAGATAGCAAGGCATTGAAGTCTGATAAGAATTGTCTTTTTTGTAGTTCATTTGAGTTTAACATTAGGTCAAACGTTAAGAATCTTGGTCATAAAAATTGTAGTGAGTCCATTAATCAACATCTGGTTATGAAAAACTGTGAGAGAGTTCTGAATATTTAAGATCAGCTTTGCCAGGAAAGAAGAAGCAACTCCATTTTACCTGGTCTTTGTTTTCACCTCATTGTTTAACCATTTTCATCATGCTTTTTGCTCAGTATATAAGACAGTCACATCTGTACACACCTGATTTAGAACAATGGGATTATGACATATCTAAGATTTTTGAGACAATCATTCATTACTGCCACCTTTTTATGCTTTTTGTATATTCTGAGTTTATGTGTCATTTAGTGAGTAGTTGGGTAGGCACAACTAATTCACTTATCTTCTCCTAGCCTGTTTTCTTCTCATTTGAAAAATTGCGACAGTACCTATTATACCTGCTTCATACTGCTGTTATGAGACTCAGAAACATTGTCTGTGTTGTGTACTTTACAAACCTTAGTTCACTATTTTTAACTATAATCAGTATTCATACTTCATAGATTCTTGCAACATTTCATTACATTACCAATTGTTCTTCAGGTATGTTTATTTTTATTTTTTTCTCTTTAACTTAATCAGTGATTTATCATGGTCATTATTAGTAGCGACTAACTGTCCTCATGTTTTGGGCAGTGCTAGACAATATGGAAAGATGTAGTCCTTACTCTGTTGGAAGGAACACCTTTTGAAATAAACCATCTTCTTTTCTTCATAAGCCACATATGTAGCTGAATTTTATCATTACTCATGATCACTTGCCAAATGGATCAAATTCAGAGAGATCCCTATGAGATTATTTCTCTTGGCTTTTTAATGGCAGTACAACTGTGTTTGGCTTGGGGTAGAACGGCGTAGAAAGTCTCAGCTCTTAGGCTGTCAAGCTTGTTGTTAAAAACACAAGTCAGTTCTAGTTTTGGCTCTCCGTTATCTTTAACTGGGATGCAAAGATAATTTTAAAAATATGTTTACCTCTTCTCTATCTTTAGTAATATAAGTCCTTGGATAGAGGTGAAGTTGATGTTTACAGAAAACTTTGGGAGCAATTCATTTTTATTTTTAAATCTATTTCATTGATATCTACTGTTTTTTCATATCACCAGAATTTCTCCTAGTATCTCTACCCTTTCCAAAGGACCACTTTATGTAATAAATAATATTTTTGAAGAAAAAAAAGGAAAAATAGAAAAAATTAGCATGACCAATCAGCATATTGAAAAAATCTGAAAAGATATGCAATTTTCCATAGTCATGGAACATCTCTGCAGAGGAGTGAACTTTTCATCTTTTCATATCACTCCTTTGTAGCCATGGTTATTCTTTACAATTTTGCAGCATTCACTTTGATTGTTTTATCATTATTTATTTTTAAAATTTTCTTGACTCTGCATCTATTTATGTAGATCTTTCCATACTTTTCTCTGTCATATTTGTTTTCACATAGTAACATTCCATTAATTTATGTACCACATTTTGTTTATTAGCCTTTTCCCAATTGATGAGTATTTACTTTGTATCTAATTCTTTCTACCACAAAAAAAAGTTCCTACAAATATTTTGGTATATATGGAGACCTTTTTTTGATCAAGTCAGCTAGCATTTATTCAGTGACAGATACTTAGCACTGGGGATACAAAGAAAGGCAAAAAGATATTCCCACATGCAGGCAACTATATATAGACAAAATATATTCAGGATATTAGGGATTAATTATTATTAGGGATTAATTAGGGATATTCTGAATTAGGGATTTCTGAATATTAGGGATATTAGGGATAATCTGAAAGAAGGCACCACAGTTAAGGAAGACTGGAAAAGGTTTCTGTGGAAAGTGGGACTTTAGCTGAGGTGAAGGCAACCAGGGAATCTATGAGTCAGTGGTGAGAAGGAAAACTATTCCAGGAATAGGGGACCCCTAGTGAAAACACTCAGAGTTGAGAAATGGAGTGTTATGTGCCAGGAACAGCAAGGAAGCCAGTGTCCCTGGATTTCAGAGTTTATGGAAGGGAGTAAGGTGGAAGGAGAGCCGAAAAGCCAGGTTGTGAAGGTCTCTAAAAGCCAAACTGGGTTTTTAAATATCTGATCCTAGAAAACCCCTTGGATGATATAGGGGAGTCATATTTTGTGGGTATTTTAGTTACTTGGCATGCATTTCAAATTTGAATTCCAAAATGGTTGTACTGAAATATAGCTCTACCTGACCTGTGTTACCACAGCCCTCCAACGTTGGCCATACCTGTTTTTTTGTCATCTTACCAGCTTGTAAGTTATGAGGTGAAACCTTCAAATTGTTTTGATTTCTATTTGTCTTATTATTAAGGATTTGAAGCACTTTTAAATGTTTGTCGATAGATCACATATTTTGAGAATCATTTTTTCATATTCTTTGGTTATTGCAGAATGGTTGTTTGTCTTACATTAGTTTCTGCTATTTTAATTTTTCAAAAGTAATTTATTAATTTGTTTTTGCATCATAGTTGTTTCCGGATGTATCCCTTACCACATTCCTTATTGAACCTTCCCTGGTAACAAAGAAAAAAGTTAAGGAAAAGGCACTGATGTAAGGACCACATGCGATGGTTTAAGAATTTATTTTTCTTTTAACAGAAGACTAATTTAAAGGTTGAGATGGATAAAGGCATGGAAACAAATGATATTGATTGGGCTCATTATGTAGCTCAATTTACTGTTACTACCACTGAACAGTCTTCATATGTCCTTATGAAAATTTTCTGACTGCTTTGTCTGTTACTTTAAATTATTCCACTCTGTCAATAGGAAGTAAGTTTATTATCTGTTCTTTGGTAACTGTAGTTATTCAGAGTTTGACTTCTCCTAGTTTTCATTTGCATCATTATATGTATGTATGGTCTTTTGGTTCAGTTAACCTTATTCCATCAATTCACACATGTACTTTTACCTTAATTATTTTTTATTGTATAATGATAATACATTATATTCATAGTTTATTCAGCTATGTACTTGAATTCTTTTTTTCTAGCTGTTTGCAGTATTTTCTCCTTGACCTGGGAATTTTGGAATTTGGCTATAATATTCCTGGCAGTTTTCATTTTGGAATCTCTTTCAGGAGGTGATCAGTGGATTCATTCAATTTCTGTTTTACCCCCTAATTCTAGAATATTGGGGTAGTTTTCCTTGATAATTTGTTGCAAGATGGTACCTAGTTTCCTTTTTTGATCATGGCTTTCAGGTAGTCCAATAATTTTTAAATTATCTTTCCTGGATCTGTTTTCTAAGTCAGTTGTTTTTTCAATGAGATCTTTTTCATTCTTTTGGTTTTGTTTTTATTGTTTCTTGATTTCTCATGAAGTCTTTAGCTTCCATTTATCTCATTCAAATTTTTAAGGCATTATTTTTTTCAGTGAGCTTTTGGTTTCCTTTTCCATTTGGCCAATTCTGCTTTTTAGGGCACTGTTCTTCTCATTGGCTTTTTGGACTTCTTTTGCCATTTGGCCTAGTCTGTTTTTTAAGGTATTATATCTCCTGTACTAAGCTGTTGACTGTTTTCTCATAATTTTTTTCCCCCATCATTCTCATTTCTCTTCCCAGTTTTTCCTCTACCTCTCTTATTTGATTTTAAAAATCCTTTTTGAACTCTTCCATAACCTGAGACCAATTCATATTTTTCTTGGAGACTTTGAATGTGGGAGCTTTGACTTTGTTTTCTTCTCCTGGCTGTATGCTTTGATCTTCTTGTCGTCAAAGTAAGATTCAGTAGTCTGATTTTTTTCCCTGCTGTTTGCTCATTTCCCCAGTCTGTTATTTGACTTTTAACTGTTTGTTTAAGTGAGGTTTAAGAACCAAACTGAGTTTTTAAATATCTGATCCCAGAGAACTCCTTGGACTATATAAGGGAGTCTCTGGGTCATATTGTGTGGACATTTTACTCACTTTTCAAATTTGCTTTCCAAAATAGTTGTACTGAGACACACTTTCCAGGAAGGATGGTGCACTGGGCCAGGCTTCAAGGTTTCTGCAACTGTTTTTTAAAGATACTTCAGTTCTTCCAAGGTGCTGTGATCTAAGGATCTGTACTCTGGTTTGTGAGCAACTACAAGCACTCTTTTCTGCCCTGGAACTATGAGGAGGGTCTTCCCTCCACTGCAGCCACAAGCTCTCATCTGCTAGTGCCCCTCCTTGCTCTGGGACTGCAGCCTGGGCTTGGTCCCTGGATCCTGGTACGGCCAAAGTGACAAAGTCCTGCCTCGGTGCTAGTAAAAAGACCCCTGTAATCTCCTTCTGAGCAGTTGTTCAGTGCCCTTACCATCTATGGGCTGAGTGCTGTGGAAGCACCCACTGCTGCCACTACAGGTCAGCTGTTTAGTTAGTCAAGCAGTCCATCAGTAAGCATATATCAAACCCCTCCTGTCTGTAGATTCAGTCCTAATTGATAGAGGTTTCAGTGAGGAAATGGGATTAGTGTCATCATCTCACCTGTTATAGCTTCATTGGGAGATGAGATTAGTGCTGAGGAGATGGGATTAGCACTAAGGAGACCACCATCTCCTTCAGGCTGATTGGCCACATAAAGCATGGGGTCACTTAGGCTGACTACACCAGTGGCTGACTTGGTATACCCAAAGATCCCATCTGTTGGAGCAAGAATTCACTATTCAACAAAGACTGTTGGGGAACCTGGAAAGTAGGTTGGCAGAAACTATTATTGACTGTCCTTTCACATTGTATATATACCAAGCTAAGCTCAAAATAGGTACATGATTTAGACATAAGGGAATCATAAATGAATTAATGGATCATAGAAGAAGTTACTTGTGAGATCTGTGACTAGGGGAAGATTTCATGACCAAACAAGAGATAACAGGTGACAGGTAAGATAAATACTTTTGATTACATAAAATTAAGAAGTTTGTGCACAAACAGTTGTCAAAGGAAATCCAGGTTTTCAACAGACGTATTTTTAAAAATGCTCTAAATCACCAACAGAAGTGCAAATTAAAACAACTCTGAGGTATTAACCTCACATCCATCAGACTAGCTAAGGGGACAAGAAAGGAAAAGGACAAATGCTGGAGGGGATGTGGGAAAACAGGTATACTAATGTGCTATTGGTGGGTCTGTAAACCAGGCCGGTCATTTTGGAAAGTATCCCAGAAAGCTTTTAAACTGTGTGCATTGTTTGACCCAGCAAGCATATATAATACAGAAGTCTATACACGGTATGTCTATTTTTGTTGTTCTTCAAGTGTTTCAGTTGTGTCTGACTTTTTATGACCCCATTTGAGATTTTGTTGGCAAAGATACTGGAGTGGTTTGCCATTTCCTTCTCCAGCTCACTTTACAGATGAAGAAACTAAGGTAAATGGTTAAGTGACTTGCCCAGGGTCACACACAGCTCATAAGTCTCTGAAACAAGATTTTAACTCAGATTTTGCTATCTCTAGGCTTGGCACTCTATCCAGTGTACCACGTATCTGCTCTAGTATAAGTCTATACCACAAAGAAATCAAAGAAAGAGTGAAAGGACCCATGTGTATAAAGACATTTTATAGCAGCTCTTTTTGTAGTGGCAAAATGTTGGAAATTAAAGTGATGCCCATCAGTTGGAGAATGGCTGAACAATAATTATATATGAATTCTCATGTTATACTATTGTGCTGTAAGAAATGATGAAGAGGATGGGTTAAGAAAAACCTGGATTTATATCAACTAATGCAAAGTGAAGTGAGCAAAGCCAGAACAATTTATACAGTAACAACAATATTGTAATGATAATTAACCATGAAAGATTAGTAACTCTTATCAACAAAATGATCCACTACAATTCCAAAGGACTCATGATGAAATAGACCATCTTTCATCTCCAGTTAGAGAACTGATGGACTCATAATGAAGAATGAAGCATTATCTTTCCCTCTCACTAACTCCCTCCCTTCTTTTCTTTCTTTCTGGAGGTGGCTAATGTGGGAATTTATTTTTCCTGTTTACATTGGGTTTTCTTTTTGTTTCACAGTGGATGGGGAGGAGAGGAAGGAGAAAATTAGAAACTGAAAATAAAATTCAAATTCTAAAATTACTAGAAATTATTATACTCAATCATTTAGCAGCAAAATTGCAAACAAATGGAAAGGTTTAATGTTTTCAGTACAGAATGCCCAAATTAATACTAGATAAAAGGATCTAAACTATCTGATCCTAGAGAAATTTAGCTTTCTGTAAAGGGAAAAAAAAACTCTTGGGCCAAACTAATTTATAAGTGAATTCTAGCAAACATTTAAAGAAGAATGAATTTATGCTACATTAACAGTTCACAAAAATAAACTCTACTTTTTCTGTAAGACAGTAGCAGTAGTAACTGATATTTATGTAATGCTTTAAGATTTGAAGAATGTTCTGTATGCTGTATCTCATATGGCCTTTTCAACGTTCCTGTATGATGGATCATGTTTTTCTGATTTTGCAGATGTGGAAACTGAGGCAGAGAGGTTATGTGACTTATCCAGGGTCACACAGATAATTTCTGAGACAGGATTTGAATTTGGGCATTTTGACTCTAAAGTACAGGGCTATAGGACCATTGTTCTTCCCAGCACACCACACTGCTTACTGTGGTCCTTGTATTCATACCAGAGACAGAACAGAAAAAGAAAACTATAGAGAAATATTGTTAACAGATATGCGAAGCATGAAGAACCTGTGATCTTATCAGTGTGGTAAACTGGCCTTGGAACTTCTTTCACCTATGTAGGAGAGAGACTGTGGCATAATAAAGAATTTCTAGGAGCTTGAGTTTGCTTTAAGCACATAGGAATTAATGAATCCTGTAGGATCACACAGTTAGTAGATGGGGCATGCTGTCAACTCTGACAGACATGGTCAGTGTAGCTCTGTGGTGTGTGCATATTTATATGTGTGTATACATACATACATAAATACATATATGTATGTATACATATGTATCTATGTATATATATGTATCTGTATGTATTGTGTATGTATGTATGTGTGTGCATATATATATATGAGAAACCTTTTTATTCTTGTTGGAAAGTTTTGTGAAATCACAATGATGTAAAAAAAAATCAATAAAACAGTTTTTTAAATAATTGGTATTCTCTGGTGGAAGGTATAATTAAGACACTGTAATTATGGATTTTTCTATACCTCTGAAACACTAATCCCTGTTCTGAATGACTTCTGATTATTTGATATAAAAGTTCTTAAAGTTTTATCTTCTAGGATTTTTGCCTTTACCACTAGACAATCAATTATATCAGATATTTGTTGAGAGTACTACTATGCATAGCACTGTGTATACATAGAGGAATTAAATTATTGAGATATGATATTATATGATGAAGCTAGTTTTCTTTCAAAATGTAATGATTTCTCATCTTCTTTCAGATGTTTCTGATAGTGGCTCCTCTTTCTGTACTCTATAATTGGAGAGATGAATTAAACACCTGGGGATATTTCAGAGTCACTATTTTGCATGGTAATAAAAAAGATAATGAGCTGATTCGAGTCAAGCAGGGAAAATGTGAAATTGCTCTGACAACTTATGAGACCCTTCGCTTGTGCTTAGATGAGCTTAACAGGTAGTAAGAACATTTTTTTTACTCAATTCTGTGTGTCTCTTTTAATAAGTTTCTCTTCCCTATAGTTTTAGAATCTATTTTGAACTCTTGATATTACTCAGCATGATTAAAGTTGATTTCAGAATTAAAGATTTAGATTGCTAATGTTAAGATTGCCTGTGAAAATGGAAATGGATGATGCCTCTAAGTTCACTTGTTTTTTCACTTTTAAAAATTTGGGATTATTCCCTCTTATATTTAGTTACCACATTCTATCAACTCTGTCTTATACCCCTACTCTTTAGTCCCACTGCCATTAGTACAGTTAGTTAAGTACCAGCCTATTTTACTGCCCACCTGAGTTATTACAGGCATCCTCCTCTTCTCTAAGAGAGCTTTCTTATTTTTTATGATACTAATCTTCCTTGTACATAGGTCTGCCCAATATGATTTTTTTGGTTATGACTCATTAGTGGTTTTTTATTATCTACTTAATAAAATTCAAACTCTTTAGCTTGGTATCCAGGGTCTTCTGCAGTCTGGGACTGCTACCTTCTTAACCTTTTCTCATATTATTTCCCTCTGTACATGCTGTGCCCAATACACAGTATATAGCACTGCCTCCTTGTACCTGAGGCTTTGCTTATACTGTTTCCTGTTCCTGGAATGTTACCTTTCCCCTTTACGTATCTATCTTTTAAAACCCAGTTTAAATAGTACCTCATTCATAAAAATTTTGCTGCTGTTTCCCACCCTTTAGGAACAAATTTTGCTCACATAGTTTGTTTTGCACCTTCCAACGTACTTACCATTTGTTATAATTGTGTTTATAAGTTTCTTCTAACTACTAGAATATAAGTTCCATGAGCATAAGATTTTTTTAATTTAAATTTTATATCTCCCCTAGTGTTTAACCTAGTGCTTTTCATATAAAGTGCTTAAGAAATGTTTAAATGAATTGGATTGAAAACTTGCTTTAAGTGTTCCATGATCTGTTGTAGACATATTGCTAAACTGCATCACTGGGGAGTATTTCCATATTGGAATAATCCAATAGCTAACTATGTTGTTTCTAATCATCATTGACTCTCTAAGTATTTAAACTCTAGTTTCATGGCCTGTTAATTGTAATTATTTGCCTATATGAGATTTACATATACTAACCATTATGATCACCAAAGAGTGAAGAGGGAAAAAATCAAATAGCATGGAAGAGAAGGATGGATAAACTATAAATTCTTCATAAGGTGCAATAGGAGGAAAAGATTGAAAGGAAAGTTTTACTTAAAAACTTTGTTTTTGTTTTTTTTTTAATTTACAGTATAGAATGGTCTGCAGTCATTGTGGATGAAGCCCATAGAATCAAGAATCCAAAAGCTCGAGTTACAGAAGTTATGAAGGCTTTAAAATGCAGTGTTCGTATAGGTCTTACCGGTACCATTCTTCAGAACAATATGAAGGAACTTTGGTGTGTTATGGATTGGTGAGTGAAAAAGCATTTTTGTGTGGTTATTTTATCCTCTTTATAGCACACTGGAGGTATGGTGCAGTGGTTAGAGGACTCTCCTAAAAGTCAGGAAGCTCTGGATTCAGATCCTGCCACTGACATATGTCTACTGTGTTACCTAATGTATTTCTTAAAACTGGATGCTGGAAAAGTACAATGTAGGGACAGAGCCATGACGGTGGAGTAGAAGCAGGGACCTGCTACAGCTCTCCCTGTAAACCCTGCAAATAATCTGTAAAAAATGACTCTAAACAAATTGTAGAGTAGCACAAGCCACAAAATGACAGACTGAGACCAACTTCCAGCCCAAGACAATCTGGAAAGTTGATGGGGGAAGGGTGCATTGCACTAGCCTGAGATCAGAGCACAGTGCGGTGTGGATCTCGCAGGTGGGGACTGAATTGCTGGCAGCTGCTGTGAATTCCAGACTTCTCAATGCACAAACACTAAAGATAGCTTCTGAGGTCAGTGGGAAGGGTCTCTCACCTGACTAAGAGGGAACCATGGTTGGGCCCCAGCCTCGGCCCCAGGGTGGCTGCAGCCACTGCTGAAGCAGAGGCTGCTGCTGGAGCTCTCTACTTAACAAAACTCAGAAATCAAGTAATGGCTGGGAAAATGAGCAGATAGGGAAAAGAAGCAGACTATAGATTTTTACTTTCTCGGTGAAGAGGTGACAAGGAAGATCAAAATATAAGGCCAGAAGAAGACAAGAAAACCAAAGCTCCTGCATCCACAGCCTCCAAGGAAAGGATGAATTGGTCTCAGGCCATGGAAGGGCTCAAATAGGATTTTGAGAATCAAGTGAGAGAAATAGTGGAAAAATTGGGAGGAAAAATGAGAGTGATGCAAGAAAGTCGTGAAAAACGAGTCAATAGCTTGCTAAAGGAAGCCTCAAAAAATGCTAAAGAAAATAATAACACCTTTAAAATTAGACTAACCCAAATGGCAAAAGAGGTCTAAAAAGGCAACGAGAAGAATGAGCCAAAAAAAAAAAAAAAGAGGTCCAAAAGCTCACTGAAGAAAATAATTCTTTAAAAATTAGAATGGAACAAATGGAAGCTAATGACTTTATGAGACATCAAGAAATCATAAAACAGAATCAAAAGAATGAAAAAAATAGAAGACAGTGTGAAATATCTCATTGGAAAAACAATTGACCTGGAAATGGATCCAGAGAGATAATTTAAAAATTATAGTACTACCTGAAAGTCATGATCAAAAAAAAGAGCCTGGACATCATCTTTCAAGAAATTATCAAAGAAAACTGCTCTGATATTCTAGAACCAGAGGGTAAAATAGAAATGGAAAGAATCCTCCTTTCACCTCCAGAAAGAGATCCCGTAAGGAAAGCTCCTAGAAATATTGTAGCCAAATTCCAGAGTTGCAGGTCAAGGAGCAAATATTACAAGCAACCAGAAAGAAATAATTCAAGTATTGTAAAAACACAATCAGGATAACACAGGACTTAGCAGCTTCTACATTAAAGGATCACAGAGCTTGGAATACCATATTCCAGAGGTCAAAGGAAATAGGATTAAAACCAAGAATCACCTACCCAGAAAAAACAAGTATAATACTTCACAGAAAAAAAGTGGAACTTCACTGAAATAGAGGACTTCCAAACATTCTTGTTGAAAAGATCAGAGCTGAATAGAAAATTTGACTTTCAAATACGAGAAGCATGAAAAGGTAAACAGAAAAGAGAAAACATTAGGTTCTTATTAAAGTTGAATTATTTACATTCCTACATGGAAAGTAAGTCATGAGACCTTCTTTCTCATTTTTAAGATAGTTGGGGGAAATACATGTACATATACATATATATGTGTGTGTGTGTGTATAAACATATATATGTATATGCATTTTATATATTTATACATATGCATATAACATACATATATGTGTATGTGTGTAGTATGTATATGTATATATATACACATACACACATATGGAGAGAGAAAGACAGAGGGCACAGAGTGAACTGAATATGAAAGGATGATATCTGAAAAAGAAAATTAAGAGTTTAAAGGAATGTACTAAGAGAAAAGGAGAGGTAGAATGTAGTAAATCATCTCACATAAAAGAGGCAAGAAAAAACTTTTACACAGGAGGGAAAGAAGGGGAAGGTGAGAGAGAATAAGTGAACTTTCCTTTCATTAGATTTGGCTTCAGGAGGAAATAACATAAACACTCAATTGGGTATGAAATTTTATCTTACCCTACTGGAAAGCTGGAATTAAGGGGATAAAAGGGGGATAATAGAAGGGATGGCACTTTGGGGAAGGGGTAATTGGAAGCAAACACTTTGGTAGAGGGACAGGTCAAAGGAAAGAATTGAATAAATGGAGGGTGGGACAGAATAGAGAGAAATAGTTAGCCTTTCACAATATCACTGTTATAGAGGTGACCACACATGTGTAGCCTTTATTGAATTGCTTGCTTTGTCATTGAGGTTGGATGGGGAAGGGGGAAGGGAGGGATATGGAACTCAGAGCTTTGAAAATGAATGTTAGAGCTTTCTACATACAGCTAGGAAATAAGATATGTAGGCAATGGGGTATAGAAATCTATCTTATCCTGCAGGAAAATAGAAGGGAAGGGGATGGGTGGGTGGGTGATAGAAGGGAGGGTTGATTGGAGGAAAGGGCAGTCAGAGAAAACATGGCCTGGGGTGGGGGTAGGGGCAAGATGGAGAGAAAATTTGAAATTGAAAATTTTGTGGAAGTGAACGTTGAAAACTGAAAATGAATGTAAATATAAAAAACTGGATGCTGATTTTTTTTTTTGAGATAACAAATATCTATTTTTGCTTTGTTGTTGTTGCTGCTGCTTTTAGGGCTGTGCCGGGACTTTTGGGTAGCATGACTTACTTCAAGAAGCGGTTTTCTGACCCAGTGGAGCATGGACAGAGACATACGGCGACCAAAAGAGAGCTAGCTACTGGCCGAAAGGCCATGCAGAGACTAGCAAGAAAGATGTCTGGCTGCTTTCTGAGGCGTACCAAGACCCTGATCAGGGATCAGTTGCCTAAGAAGGAAGACAGAGTGAGAACTGGATTTTTTCATTTTAAGCTTTTTTTTTTTTGATTTTCTGAAGTTTTTAGGTTAGGTCCTCAATTATTTAGAAATTGAGACAGCTTGAGAATCATTCTTTATCTGGTATGATAATTACATTAAATCCAGGGTGTTTTTTTTTTTTTTTTTGTTTTTTTTTTTTACTATAGTTCATTTGGACACAATTTAGTTGCTAATGTTAACTGGTCTAATTTTAAAAATGACTTTGAATTATTATTTTCTCCTCTTAAATATGAAATAATGGGATTGTGGGAACAGCAAGGGGAAAGAATTATCATCAAGTAAATCTTAGAATATTTACCTTGAGAAGAGGATAAGTGAGATATATTTTATCTATTGTATGACTGTTAATATTCTTATCTTCTTAGCCCAGAGAGCATTAACCCCTCCCTGTCACTTTATGGATCTTAGGTCTGGAGTTTGAAGGGACTTCAGAAGCCATCTAGTTTAATCTTCTCATTTTGCAGATGATGCCACAGAGGCCCAAGGATGTTTAGTGACTTGCCCAAAGACACACAGGTAGAAAATATCAGAATTTGAACCTTAGGTCCTCTGTGTCCTGAGCCAGTGCTCTCTTTCTACCGTTATCACATTGTGGGTCCATAAGGTGAAGTCAAAATGAGAACAGATGCCTCTTTTACATAGTAGACTCTATGAAAGAAGTTAGAAATGAAATAAGGAAAATGTTATCACTAATAGGCAAGCCAGCTAGTCAGTAAACCAGTCAGTTCACAGGTATTTATTAAGCACCTACTCTATGCACTACTGTTAGCACTGTGCTAAGTAAGCTCTGGGAATACAAAGAAAGGTAAAAGACAGTTCCTACTCTTAAGGAAGCTCATGGTCTGTTCGTAAGCTGATGGCAATATTTAAATATTTGTTTGGTCCAGGAGAGAAAATAGTTCCACCTTTCAGTTATAATGCCTGGATGGATACTCACTATTCACTCTATAAAAAATAAATAATATAGCAAAATGGGATTAATGTAAAAAGTTGAATTATTTATTAATTTTTCAATGAAACCCAAAGACAGCTAATGATTTCTCTTTAGGCTTAATGTTAATTATTTATGAAGTAGGGGAGCAGAGAACCTAGAAAATATCAGTATATATTCATGACATGACTGTCCTTTCTTAATTTAATCTCTTTTATATTAAAAACAAAACTTTAAAACATGTACCTCTTGAGATCAGCATCTTAAAATGAGATAGGTACTTAATTCAAATTCACTCAGCTTTAAGAGGAAAGGAATGTCTCAGGAAATTGAAAGAAGTTTTTATGATGGTGTAAGCATAGGAAAGAAAATTAGTTTGTGGATTACTTAAGTAAGAACATTTGGTTAATGTGACCTACACTGGTTATTATGCCTTTTAAAGCAGATACTAATAGTTATATGGGTTTTTTATCTTGGCAGATGGTTTACTGTTCTCTGACAGAGTTCCAAAAGGCTGTTTATCAAACTGTATTAGAGACAGAAGATGTAACCTTGATACTTAGAGCTCGAGAACCCTGTACCTGCAACAGTGGCCGTAGGAGAAAAAATTGTTGCTACAAAGTATGCATTTTAGCATTCAGTTTTTATATATTGTTTACAATCATTTTCTCTCCTACTTTTAAGTAACAAGTAACAGAAATGTGTTGTCTCTTCCTTCTACAAATCATTGACAAAGTCTCAGGAATAAGGGAGCGAAAGAGAATTAAGTGTGTTACTGATGATTGTTGCTAAATGTATTTTTATTACAAAAATTAGGAAGAATTTAAATACCTTCATTGATCACTAGTCTTATATTTCAACCTGCCCACTTGACATTCGTACCCTGATATTTTCTGAATCTGCAAACCTAGCAGACCGTAACAGCAACTCATCTTCCTGGCGGAACCTGAAGGGATGGTGCCACCATTCTCCTGATCACCCAGACTTAAAACACACACACACACACACACACACACGTGTGTGTATATGTACATGTATATATATTCCAATTACTTGTAAAAAATTTTAGCAGTTTTTAAAATTTTGAACTCTAAATTCTCTCCTTCCCATCCTCCCTTATTGAGAAAGCAAGCAATTTGATATAGCTTATACATGTGCCGTAATGCAAAGCATTTCCATATTATGCATGTTGTGGAAAAAAAAACAAGCCCAAAAACAAAACCCAAGAAAACTTTAAAAAGTAAAAAAGTATGCTTTAATCTGCACTTAGAATCCATCAGTTTTATCTTTGTAGTTGGACAGCATTTTTCATCCAAAGTCCTTTGGAATTGTCTTAGATCATTGTATTGCTGAGAATGTCTAAGTCTTTCACAGTTGATCCTTGTACAGTATTGCTGTTCTGGTTCTGCCCATTTTGCCTCAGTTGATGTGAGCCTTTCCAGGTTTTTCTGAAAGCATCCTGCTCTTTATCTTTTACAGCACAATAGTACTCCATCAGTCACATATTCCAACTTGTTCAGCCTTTCCTCCATTGATGGGCATCCTTTCACTTTCCATTTCTTTGCCACCAAAAATAGAACTGTCCTAAGTATTTTTGTACAGAAGAGTCCTTGTCTTTTTTAAATCTGTTTGGCATGCAAACCTAATAGTGATATTGTTGGATCAGAGGGTGTACATGATTTTATAGCCCTTTGGACATAGTACTGAATTTTATTCTAGAATGGTGGATCAGTTCAGTGCATTCATGTTCCAGTTTTTCCGTATCTTTTCCAGCAGAGGTTTCTGTGAAATACTACCATGCACAGCTGTCATAATTGACTTGCTTGTTTTGTTGCCTCTGATCCTCTGAATATAAAAGTATTTAACCCATTTAGTCCCCATTTATACCCTTCTATTATGTAAAACTATATTTTGTATTTTTCTTTTAAAAAAAAGCCAATGCAACCTTCTTTGATTGAAATACAGAGTATAAATCTGCAGTAAAGAGATAAGACAGAATGCCTTTTAACCTCTCTGGTTAAACCAACAATCTATTGTTTTTTGTGAAATGAGTCTTGCCCTAGGCACCATTTAGCTGGTTCTGAGCTTCCTGTGACTCTTCTTCCTTTCCTCCCAAATATGAGTGTTCTCTCTTCAGATTATCCTGTATTTATTTACCTATCCCATTTATAATATTAACTCTTTAAGACCTGGGCAAGTTGGTCTTTGTCTCTTTATCTTTTAGCTCTGAACTTTCCACTGCTATACTGTATTATTTAATAAATATTTCTGTATCAAGTTGACTTGAACTCATTTTACCCAAAATATGGGAAAGGAAGCAAATATTGAAAGCATTGCATGTATACTGTAATCTCAGTACTTTTTGATCTTTGATAATACATTTTTTCCTTTTTCTTTTAATTGTTCTAGACCAATTCATATGGTGAAACAGTGAAAGCCTTATATTTCAGTTATCTTGCAATCCTGCAGAAGGTGTCTAATCACGCTGCACTGCTACAGGCCAGTAGCAACACTAGTAAACAGCAGGTTTGTCTCTTGGATTTTCAGTGTTAATTTTAGACTAAATTTGTTATAATATATGTCGTTCAGGTGTTTTACTTTATAGTTATTACATTTAAGTAAAAATCAATTTGTCCATGTTTGAATTATTGAAAATAATTCAGATAGTTGGAGTTCAAATAGTTACAAAATAAAGTCAAGAGAATTTAATAAATAATTAGCATAAAAGTAGTTTGAACTACTGAGTTCAAAGTGAAGCAGCTTCCAGTCTGTGTTTGTATATTTATATGCATAAATATGTACACTCAACTATATATATGTGTTCGTGTATGTGTATATTTATTATTAATATATTATTATATATTTTATATAATATATATTTACGTATACACATTTAATGTTATTTAATTATTTGCTTAAGTATACAATGATCTATTTAACCAGGATGGGGACATTTCATTTTAGTAGTTTATGCATTTGAATGGCAAGAGGGTTATTTCATAAACTAACAAAAGCTAGTAATTACAAAATTTAGGCTAATTCTGTAATTTGACTTTATCTTTTGTCATGTGTGTAATGAATACACATTAACACAATAAGAATCAAGGATATGCTTTAGCTAGTAATATTTTTACTGTTTGAGTTCTCCAAAATCAAGGTTTTTTCTATCATGGGATGTTGTCATATTTAAATGTATTTGGTTTTAGCAGATAGAGGGGGTAAAAATCAAGATAAGAAGTCAGGGTGCCTAAGTGCTGAAATCTAAGGCAGGGTTCTTAACATTTTGTGAGTCATGGACTCCTTTGGCAGTCTCTCGAAGCCTATGGACCTTTTCTCAAAATAATGTCTTTAAATGCAGAAAATCCATAGTTTACTTTAGGTGTAAAGTAATTATAGTAGGATATAGTTATCAGTTTTTTTTTTAAACAAGTTTATAAGCTGCAGATTAAGAAATCCTGTTCTGACTACATTGTCACTAATTGGCTGTGTGTACCTGATCAGCTGACCTCTCTGGACTTATATTTTTCTTATCTGTCAATTGAAGAGGATGGAAGAGGTGTTCTTTAATATCTCTTCCAGGTTTGGGATTCTACTTTTATTGGTCTAGTTAATGGTTCTCTTTTTGTACCTTTTTCTGAGAAAATTTAACAGTATATTGGTTTGCATTTGGTATCATTATACTTTTTAGAAAGAGTTGGTACTTAATATTGAAAACCTGAAGAATTCTAGGAATGATTGATTATATAATAATTTGTGTAAGGCCTAGCGAAAGCTTTCTTCACTTTAACATCTAATGAACTAATGGTCAAATTGTAAACAGCAGTATGTACAAAGTAATACATTACTTCAAACTGACAAAGTTTTCCATCAGAAGGCAGTTTCATGTTCCAAATTTAGTTCATACTGGTTACTTCTTAAATAAGATTCTCTTATACTCATCCTTCTTTCTACTTCCCTTGTTTTCTTTAGGAAACGCATCTCAATAGGATATGCAGTCAAGTTTTTTCCAAATTCAAAGATTTCATGCAGAAGAGTAAGGATGCAGCCTTTGAAACTATTTCTGATCCAAAATACAGCGGTAAAATGAAGGTAAATTTTGGGGGGGAGTGGAGGAAATTATATAAAGTGCAGATCAGCTCATGTACTTCCACTTGAACCTCTGTAAAAATTGACTTAGGAAATTGCCTTTATGGAGCAGCTAGGTGGTACTGGCTAGTGGGTAGAGCATTGGCCTTGGAGTCAGGAGAGCCTGAGTTCAAATTTGGCCTCAGACACTTACAGGATTTGTGATCCTGGACAAATCATTTAACCCCAATTTCCACTGTAAAAGAAAAAGGATCTTTTTATGTCTAAAAAGTATCATGTACTCTTAAGAATATATACTATAGACTTTTCCTGGCTCTTAGTTTGGCCACACCAATATGATAAAAATGATAACACTACTTTACATAGCTAATGGTGTGCTAGTCAGGCTCTCAAGTGGGAGTTTTATAGAATTAGACAAAATAATAATAGCATTCATGTGGAGGAACAAAGATCTAGACTCTCAAAGGAAAATAATGCAGAAAAAAATGGAAACAGAGGGAAAATAACAATTTTAGACTTCAAATTATGTTACAAATCTCTAATCACCAAAACCCTTTAATACTGACTAGACACAGAAAATTAGATCGGTAGAATAGACTGCATGAAGAATCAGAAAAAGATTAAATTCAATAGCCTATTGTTCATTAAACCTGAGACTACAAATTATTTGGAGAAGAACTATATTTGAAAAAAATGCTGTGAAACCTGGAGAATTAATGGGCAGAAATTAAGCTTTGACCAGGGATCCTTAACCTGGGATACATGGATAAATTTCAGGAGAATCCATGCATTTGGAAGGGAAAAAATTCCACCCATTTTATATGCACACACACACACACACACACATATATATTTACACGTGTGTGTGTGTGTATAGTATAAATATATACTTTAAGGAGGTCAAAGACAGAAACATTACATATACATCTCTATCTCCATGTCTGTCTGTCTTTCTCTCATTAGCAGGTTCAAAGTTTGCTCCAAAGGAACATTCAGGAATATAAACATATACCCATATATGTACATTTCCTGTAGTTATACTCCTTGAGGACAAATGCTGTTTTCATTTTTGTATCTTTGTATCCCCTGTTTCTCATATAATCCCTGGTGCATACTAGTGGCTAATATGTTTGTGGGTTGTAGAGTGATTCTCAAGAGAAGAATTGCACATCATTAATAACCATAGGAAAGATTCAAGTCAACACAATTTTCTCATATCCAGCAAGTTAGTATGAAAAAAGATAGAAATAGTGTTAGAGGAGTACTGGGAGAGACTGGCACACTGATACGCTGTCATGAAATTTGGCCCAGTATTACAAAAGCAATTGTAATTTTGCAAAAATAAGTGACGAAAATATCCAGACTCCTTGATCCACAGATTCCACTAGACAATATTCCAAAGGAAATCAAAGGTTCCGTGTATGTTAAAATATTAATAGCAGTATTCTTTGTAGTAATAAAGAATTAAAAACAAGATATTGGCACTCATTTCTTGGGGAATAACTGAACAAATGGTCATATGTGAATATAATGGAATATTACTGTATACCTTAAGGAATGACAAATAGGAGTAATTCAGAGTAGCATAATAAAACATATAATGATGTTATAGTTCAGTAAGCAGAAACAGGAAAACAGTATACAAAATTACTGCCACAGTGTGAGTGGAAAGAACAAAAAAACCCCACCAAACTCCTGACCACTGTGTAATTATAAGGACTAGAATTAGGCCTCAAAGAAGAGTTGAGAAAATATATCGCCTCCTTCTTTGGAGGATTGGAGGGTAGTATGGGTATATACATTGGCATCTATGTCTAACGTTTGATCTCTTAGGTGGTTTTGCCGAACTTCCCTTCATCTCTTCTGTTACAGAGAGTAGTAGCTTGCTGAATTGAATAAGGAGAGAGAGATTTGGAAATAAAGGTGATAGAAAAAACAAAAATACAAAGAAAATATAAAATTATATTAAAATACCAATTTTGTACATAAAGTCCTTTGTAGTTTATCTTCTAGCTAAACAATATACTTGAGGACAGCAGTAGCATTATGACCATGAACAAGTCAGTTAAGCACTCTGTGTCCCAGAGAACTGTCTCAGACTACAGGACAGTTAACTGTGCATTAGTAGAGGGCATTTCTTCACTCAAAAGTCCTTTTTGAAGGTGAAAGACAAGTCTAGACAAATAAAAATGTGAACAATTGCTTTGTGGTGTTGAATTTTTAGATCCATAGATCATATGACTTTGTTTTTCTTTTCTATTTGACTAGTTATTAGAATAGTTTTTCTAATGTTGAATCATCCTTGTATGCCAAGTAACATTCCAACTTGGGAGAGAATGAATAGTTTCTTGTAAAAATTGCTATAGTCTATTATAAATTCCATTGTAATATGTTGCATCAGTATTATTGACCTATCACTCTTTTTCTCTTTTTTATCTTGGTTAGTGTCAGGATTATAATTGTCTTATAACTTTGGTATGATGAAAACAACTTATGTAGCATAGCATAGAAGTTGATTGTTCTTTAAATATTTGATAGTATTCAGTTTTAAATCCATTTAGTTGACTAGGTTTTTCATTGTAAATTATTTATAGCTTGTTTAACTTCCCTTTCTGATGCTGAATTTTTGGGTTTTTATGATTGCTTTTATTCTTTTCATTATTTTATGACAGAACTCAGTAGCAGATTGCAAATATTGGTGACCATGTTTGACATCAAGATTGTGAGCCTGGGGTACTGGGAGAATAATGATGCTCTTGACAGTAATAGGGACATGTAGAGGGTTTGGGGAGAAAGTGAATTAGTTCTCTTTTGGACATGTTGAGTTTAAGTTATTTCAAAGTTATGAAGATTGTTGCAAGATTCGAGGTTAGGAGAGATGTTCGGCTAGAGAAATTGAATCCGTGGGAACTGATGAGGTCATCATGTGAGATCGTAAGAGGGAAAAGAGAAGAGTGTCCAGGACACAGTCTTGGGGTACACCCATGGTTAGTGGTCACAACATGGATAGAGATCCTTAGAAAGTACGGTCACAGGTCAGAGGAGAACCAGGAGAGCACAGTGTCGCGAAAACCTGGAGAGGACAGTATCCAAGAGGAGGGAGCTATTTAAAGTGTCAGAGGCTGCAGAACAGACCAGAAGGGTGAGAATTGAGAAAAGATTAAAAAAAAGAAAGATTTATTAATTAAGAGATAATTGGTAAATTTGAAGAGAGTAGTTTCAGTTGAAGGATGGTATCAGAATACAGAAGGCTTAGAAGAGATAAGAGAAGGGGGAGTGAAGGCACCTTGTGTAGATTTTCAAGAAGTTTAGCCATGAAAGGGAAGAGGGATATAGCTAGTGAGGTAAAGTTTTGTTTTGTTTTTTAAAGAAAAGAGACATGGGTGTGTTTGTTATTTGTCCTTCTTTCTCAAAGAGGACCAGGACGTCAGGAAGATGATGCCATGACTTGCAAGTGAACTGGATTAAATGAGGGAGGCTGTGCAAGGTCACCAGCCTAGCCTCACTCTGTCCTCCAGAGCCATCCGGGTCCAGCGGCAGGATATCGGTCAGCATGACTGGAGATGGCTCCGGATTGGGTGTGTTTGTGGGTAACAGGGAAGCAGACAGTAGGTAAGGAGATAGTGTAGATTGAGAAAGCAGAGATACAAGAAGCCCTCTGAGAAGAAAAATCGAATGAGATCAGAGATACATGTTTTTTGAGAATTTTATCTTGACAAGACCAAGATGGAAACAGCTCCGGATCCTAAACCCAAGAGTCTTGAGAATAAGATCATTCCCAGACCATCAGTATTACTTCCAGCCAAGTCTCACAGCTTTCTGGAATTGCTATCTGGCAACTGCTTTTATTGGTGCTGCAGCCCCTGCCTCCTGAGAAGCCACAGCTACTGAGATTCAGAAAAGAAAGTTCTCGACACCACTGGATTACATTCTGGTGGTTCAACATAAGAAGGAGATAGAGTTTAATCAGTGGGAATAACACTTCACAGGAGACATTACTATCTCCTTGGTTGCTGCACTCTAAGCACGATAGGGCCGTTTCTCAAAACTCTTATGTATTTTGTCTGCTTTTGTTAGACTGTGACCTCCTTGAGAGCAAGAGCAGGATGTTTTACTTTGCTATTTGTATCCCCAGTGCTTAGTATCGTGCTTTGCACATAATAAGCACTTAATCATTTCTCCCTTCTTCACCAAAATATATTCTTCTGGAAAGGGATGTAATGATCACAAAAAAGCAGCATGGCTTCATCAAGAGAAGATCATTCCATACTGACATCATTTCCTTTTCTGATAGGATTAGTAAACTTGGAGCTGAAAGGACAGCTTTGTATAGAGTTTACCTAGATTTTAGCAAAACTTTCAATAAAACAGTTAATGCATTTCTTGTGGAGCAGATGGAGAAATGTGGACTAGAGAGTAACATAGTTAGATGGATTCAGATCTGGATGGTGGCTGGATTCTAACATTAGTTGTTAATGACTTGATGTCAGCATAACAAAAGGTTTCTACTAGAGCAGCAGGATTTGGGCTTGGACTTATGCTAACATGTTGTCAGTAACTTGGAATAGGATTTGTCGATGACACAAATCTGAAGGGAGAGGCTAACACACTGGACAATAGTCAGGATCCGAAAAGTTCCTGACAAGTCTGGTAGTGATATATGTTAGCAGTTTAATGTGGCAGTCAAAAAAAACAAAACCACAGCAATCTTGGACTGTATTAAGCGAGAAGCACGATTTCTAGGAATAGGCTATATGATCAGTTCCTCTGCCTCGGTCAGATCCAATCTGAAATCTTGTATTTAGTTCTGGACACCATGGTTTAAAGAAAGACATCTGTAAAGGACTATCCTGAGGAGTGAAAAAAGGATGTGAAGAAGTCTTGAGTCCATGTTATATGAGGATCAGTTAAAGAAAATGGACATTTTTGATGTAGAGGGGAAAAAAAACCTCAGAGTTGTGTTGAAATATTTGAAGGACTGTCACATGCACGAGGGATTGGACTAGTTCTCTGCCTCAGAGGGCAGAACCAGGAACAATGAATGGATAGATTTTGTTTAGTGTTTATAATTGCAGATTAACTATGATTAATCACAAGTGATAGAGGCTTTAATTATGCTCTTTTCTTTTAGTAGTATTAGTAGTAGTAATAGTAATGTTAATACTAGAACTTGCCTTAATATTTCACCAGTCAACAGTCAATCTTTTGGTTTTAGTTATGTCCTCTGCAATTAAAATACTAGTATGTAAGGTGAAATTCTTTATTTTCATAATCTTTATTTCTGTAAAGTATTTGTGTATGTGTGTGCGCATGTGTGTATTTGCCAAATCCTCTGAAGTAAATGAGATAGATTCTGATGTTTTATATCTCTCTTATTGGCCATTCAATTGTTTTGCTGAAGAATATAATTGCAATTCTGTAACTAACTTTTCATCATGAAAATGTTACAAACTTTAGACGTAGCACAATTCTCTATTTCTTACTCAGCTAGTGAAAGATAATGGTATTGTAGTTTTTATCCATTTAATTTTCAGATATTTCTGATGAAAAATTTTAATCAGGATAGTTAAATTACTAAAATATTTATTGCATTAAAGAAGCTTTCATATAATATAGTCTTTTATTTTAAAAAATAAATTTGCATTAATATCTTTAGTTTTTAATACATTCTCAATATGTACGTTCTCAATATGTTGCCCTTCCCCCTTCCAAAGAAGGCATCCCTTGTAATAAAGAATGAAAAGCAGGGAGAAAATGTTAAGCAGAATTCACCAACAAAATGAAAAAGTTTGCCTCTCTGTCCAGTATGCCACACCTATGACCCTCTGCCTTTGTGAAGAAGCAGGGGTGGGAGGAACATGGAGATGCCTTCTTATATTTCTTCTTTGAGACTACATTCTGTTTTGACCATTTCATAATTTTTTTTCTGATATATCTTACTTCCCCTTGCATTTGTTCATATTTATTCCCTTAGACTCTTAGGTATTTGTGATTTCTTATATAGCACATTACAATCCTTTACATTCATGTACTAAAATTTACTTGGCCATTCCCAAATAGATAGGCATATACTTTGTTCAGAATTCCTTGCTACTACAAAAAGTGCTACTGACAGTATTTTGGTGCATATGGAGCTTTACATTTTGTCATTGACTTTATAGTCATAGGCCCATGGGTGGAATCTCTGGATGAAAAAGAAATGAATATTTGGGTCGCTTCATTGTTCATGACCAATATGCTTTACTCTCTTTTTTTGGTTATACATACCTTTGCTTCACCTGCATAATTCATGACAGACTTCTCAGACCTTGGCTGTGTTGCCTCTATGATATTCTGTGACTTTCAGTCATGTAATGTCATGAGAAGACTATGCATCTTTAAAAGATAGGCTGTTTTTCCAAAGAGAAGTATATAGTTATTGAAAGCACTTCTCAATTTCCCAAGTGGTATCTAACCTATTATCTTCCTATTATCATCTGTCTAACTAGTTATCAGTATTTTACATAAAGCTCTGGATTATTTGCTTTCTCACTAAAATAATGTGTGTATGCAGATGATTGTTGTAAGAAGGTCATTGTCAGGTTTAGGAAGCTAGAGTCATAAATAGAGAATGAGTAAGAAGGGACTTCATCTTTTTAATTGTTTTGAGAAGATATATCTCAAGACATTCAGCCCACGCATATGATGAGAAAATGTCATTAAATGTAGAAATTTTTCAGATATCATATGTACTTCTCAAATGGAAGATCACTGCTTTGCATTTTAGCCCAGTGTTATACTAAGAAAGAAATAGACGTTTGGAAATTAATTTATCTTTGGACATCTTGTTAAAATATTATTTGTTCTTAAAAAATGAAGTAAATTGCAAGTTTTTAGAAATTTTGACTATTTATTGCCATTATAATCATAATACAATTTGACAGAAAATCTTTAATTCTGTTTGGCAGGAATAAGATATAATGAGACAAAAGGCTGAGGTTAGGGATATATGAAAATAATTTTTTAGATGTTCTAACATGATAGATAACTCTACATGTATAAATTATACCTTAAGTGGGCACTAGTTAACTACCATTCTGTGATTCACTTCCAGGTCCTTCAGCAGCTTTTAAATCATTGCAAAAAGAACAGGGACAAAGTTCTTCTTTTTTCCTTTTCTACTAAGGTAAGTACCTTATGATTTGTATTCATGGCCAACCTCAGCAATAACTCCTGAGGCCTAAAAAAGATGACGGCAACAGCTGCTAGCCACGATTTCTTTTCTATACACCACTGAAAGTGGTAATTAGGTAGGCAGTGTAGTATTTAAAAAGAGATTTGAATCTTCAGTACACCAATGGCATCATCAGAGTTTAAACTGAAAGATTATATATGTGTGTGTGTGTGTGTGTATGCATATCTATATATACTTTTCCCCTGTAAAGGCTATTTTTAAAGGCTCTGTTTTACGAAAGTCTCTGACAGTGCTTTACTCATGGTTTGTACTTAACAAATAATTATCAGTTGACCAAGTCAATGATCAGAGGCTAGAATAGCATTCTATAGCATAGCAAACATAATTAGGATATTTAAGTAAATCGCAGTTAATTACTCATACTTTTTAAATGGAATTCCTTTGGTTTCTTTGTATTTCAAAAATCTACAAAATAATTAACATTTGAAAATGAAAGAATGAAAATGGAAAAAAAATCAGTCAGCTACCAGTTATTAAACATCTACTATAGGCTAGATACTGTGCTATGTGCCAAGAGTACAAAGAAAGAAAAAAATCAATGGCTGCCTTCCAGGAACTCACAGTCTAAGGGAGGAGACAACTTTCAAACAACTGTATGCAAACAAGATATGTGTCAGATAACTTGGAGATAATCTCATGGGAAAAACACTAGAATTAAGAGGAACCAAGAAAGGCTCATTGAAGTGAGAGGAGATTTTAGCTGAGACTTGAAGAAAGTCAGGAGGCATAGCTGAGGAGAGGGAGAATTCTAGCCACAGGAGCAATGAGGAGGCTCATGTCATTGAGATGTCATGTCTTACATAGAGTAAAGTGTGAGATTACTAGACAGGTAGGAGGGAGTCAAGTTATAAAGGACTGGGTATGGGGGAAGTGGGAGTAAGAAGTTGAGAATGACAGCTTGATTGTGTCAAGATTAGTGGTCCCATTCACAGTAACACGGAAGTTCAGAGAGCAGGGAGACTTTGGGGAGAAAAGATAGAATTCAGTTTTGGACATGTCTATAATATATCCAGTTTAAGAAATCCAACGGACATCTGTAGATGTGAGACTGGAGGTTTGGACTGGATAAATAGAATTGAGAATCTTCAGCAGAGAGAGAATTGAATTGATGAGAAGTGTCGAGATCACTAGGTGAAACAGTATAGAGGGAAAAAGAGAAAGTCCAGCACAGAGCCCTGTAACCCAGGGGTAGCAGATAGGACCTAGAAGACAAAGATCAAGTAGAGAACACTGAGGAGTAGTTAGATAGATAGGAGGTAAACCTACGTGGTGTCACTAAGACCTAGAGAAAAGAAGAGGATGGCCATCATTGTCAGGGGCTGCAAACGGAGTAGAGGTCACACTTAAAATGAAGGACAGATTTTGATGTTCCAAGGCAGAGACACAGACTGATCTGGAAAGGGCATTTCAGAATTCATGAACATGGAAATAGTGTATCTGTGGATTATGGCAAGTTCAAGAGTATGACTATCTGTGTAACTATGGTGGAATGGAGAGGGGAGGGCATGAAAGTTGGGAAATTGGAAGGTCTGGCTGTTTGAGGGAATTTCAGTATATATGTTGGTGTCTCTTAGTATGAAGGAAAGAGTTGGGGAGGAGAGAAAGATTGTGAGCAAGGCACTTAACTCATTAAAGAAGGCAGGAGACTGTCCTGGAAGTTTTTGGACAACATTCATTAGTGTCATGATTAGGTAATATATATGGATTGAATGAACCTCAAGGGAAGAGAGGTTACTGAGTATTATTGGTGGTAGATCTTGGAAGGGATACCTTTGAAGTGGAAATTGGGAGCGCAGAGTGTTCCAGCCCTCTACTGTGATATGTAAGTTGGGTTTTGTGATCAAAAGTGCTACCAGTCCTGGAAAGGATATCGAAGAAAAATGTGTTATCAGGAAGGAGCCAGGTCTTAGTTAAGTGCAAGAAGATGCAATATATGTTTATAGGAAGGTTCATTTTTAGGTCACAATTAGTAGCATTTTCTGTGTAATGATTTGATATTTTTTATAACATGTATTAATATTTTCTTGTTTTTTTTTTTTTTGTTTGTTTTTTTTTTTTACCAGTTGCTGGATGTTCTGGAGCAATATTGTATGGCCACTGGGCTAGATTACCGAAGACTTGATGGAAATACCAAGTCAGAGGAAAGGGTTAAGATAGTGAAAGAATTCAACAGCACACAAGATGTTAACATTTGCCTTGTCTCTACAATGTAAGAGAATTAATTTTATAACTTAGTTTTTATCTAATCATTTTGTAATGTTGTAGGGAAAACTTTGTAAATCATCTGTCACTGGATCAATACTATGTCCAGTGGCATTAATTTGTATAATTTCTTTTTGTGAATCCAAATACATAGAGGAAAAATGGACTGTAGCAGAGAATCTTTTAGTTTATAGTTTTAATGATAGTAGTTTAAGATTTACAAAGTACTTTCCTGAAAACAGTCCTGTTAGGTTGGCAGTGGAAGTATTTTTGTGTTAGCTTTACAGATGTGGAAACTAAGGAACAGAGCTCACTATCAAGCACACTGTTAGGTGTCAGAACTGAGACTTGAATTTAGATCTGTTTTGATTACAAGTCCAGCACTATTTCCACTCCGTTTTGCTATAAATTTTTTAAAAAATAAACCTCAGTTTTTTATGCAGCTTTCGTTGATTTATTTTTGCTCTGATTGTTTAAAAAGGTAGAGGCAAAGTTATTTTAGTCTACAGTTAATGCATCCTAGTAGTGTATTTGATCTGATTATTCGTTTCTTGAAATTTCCTCTGAAGTGTTATGTGTTTTCATGCTTAGTAGTTTTATCATTAATCTCCTCTGACTTGCACGAGGTCAAAGAACCAGCATATGTCAGAAGTCGGACTTGGAACCAGGTCTTCTTAAGAGTACAGTGCACCACCACACCTTGCTGCCTCTTCGTGCCCCAGGGAACTCTCTAAGGCTATAAATTTGAGAAAGTTCTTCCTTGAAAGTTGCCCATAGTAGTGAAATCGCAGGCAGCCTTCCCAAATCTTTTCCTTACTCCTTGCCCAAAAAGAATTACTTTACTTTTCTTATTCTCTGTAAATTTTGGAAAGGTTTTGGGCCAAAAGCAAGATTCTGACTTAAAAAAAAGTTTACAGTCAGGTTGTATTTTTCTGTCAGGTTTTACACACTGTACTTTCATTATATTCTTTTCTTCTTTTTATTTTTCTTCTGTAACTCTTCCTCCTCCTCCAACTGCTTCTTCCAGAATTAAAACTCCAACAGTCAGTTAACAAGTACTTATTATGCAGCTACTCTGTTCCAATCATTGAGCTGGGCACTGAGGATGCAAATATAATGAATGAAACAATTTCTAATGTCAAACTGACACTCTAATGGAAAATGTCAGGGTGGGAGGGGTGTGTATTATGGTGACCAAATTAAATTTAAATTAAAATGGCATTTGCCAAAAAATTTTGTAACAAATTTAAGGCAGTTCATAGAATTAAAATATATGTGCAACAGGAAAATTTAAATTATTAACAGGACACATTTGTGGTAAATGCAGCAGAAAAGCAGATGTCAGTTACCATGGGGTACATTGATTACTGAGGCTAAACTAAAATTAATTTAGCTCTGAGATTCTTGGTAGTTTAAGCTAAAGGGAAATATGTTTTTTGCGGGGAAGAGAATAAGTATGTTAAGTTCCTGTTAAATATATGTGCCAGGCACTATGCTAAACACTTGACAGATGGTCTCTCATGTGATCTGTACAACTCTGGAAGGTTAGTGCTATTGTTATTCTCATTTCAGAGGCTAAGTGACTTGCCCAGGGTCACACAGCTCTTAAGAGTCTGAGGTCAAATTTGAACTCAGGTCTTCTGACTCCAGGTCCAACTTCTATCCATTGAACTGTGGAAATAAAACAATATAAAAGTTTTATCCGAAGAGACATTTTTTTTTCTGATACGAAATTTTAAGAGGAAACGTTAATATGATCCCTTCTGTAAAAGGTTAGGACGTAAGATTGCATCTAAGTGATTCTTCCTTTTCTGAACTTCCCAGTTTCTATCAGGGGCACCACCATCCTTCATCGCACCCAGGTTCTTAATCTGTTGACCAGCATGAATTTACCTCTGCCTAAATAAGTGCTCCAACTGGTACGTAAACCAGCATTGGAAGAAGTAGATAGGGTTCAGTGTGGTGAAACTTGGAGAAAGTGTTAGAGGTATTAAATTACTGTCAGCAAAATCAGAATGTGTGAAGTTAGTATGTGATTAGGTCATGCTTCAAGACTGTAGTAGGCAGTGTGTTAATTTGTGTGATCTTTTGGAAGCACTGAGTCATTGTGTGGGAGTAAGGTTAGTCGCTGTGAGTTAATGTGGTGTCACAAGAAGGGTATGGCTCATTCTGGACCCTGAGCCAGTTGAAGGGTGTTACCTGCCTTTGGATCTTTGAAGAATTAGAGACCCAGGATGGGCACTTGGGTTTTATGATGTCTGATATGATGGTATGCAGTAGATATAGTCTGGGTCCCAAGTGCTGATTTCCAGTATAGATAAATGAATATTGGGGGGAGCAATAATGGGGAGCCTGCAGATTGTGTTCTGTGTTCTGCTTCGCCGCTCTTCAGTCTGTTTTATTTCGCGTTCCTCCTATTGGTGATTTGGACTAATCTTTAACATGGTTGCTGATAGTTGGCAGTTTGTTTGATCTCCTTTCACCACTTATCTACTGAAGAATGATTCTTGGTTATATAGCATGTATTTTGCATTAGACTCCCGTAGGTCTTGGGTATTGAACTTTGATCAGAGATGTTTGATGCAAAGGTTTTTTTCCCCCCGAGTTGACAATTATGCTTTTTCTCCTAGCCATGAGAGGCAGCATGGCTTAATACAGAGCTAGTCTGGGAGCCTGGATGAGCTCATTTCAACTCCTCCCCCTGGAAACATACTAGTTCAATGTCTTTTCTCTTTCAGTTTGGTTTTCAGAAATTCTATTTTGCTGTTTAATTGGGACTTCTTAATTTGTTGGTTTTCTAATTATATGTGTAACTCTTTGATATATTCTTTTCCTTTTTATGATGATGGAAATGTTTAGAGATAAACATTTTCCCTTTAGGACTACTTAAGTTACACTTCAAAACATTTGGTACGTTGTCATTTATTTGATGAAATTATTTTTCTTTCTGTGATTTTTTTTCTTTAGCCCACTTGTTCTTTAGGATTGAGTTATTTAGTTACCATTAATTTTACTTCTTTTACAAAGGGCATTTATTGAATATAATTTTATTGTGATCAGTAAAACATATGCTGATCCTGTTATTTTACTGAATATTTCATTATCTCAGTTTCTTTTCTGGTTTTCTAGGGTTAAGTAACACATCATTGCAATCTTCAAATTGGAATAAATCTGTTTCTGTTAACATTTATGTCTTTAGTTTCTTGGCACCATAACTGGTACTGTGTCACATAGTAAGGAAACATTCTTATTTGTACAACTATTAGGAAACCTTCAAGTGTTCCTTCATTGTAAATAATACTAGCTTTTGGTTAGAATGTAAAATCTTTGTCAGCAAAGACTGTTTTTTGCTTTTTCTTTGTATCCCAAGCCCTTAGGTCAGTGGTAAGTGCTTAATAAATTCTTGCTGATTAATTGGTTGATTTCAGGTAAATATCTTTGATCTTTTGAGTGTATTAAAAAAGGATCCAGCGTGCTTCATTCATGGATCCAGACTTGTAATCTCATTGGTGTACAGAATCCTTGGTAAGGAAACTTCCTATATTAATGCATATCAGCCCCTGTTTTGCAGCTTATCTTAAAGAGTTGCCCTAGGTCACTGTGAATTATAGTAATTTATTTCCAGGGTCATAGACTATGTGTTGGTAGTGGGACTTGAACCCATAGCTTGCCAGAATCATAACCCTATTTTACTGCACCTTTTCTGCCTATGTTTTCCTTTTGTAACCATTGATTTTATTAGAAGATAAATTATTTCTGTGGGGTTTGGGGGAGGCTTTGTTCCCTACTATAATTGTTGAAATACTTAGGTGTTTCTTGTTTTTATGAGTGGTTATTATATTTGTTTCCCTAATGCTGAACCATCCCTCTAGCTTTGGTGTCAAGACAACTTGGTCATGGAGAATGATTTTTTTGTACATTGCTATGTTTTCGTGAGTTAGCTTTTATTTAAAAATTTTCAAAAATGTTCATCAGGGACACACTCATCTATAGTTCTTTTTGTCTATTTTATCCCTTCCCCGATTTGGCTACAGGAACCTATTTTTGTCTGGTTAACACAGTGTTTAGCCCCATAGAGTTCATATGCTAAATTAGAGTAGTAGAATGTGATTGATGTTTGAGTGTGAGATTTCTGTGTCCCTAAAACCATTTATAATGTGCTCCCTTATTTTCTTCTTCGTTCACCTCCAAGCTAAAAGTGATCTCTTACTCTTCAGATTTTCTCATAGTACTTGTTTTGGATCTGAGTTTCGCATTTTTGTATTATTTACATTTGAAAATTTAATCTGTTTGAAAGATTGAAATGATTTCAAAAGAATATGCACATTTTTTTTAAAAAGCACTTTTATTGATTGTGCTTACAAAATGTGTTTTATTTGTTTAGCTTCATTATGCTGACAGTTTAAAAAATTTTATTGTAAAACATTTAAAAAATAGTACTTAAAGATCTAAAAGACAACAGGAAGAGAACCTACTTGACTTGGCAGTCAGGTTTTTGGGGAATTTTCTATGCCAGTGGGAAAAAGTAACTCTAGAAATGTGGTAAATATTCCTTTCTCATCACATTTTGGTTAGTGTCTAAAAAATACTATTGCTCCTTTATGTTAGTGTAGCATTTAGTTTTTTGAAAGTAGAAGTATAGCAAAGTTAATTCTTCAGCTGAAAACTTAATGAGTTGTGTTTAAGTATTGTACTTCTATTTTTTTGAGGAAGTGGAATTCCTGAAAAGCTTTCTTAATTTCATCTTTTCCATTTTTCTTCAAGGGCTGGTGGACTTGGCCTCAATTTTATTGGTGCAAATGTTGTTGTCATCTTTGATCCTACCTGGAATCCAGCCAATGATCTTCAAGCCATTGACAGGTATGTGTTCTTGCTATTATTTAAAGTGATTTATAGCTACTACTTGTCATGTGGAATTATTAAAAATTATATTTTATCTTGAAATTTAAAGGTTGATACGAATGTACTAATGATTGGTTGAGGCAAGTGATGAAAAAATAGACAAGGAAATCTTATTTAAGAATATTTAGGTCTTTTAAAATATTATTTATTCTTACTTTTAATTGTTAAGTGCTTTAAATACTACATAGATTTTTGAACATCTGTTTCTGTTCTTAAGAAAAGTTTCTAGGCTCTATTGCTGATTAGCATTACGAATAGGGACAAATCATTTAATCTCCCATAGCCATTATTTCATTATCTGTAGAATGAGGAAGTTAGATGAAAAAAATTTTTACAGCATGAACATTTTTAATCCTTTAAATATTATTTTGAAATATAACTTTGGAGTTCATGCTGGCTTGAAGTGTATTGACCATTTTTTCTAAAGTATAAAGCCATTCCTAGTATGATGGAACAGAATTCCAGAATTATTAAGATGTCCTTTCTTTGGATGTGAGATTTAAATGCTTCTTAAACTATATAAAGATTATTGATGAAAAATGTAGCTGGCCTCATCAGACTTTGTACAGGAAGCTCTTTTTTTTTAATGGTATGCAGCGTATAGAGAATTGTATATTAAAATACTTTGGAGCTTTTAAGGCAGATTGAATTGATTAACGAATAATGTTTTTGGATAGGGGTCATCTTAGGAAATGACTGGAGATAAGGACATATGCTAAGCTTACCACTCAGCTACCTTTCTCCTCTTATGATTTTCCTCAAGCCAGTTTTACTAATTTTAGGCAATAGCTTCTACTACTATTCAGGAAATGCAGAGAAGAAAGTTAGACATAAGAGGTTGATTTGAGTCAAGTAAACAAAAAAGTAGTGAAAATAAGGCAGAGGTAGAAAAAAATGGATTAAGATCATGCTCTTTCCCAGTTTATAAACTGGGCATTCAATATTTGCACCACTTTTCACACCAAACATTCCATAGCTCGTGTGTTTAACAACTTCTGAAACATTCAACTTGTTAATGTTAATAAGTTTTAGTTGCAGGGCTGAATGGAGATCCAAGGAGCAAAATGTAATTATATTTGAGGGAAAAAGCACTTCTGGTTCTCTACCATTCTGTAGCTCCTAAGGAATATCAAGGTTATTGTTTAAGAAAAGAAATGACATGACTTCTAGGCTTAGGTCACTGACAAAAAAGAAAGGCTCCATACATAAAAAAATATTCATGACAGCTTTTTGTAGTAGCAAAGACCTGGAAACAAAGTAGATGCCCTTTGTTTGGGGAATGGCCAGAAGCCTTATGGTACGTGAATGTAATGGAATATTATCATACCCTAAGAAAAGACAGGCATGATGAAGATAGAGAAAGAAACATGAAAAAGACTTCCGTGATATAAAGTGAAGTAAGCATAGCCAGAAAAACAATGTACATAATGACAACAAGGCTGTGAATGGAGAGAATAATCACCAAACAATTAAAACTGAAACGTTACAAAATTACAAGGAACAGAATAGTTCAGTCCAGACCTGCCAAACAGCTGCTCTCTGGCCATCTTTGTGCCATGTGTACTCTTCCTTCTTCGTCCTCCTTTCTGCCTCTGTCAGCTGCACCATTTCCTAGAAAGGACATGGCAGTGCATCACCATCTGCCTCTGTTTATTATCCTTGTGAATTACCCCCGATGGGTATTATCTTCACTTTCTAAGATTGGAAGCTCTTTGAGGGCTTTTAGTTTTTATATTTCCAGTTCCTAGCATAAAGCCTGGAACAAAGTAAAGGTATACTAAATGACATACTAAGAAATTAATTTATTAAGCTTGGGCTTCAAGAGGAGAGTAGGCAAAAAAAGCATTTTTGTTCATTCTTTGCAGAAGAGAGGGATCTGTGGGTATAGAACATTGATTATAATGTTGGCCTCTGTTAATGGTTCCTTTTTCTGGGTGGTTTTTCATTTTCCCTTTTTCACTTGCTGTTTTAAGTGATGGCTTGTTGGGTAGTGGAAGTGCAGGGACACTTTCAGAAATGGTGATGACAGTTTAAAAGTAAAACAAGATTTTGAGTTTTTAGACTACTGTAGAACTATATTGCCTCCCAACACAGAAAGCTCTTTGAGTTCATTTGTTTCTGTTTTTGTATTTGTTTTTTTTACAGAGCATATAGGATTGGGCAGTGCCGGGATGTGAAAGTATTTAGGCTAATATCCTTAGGAACTGTGGAAGAGATCATATATTTACGTCAGGTATACAAGCAGGTAAAATTTGAATTTTCTTTTGTCTGATGATTTAGAAGAAACTGCCTTTTAGCAGAGAAGATTTATATAGGAATAGGAAACATTTTATTATTTTAGTTGTAATATAAAATTTGCACATAAAAGTACAGATTGAGTTTGTAGTCAAATCTAATCCTTCCCTAACCCTCAACTACGTTCAAAATGTATACACAGATTAACAGGTCAGGCTATATCCTACTTTCCATCCCTGGGTTTTAGAGGTAAACTTTAGAAGTTAGGAAGGGGAAAGAATAAGGTTAAATTATTGAAACCTTTTGTATCCTTGTGCAGTTCCAGTTCAGAAGCCAATTAAAGCCAATTAAAACCAATTAAAAGGCCATTTCTTCATCATATAGTTATCAGACTGGAAAATAGTAAGATACCAAAATTACTTGTGCATGATTCGAATTGGGGGACAGGGTCCCTTCATCCCATTCATCGAGCACTTCCTGAAGCAGTGTACTAAATACAAATGCTTCTAGGACTAATCTCTTCCTGACCAGTCTCCCATTACAAAGTTATTGTATGTTAGAGTAGGAGGAGAAATAAAGTGAAAAAAATATGCTTTATTTTCCACTCAGAGTTCATTTGTTCTTTCTCTGGAGATGGATGGCATTTTTTTGATTGTGAGTCCTGTGCAATTGTTGTGGCTCAGCTTTTCACAGTTGAATGTCATTACATAATTGCTGTTACTATACATTGGGTTCTTCTAGGTCTGCTCACTTCACAAATGCAAACATTACCTCATATAAATCTTCCCAGTTTTTTCTGAAATCATCCTCCACCATTTTTCACACACAGTTGTACTCCATCACAGTTATACGTCACAGCTTGTTCAACCATTTTCCAGTTGATGAGCATCTCCTTATTTTCCAGTTCTTTACCACCGCTAGAAGAGTTAGCACCAGATTTCTTGACTCCTTATATTTTGTTCTTTCCTCAAAATAGTGTCATTTCAAGTTCTTGTCTGAGAGCATTTTTAGGGTATCAGATTTTATTTTGCTTTACTAAGAAATTCCTTAGCTTTTTATGCCACTGAGGCAAACTTGGAGGAGCTGGTTCATTATTATATAATATTAATTTTATATATCATATTACTGTAATATACATGTTAATATATTCATTTTATATGTCTTATATGTACTATGTTATAGTATATATAACATATATGGTAATGATATAATTTTAACTTTAAAGATCGGTGGATCTTTGAGAAAAAAATTAAATCTTGAATACCATTACAGATATCTTTTAAAAAAATGTTACATGATGAACTTAAACACTAAATTAACTGTGCATTTTCATATTCAAAGTAGAACAGCAAAAGAAAAATATATATGAAACTCAAAATTTCTGTTACAATATAGCTCCTTTTCATTTGCATGATAACTTTGACATTTCAGTTTCAAAATTTTCCCATTTCTCTGGCTTTCTGTTCCTTGACATACTTTGAAAAAAAAGTCAATATTCCTCTTTTATTTTTCTTTCTTTATTTTTTGGAAGGGAAAGAGGCAAGAAATCTTAATCCTAATCCTATTTTCCCCAAAATTGAAAAGAAAATAAAACCAGAACTCTTTTAATAAATAGGCAAAGTCAATAAAACATTCTCACACTGGCTGTTTTTGAAAATATATGTCTCATTCTGCTTCTTGAGTCCATCACCTCTTCATCCAAGCAATTTCCTCACTAAGCCATGTCACTGACTTTGCACACTTGGGCTTGGAGTCCAAAGGACTTGCACTGTGCTTTGGGTGCATAATTGCAACCCAGAACTCAAGTTTGAAAGGCCAACAGTGAAATAGACAATGAATGCATGGGGAGCTCTTTACAGTGATAGGGTGAACAAGACCATTGAATCTAGTAGAATACCAGTCAGTCCACAAACTGGTGTGCAGTGTACATGTCATTTTTTCCTCTCAGGCACATAGCCTTGAATGTATGTGGTTGCCAATGCAAAAGTAAAGGTGAAGTTACTAATGAAACCGTGCAAATGCTTGATGTTAAAAAGTTAAGCAAGTGAATATTGAGGATGGACTGTATTAATTGAACTTTTTAATCTTTCTCTTGCCCTTATCCAATTATAAGAGAACAACATACTCTTGACTGTTACTATCATTTCTTTTTGCAGTTCAAGTAGCTTTATTTTAAAATCTTTGCCACCGTGCCATTTGATGCATTTATACTTATTGCTATTTTTATTACCTGTGATAGCTTTCAGTGTAACATGGTTTCTATTTTCTCTTTTGACCTTAATTTTTGTCGTATCCGTATCTGAAATTTTGCTTTCTTTAGAGTTGCCTAAAACATATTAAATTTGTTTCATTTGCATGCTGTATGTATTTGTGTTTTGTCTGCATTTGGAGGTTCATTTTTGTTCTGGGGAATGGTAAGGGGAAATGCGCTTTCTAGGATACATCTGAGTTCAGCATCTGCCAGTATTCCCATATAACTTCTTCACTAAGTTAACCATTAAGGTTTAGAGGAGACCAGTGAGGGTAGTACTAAAGGATAAGTCAGCTTCTGATGTTTACTCTAGGATCTTTTCCAGTCCTTGCCATTATCAGCATGCTTTCCATTGCCTAATTTACTCTTCCTTTTTCTCAGGTCTTTTATGGGCACATTTAGTATTGTCTAATGCCAAGAACAAATTATATACCCCCAAATTACTCCCTTTCCAATTACTATTTTACTCCTGTTGGCCATTTGGTTTCTAATGTTATTATATTACCTATTCTCAGTCTGGCTTTCAGTTTGGAAAATTTGGTCAAAAAATGTCACAATGTAAATTTTATAATTGGACTTTGCTGATAGAATTTTGCCCTTGAAAATTCAGAACTTGTTTTAGGCACAAGATTTCCTTCTTCGTCTGGGATAGGAGAGTAGAAATGTCTAATGAAGCCACTAATAACAGATGAGGTAAAAATGCACAGAGTAGTTTAGTATTTTGAGGGTATACACTTGTAGTCTCTAGACTTTGCAACTTAACCTCAAAAAATTTAACAATTGAACTGACAAGGAATAAGCTTGACCTTCCAGAGCAATTTATTAAGACTAATCCTTTTTCAGATGGTGTAATTGATTATGTTAATACTGGCATCTTCTCTGCCAATTCCTTATCACCAATAAAATAAAACTATTTTACTGTTTATTTTCACAGCCATGCTAACAGATCTATGTCTGGCAGATTCATGTTATTGAAAAGACTCCAGTGCACTTTGCTTACTTTTGTCAGTTATAGCTGCTCACCTTGCATTTAGTATATAGCTCTCAGTATATTAGAGATGTTTAGTAAATTCCTTGACTGGCTATTAACACGGTTCTCTTCCACATGAGGAACAGTATGTATTTCTTTGGGTTTCCAAGGAATTAAATTGAAGTTAGGTGCAACTGGATGGTGCAAGGGATAGAGCACTGGACCCGGAGTCAGGAAGACTCATCTTCCCAAGTTTGAATCTGGGCTCAGACACTAGTTGTGTGCCCCTGGGAAAGTCACTTCACCCTGTTTGCCTTGGTTTTCTCATCTATCAAATGAACTGGAGAAGGAAATGGCAAACCACTCCAGTATCTTAGGCAAGAAAATCCTAAAAGGAATCATGAAGTCTGACACGGCTGTAAAACAACTGAACAGCAATATTGAAGTTAAAAAGTTACCCATGTTTCAAATATGCTTTGTTTTCAGAAGAATTGGGCTTTGCTTTTAGTTCTCAGAACCATCATGAACATTATTATTTCCTATCATAGTTATCTCATCATCAATTCAAGCTTATAATTTGATGAGGTATGAACTAATTCTGTCAATTTTTAGTAGTACCTATTATAGCATTTCTCTAGAACTACTAAACAGGATAAAAGTGCATAGAAATGTGCTCTTTTCATGTAAAAAAAATGAGATGATATTCACTTAATTTTGCAGGTAATAGATGGAAAACACATCAAAAGTATAAAGTTGTTTTTCATTTGGTCTTCAATAAAGCTAATCAGATGATTATTTCCCCACAATGGCAACAACTTCCAGGGAAATTAAAACAAAATTTCCTCCCTAAGGAGTTTATGTCTACTCCACCTAAAACTGTGTATATGCTGATAATGCCAGGAAATTCTGACATGTCGTTGGATCAAACCCTTCTGAAATATCGTGTGTTTTTCTGTTTTAGCAACTGCACTGTGTAGTGATTGGGAGTGAAAATGCCAAGCGGTATTTTGAAGCAGTTCAAGGTTCAAAAGAACATCAAGGAGAACTTTTTGGGATCCACAACCTCTTCAAACTAAGATCTCAAGGGTCCTGTCTTACGAGGGATATTCTGGAGGTGTGAAATTTCTTTTGGCCTTTTCAGTGAAGTTTTAAGCAATAATTTGGTTTCTCCCCCATTTGTGCATTATGAAATAGAGATGAATATGCCTTTGTACATCTTGGGGAAATTACTTTTTTTTTTTTGCAAAAATATATCACAAAACTCTTAGAATATATGTTTTTAGAGGACTGCCATCAAACTTTTGATAAATGAAGTCTTTTGCCTTTAAACAGCTTTCTACCCCCTCTTCTCCCCCCATCCACACACAGGCCTGAACATGTGACTTCTTTTCCCATCAAAGCCATTTCCACACTGACAAAGGGAGGTATATTATTTTGGAAACAGCTGCTGAAATTTCAGAAAAGAAAAATGTCCTCCACAAATAAACAAAAATATAAAATGTGTTTTGATTAAAAGTTACTGAATACTCCCTGAGATGCTGTCTCATGTGTCATGGAGACTTTTGTTTGCTCTTCCCAATAAAAATTCCACACCACTTTTCAAACTCTTCAGTCATGTTCGTCTTCAGCACACAGATGTTTCTTGTTCTTTCAATGGAACGTTTTTGTATCTTTCCAAAAAAGTCTTAAAATTTTTCATTACACAAGAAATTTAAGTTCTTTGACTTAACTGTTATATAATAGATATTGAGAAGGACAAAATACATTGTAGACTCATAGAATGTTACAGCCTTAAATGTGTGTGTTCATCCTTCATTGCTGAAGAAGACCACGCCATCAGAGAAATGATGACATGACTAGCACTTGACTTTGTTTTGAGTGAGGGAGGGTTGTGCAGGTCAGCAGCCTCCCTTTTCCTCTGGAGCCATCTGAATCCAGTGACCAGGTATTCATCAGGATGACTGGAGGTGACGCAGGAGGAGGCAGTTGAGGTTAAGTGACTTAACCAAGGTCATACAGCTAGTGAATGTCAAGTATCTGAGGTGACATTTGAATTCAGGTCCTCCTGACTCCTGCACTGGTGCTCTGTCCATTGCACCATCTAGCTACCCCACTACAGCCTTAAATAACCTCTAGTCTAATCCCCTTTCTTTACAAATTCAGGAGCTAAGACCCAGAAAGGTAGACTTGCCCAGTGTCACACAATTTATGGTTGGCAAATCCTTCATGTAATTTATCATTATAATTGCTCAAAATATTTATTTTTGCCTACTTTTGGCACTGTGCCAGACACTAAGAGTTTAAAAGTTTTTGCAATCATTAAACCTATAGTTTAATTAGAGAGATAGGAGATATGTACCTTAAAATGCTCCAAATGGTGTACAAAATATTGTAGGACCAGAATTATCAAGGAGAACTGGGACAATACCTTTTTTAATCATTTTGCTTATTCTAAGCCTATTTTAAAATATTATGCTTTTATTGTACTTCTATCTGTCAGCAACAGTTGCTCTTTTGAGGTCCACTCAATAAAAATTTTACACCCAGTCTAAATCATGGTGGCTATAAGACACTGACCCCCAAGTCATTCTCCCGGTTTTCACAGGGAGTTTATAATCTGGCTCACCATCTTCCTTTCCTGCCTTTATAAAAGGGTGATTCATTATTTACTTTGATGCTCTCTCAAACCCCCAAACTTCCCAATTCCTTTGCTTCTATGACCTGCTCCTTCAGTTTACATAAGATGTACATAGGGATAGTTCCACATGAGGTCTTTACTATTATCTACAAGTTTTCTACTTCCCTGACTATGAAATCCCATATTCCCCTCTCAGATCACAATCTTTTATCATCCCACCTCTCCCTAAGTTTATTCATCATCTTCACTGTGACTGTCAGTCCCTTCCCTGGATTTTCCAAGCGTTGCTGCTGCTCTGACTACTCTCTCTCTAAAACTACTATCTTGACTTCCTTGAATCTCTTCACCCAGTGTCTGATCTCTGCTTAATCTCTGAAGGCTGAGCAAAGCAGGCTCTTTTGCTGTTTTTGTTTTGCTATAATCCTGCTCCTCTGATGGAATTTTTCCTTTATCAACTGAGCCAACAAGAGTTTCTTTAACTAGAAACATCCTATGTGTTTGTATTAACAAGATTAAAGACCTGCCCATTAAAGGGAGTTTGATTAGGGAAGATTTGTGGGAATGCCTGTCCCTTTTGTCAATGAGGCACTGCTTCTCCTGGGTTGAGATGCCCTCTGGCTCTAGAAAAGGTAGAAATACTCTGAGGGTGAGGTTTTACTTTGGGGCTTAGTTTTTAGAAGAAGCTTTGTGTGCCGGAGGAGTCTCTGAGAAGCCGCGAAGCAGTCCCCAGGGTGCTTCCCTCTCTGGCAGCTATGGTCAGACAGTTGAACCTGTCTGTTGATTTGTGATATATGTATTGCCTACGTCAGATAGTTTGGAAGTGCTGTCTGTTGATTTCCTGAACTAAGTGAATGACATATGTGCTTGATTAAAGGAGACTGTTTACCCCTCAAAACTTTTAGAAAAACAGATCAAAGAACGTGTGATAGCAGACTTCCCTGTGTATGTTGGGGTCCTTACTGGTACATATCTCTTCTCCAGCCTTAGCCCTAGATTACTCTCAGCATCTATCTTCTGTTTTTACCCATGAGCTACTGAATGAAACTGGTGGAAGCCAGGATTTGCAATGCATGCATTGCAAAATCATGTTTTGAACATCTACTTAATCTTCTCTACTGTGACATAATCCTTTTATCCCACTCTGATTTGTTGTCCCACTCCCTGTGGAAGCTGTTCAGACCTTTTCTTCCCTCTTCATTGAAGTCTGGCCCACCTCCTTCTCATTTCTGGAACTTTACTTGCCACACATACCTTACTGAAAAATGGAAGTCATTCCCTATGAACTGCCTCTTCACTTCACTCCTCTTCTTCATCTCAAAGCCCTGTGACTCTCACCCCCTTTCCCCCCACAGAGAGGTGGCGTTTCTTCAACTCTTCTCCATGGGTACTTGACCTCCAGCAGATCACATCATCAGTAGTCTCCCTTCTCCCCCACCCAAGTCTCCAGCTTCTTCTTGAATATTGACTCTTTCCCTGTGGCCTTCAAACATACCTATCTCCTCTGTTCTCTAAATTAAAAAACAAAACAAAACACAAAACTACCAGACTCTGTCAACTCCTCAGGCACTTATCCTGTATCACTTTCTCTTTTTGTTTCCTGATTCCTTGAGGAACCTGTATGTGCTCTTTGAGCTCCATTTCCTCTCCTTTAAAAAGGGAAAGGAAATAGATTTGATAAACTAGGAACCTGAATAGCAACTGATTATTTTTTCAGAGAAATTGCCTTAGTTTAGAAACTCAGAGGTTATAGCCACTTCCTTTCCTCCCGCTCCCTCTTCAGCCCTTTGCAGCCTGTTTCCCACCCCAATATCTCCATTGGACTCTCCAAATTACCACTGATCCGTTAATTGCCAAATCTGATGTTTTTGTCTCAGTCCTCATCCATCTTTATCTATTTGCTACATTTGACATTGTCTATCATCTTCTCTCCTTCATACGCGCTTCTTTGGGTCTTTCTGACCCTCATTTCTCCTGGTTTTCCTCCTCCTTGTGTGATTGCTCCTTTTGTGATCGTTGTATCAATACCACACCTCTTCACTGTGAGTATTCCTGAATGCTCTCTCCGTCACTGTCTGCATTTTCTTTATTGGTAACTTCATCTGTTCTCTTGGGTTTAACTAACATTTCTTTTCAGATGACTCACAGTTATAGATGTAAAGGTATATCTCTTTATATCTATCCATATATTTATCAAAATATATCAAATCATTATCAACTCTAGTGGCTTCCTGTTGCTTCTAGTGTCAGATATAACCTCCTCTGTTAGATTTTTAAAACCCTTTACAACTGGCCCCAACCTGTCTTTCCAAACGCATCCTCCATTGACTCTACCTCCCACAATCTATAATCCAGCCAAACTGGCCTCTATCCAGTCGGTAGCCTCAATATTTCATCTTCATCTCTGTGTTTTTACAGTGACTGTCCCCAATGCCAGGAAGGTACTTCTACACGCCTTGGCCTTATACAGTCCTCTTCCTTTAAAACATAGCTCAAGCACCATCTTCTTCGTGAAGGCTTTCCTGATCCCTAACTTCTATTGCCCTATTTTAAATGTTTTTATTTATCCCCATTACATTTATTTTGTCTATGTTTATATGAGTACTTCTCATCTCTCCCATTACAGCATAAGCTGTGACAAGCAGGTATTGTTTTCACTCCTTGTTCTTTGTCTCCAGCACTAAGCCTGGTGCCTCACACATAGTTGGCACTTTAATAAATGCTAGTGGTTGATCAATTGACTTAGCTTTGATGTAGTAACATTGAGGTTGTTTTGATGCAGTGGTTCTAATTAAAAAATAATTTATTTTCAGTTATTTTCTGCCTAATCCTATGTTATCTAGTCCTTCAAACTATCCATAATTTCATCAGTATAGATACTTACTCCATCAATCGAGTTTGCAACTCATCTGTAATTCCTCATCCTCTGTGATTAATGTTCATATTCTTCCCTCAATCTTCCATAGGAGATCTCTTCAGTTTACTAGAGACTTTCTGTAGACCTTTTGGCCTTATCAGTGTACCGATGAAGCCCTCAAACTTTTGTCCCTTGTTTTTATTACATGAGAAGGTCACCTCCTTTTTGGTTCATATTTGTGAGACCCAGGAAGAAGGAAGCCACCAAATAAATTATCATCAGTGGTAACATAAACAACTCAACCACCAAAGTCCTACTCTTGTGCCACATACTGGCATGAAGTTGACAATATAGATTTTTTTTTTTTGACAGTCTAGATTCTTCAAGACCATGGCAATAGATCACAGCCTCTGAAACATTATTATTCATGGTCATGTTTAGACTAAATGCTTAATTTTGAATACTGCCTCTGCTGCTTACTAGTTGTGTGACCTTAGGTCAGTTACTTCACTCTCTGACTTCCGCTTCATGTGTAAGTTGATGGGTGTGGATTAACGATCAAAGGATTATAAAATAATCAGTTTATAATTATATGCAAATCTTAGAGGCCATCTTCTTTTACAGAGGAGGAAACTAAGGCCCAGAGAGGTTAAGCCACTTACCCAAGAGTCACAGAAAATAAGTGGAAGAACTGGGATTTGAACACAGATCTTCTGGGTTTAAATTTTTTTTTTTATATAAATGTAGTTTGGTATAATTATTTTCCTTTGCAGTCCTACGTATTTTATTTTAGGCATTTAAAAGCATTATTCTGGAGGAGTCAGTAGGCTTCGCCAGATTGCAGAAGTAGTCTATGATACAAAAACCAAATAAATAAACCCCTACGCTGTGGCCTTTTCCAGTTCTATTTCTCTTGATTCTATCCTAAATCTGAAAATGAATGCAAGGAATGAATAAAGCATTTAGTAAACTCTTACTAAGTGCAAAGCATTGTGAATACAAATTAAGACAGTTCCTACAAGGAAAGAGCTCCCATTCTGATGGGCAAGACGTATGGAAGGTTTCACCTGCAAGTCAGATGGTTCTTTGGTACAGTGGCAAAGGAGACAGGGATACTTCTTTTTGGAATCATGGCAGTTTCTGATGTTAAATCATTTGACAGTGATGAGGGCTTTGGTGATAAGAATTTTCTTTTCTGGGTTTTGAATAGATATGGCTCTAGCACTTGCAGATATAGTTACCAAGCTGAAAGGATAGTGGCTGTGGGTACTGGACTGTAAGCCCTGCCATTCCCAGGGTTCTTGGGTTTAGCGTCCTGGGTGATCTCTATCAGGGTCTGATAGGAGGTGGTGATGGCAATGGTTCAAAATACCTGGCACATGTTGCCTCCTGCTTATTTCACAAGGTGTCCAACTGTTTTGCCTAGCGTGGCCCACCTGCCCTGTGGACCTTTTAGTGATAGTTAGGATTTCAGGTTAGCTGACCAGTTCCCCAAGCCTGCTGTTCAAGTATTGCTTATAATTATTTAAGATTCTTGTAGGGAGAGTAATTGTCTTATACACAGGTGTTAAATTATATTACCTTTTAAATTACATGTAACTGTTAATTATACATGGCTGATATGTTTCACTTGGATAATTCCATGATGCTTTTAGTGTTAAATGAAAACTATGCCTATTTTTCTAAGTTATTTACTAAATAACTAAGTTAAAAGTATCTGATAACACTATATGTTTGCAATGTAATTTGCAAACAAGAAGAATATTGAGAGAAAAGGCAGACTTACTGAGTTTCTCTGCCTCAAGTCTGAGAATTAGCAAGCCAGTTCTCTTGTTGAACTGGTTGTTTTTATTGCATAGTTTGCATAGCTTTCTCTAAGTGATTTGCATTCTCTTTTGTTGCTGTTGTAGAGGGAAGGCCAAGTGGAAGCAGGGGTCATGACAGCCACTACATGGTTGAAAGAAGGACCTCCAGCACACAAATTAGAAATGGTGAGTATTCTTTGGGTTTGTGCCTCAGAATACATAAACGTATGTGGCTGGAGATTTTTCTTTTTTCCTTTCTTTTATATTTATGTGTGCCAAGAAAAATCTTTCATATTGGTGAGAAAATAAAAATAGTGTTTGAGGTTCATTCCAGAAAAAAATCAGAGAAATATTGTCACAAAAACTTTAGTAAGACTTTGTCATTAACACCAACTTTCCATTTTTAAATTTTTAGCAAATATTTGAACAACTTTGAGCTAAATATATTTATAGTAGGACTTTGAATCAAATGGTGAACCTCAAATTAAATTTTGAACTCTGCTTATTTGAATCACTACCAAACCTGAAGAACATTTTTTAATGAAATACAATTGATACAAAATTAAAAAAAAAAAATCTAGCGAATCGGTTCAAATTGGAAGCCAACATATATTTTCAAAAAATGAAATCAAACCAATACTGTCTCTTAACCAAACCGGTTCTTTTTGCTTTGAGTCTCAAATGTAAAAGTAATTATTCTGATCCAGTGATAGTGCTTTGGTAGAAAATTATTATCCCCATTACTAGGATATTCATGTAACAATGATAATTTATCCTTAAAGTTTAAATGAAATTAAAATGCATAATGTTTCCAAGTGCTGTGCAAAAAGATTTCTGTTTGTAATTCACAGCAAATTGATGTGTATAAATGGATTGATATTTGCGATGGGTACTACATATTGCCATCATCCTGTGAAACACAGATGTTTATAGAAGCATAATTAGGTAATAACACTAAGAACATGGCATAGTAGAAAGAGTGTTAGAGTCACAGGACCTGGGTTCAAATCCTTCACATCTGACATTGAGAAACTATGTTGCTTTTAATAAGTCACTTAATCTCCTTTGTCCCCAATTTTCTTAATTCCTAAATGAGGAAATTAGAGGAGATGGCCTCTTAGGTTCTTTCTGATTCTCTCTCCATGACTCTATATAAATATTAAACTCTTGAGAGTTTTCTGGTGCAGAAAATATCTTTAATTCTTCTATCAGTAAGGAATGCTTTACTCCTGACTGAAAGCATTACCAAAGATATTGATAAAATTTTTGAATTTAAATTTGTTGCAGAATTTACTTTCCTAGTATCTGGCCAAGAGGAGTCTATGGATCTTGTTCTTATTTTTAACCAAATTTCCATCACTTTTTGTGTTTTGATTGTTTTGTATTGTGAACTGTTGTAATTTATGAGTATTTGGTGCTTGAAAGCTTTGCTGAAATTTCTTCCAAACTATGTTAACCTCTGAATATCATTTATTTCCAGCTCTTTAGATTGAGATCTTTGACTTCCATATCCTGAAGACTTGGTCCCTCAGCTATGGATTTTCCCTACAAATAATTAAGTGTGTCTTAATTTAAGTGCAATTTTTAGCATCTAAAATGCTAAAAGATTAGGCCGGAGTAATGCATTTTTAAAGTTTCTTCTTCCAAAATCTTGATTTGTTAGGCAAATGAAAGTTTTTCATCAACATTCACATATATTATATCTACCTGCATTTAATTTAGATTTTAGTAGACTTTTCCATCTGTTAAGTCATATGAAAAGGTAAGAAATTTTATGCTAACATAAATCTAACAGATGGATCATAGTGTCATAGATCTAGGGATAGATCTAGGCGTCTCTAATTTAACCTTCTCTTTTGTAGTTGAGAAAACTGAGCCCTAGAGAGATTAAGTAGCTTGTTATTGATCATACAGGTAATTAATAGCAGAGCTGGGATTTAGACTCAGGTCCTTTGACTCCAAGTCCAACATCCTTTCCACTGTACTACCCTGCCTCCTCTTACATCATATCCAATGTTAAGAGAAATGTAAGACTTCCCGAAATATTGGGTGAATTTGTGAGAGTTTATGGACAAGAATTGCCAAGGATGGGTTGTCATGGATGTGTACTGATATGGCTCACTGGAGGAAATACATCACAGATACTTTTAAGTATTTCCATGTTGTAGTAACAAAACTGAGAGTAACTTATTTGTAAATAAACGTTAAGTTCCAGGTGCTTTCTCTAGTAAAATAAAAATTAGTAAACTTTAAAATGCCATATAAATAAGAACAGACATTGTGTTGGGGGTCTTATTAATTCACAAGAGGAAATGGCCATTGGTAATGATGATGAATTGGAGTTTTTTGTCCTGAGATGTTTCTATTTTTCTTTCTTCTTTTTTTCTTTTGCAATTGAGACTGCAGATCCTGAATGTCAAGAACAGGAAAAACAAGGACAGTCTGACGAAGTAGTGGAAAACGGATTTGATCTCTACTGTGATTTCAGTGATGAGGAATCCATGGGAAGCTCAAGGACAAAGACTGCTAAAACCAAAATTCGTGATAAAAAGAACACTACAGTTTCTCCAGGACAGCTTACTTTACTTCAGTGTGGTTTCTCTAAGTTTTTTGAGGAAAAAAGTGGTTTATTTGAGGATAGTGATAAAAATGTCAATTCTGATGATGAAAGTTCTGATGAGCAATCTTTGCTCCATCAAGCAGAAGCAAAAGATAATAGGGTTAATGACTGTCAGAAGAGTCAGAGCCTTGGCAGTACTTTGTTGCATCAGAAAATAACCAGCAACCTGAAACAAAAAGAAAAATTTAAATGTCGGAAGAGGACGGAGACTCTAAAATGCAATATTTCTTCTGATTCTGATAGTGAAAAGGAATTAAAAAATAAAGATGAACAGCCCTGTGCTTCACCTGAGACCACAGAGGCAGAAGATAGCTCAGATTCTAATGATGTCATCTTTCCCACACAATTTACAACTGAAAGATTGTTTTCCCCTAAGAGTGATGACCAAGTCTTTGATGTGTCTGAAAATTCCAAACCAGAAAAGCCCTTTGAAATGACCACCAGTGTTCACTATTGGTCAGGTTCCAAGAAGTCTGACTTCAATATAAATTATTCAGCTTATAAAAAAATAAACCATCCACAGAATATTGTCCAAAAATCTATAAAGGAAAGGAAAAGTATAAGTGATATTAGTGATGAATCAGATGATGTTGCGATGTCCTCAGAATCAAGGATAAAAAAGAGAACAATTAATTCTGTTAAGTTTAAACCAAAAAAAGGAAGCAAAACAAGGCTTTATGACAAGCTGGAAACAAGCCAGCTCTATTCAGCAGATTCAGAAGGTGACTCTCAGAATATAAATGATTTTTCATCTTCAGATGATGATGCAGCAGCCAGGAAAATCACTTTCTCCAGACAGAGTCATAGGCTAAAAAATAAGAAATGCAGGCTTTCTTTCTCAACAGAATGTACTGGCTATACTAAAAAAAATACCAATTTTCCACAAAGGGAGCCTAAAATTGTTTCAAATGAAGATAATGACATCATCCAAGAACAGAAAGGAGAATCCATGGATAACTTTTTAGGTGACTATAAATTTAATCTGAAGATTTTTATTAAAATGTTTGTCTGCATCATTAGAAATTCTTGCCTAGCACCCTTATCCAATTTCTGTGGCCTCAATTTTCAACTCTGTGCAGATGACAGAATCTCAGAATTGGATGCTGCCATCTATTTCAGTCCATATGTGAACAGAGTGACTTCTTCATCATTCTCAGCAAGTGGTTATCCAGCTTTTACTTGAAGACTTCTAGTTAGGGGGAACTCTTCAACCTAGTTGGGAAGCCCATTCCACTCTTTGGAAAATTAGGAAATTTTTCTTTACATCAAGCCTAAAGTTGTTTCTTTGCAACTTTTTTACCCCATTTCTTCTAATTGTGCCTTCTTGAGCCAAGATTCTTACTAGTAGTCTCATATTTGTCCTTCAGATACTTGAAAACAGATCCATGGCCCCTGAGTCTTCTCTTGTGCAATCTGAACATCCATAGTGCTTCAGCTAACCTTTGGATGGCATTAAATCACAGAACTCCATAGTTGTGCACATGAGGAAACTGAGGCCCAGGGAGAGTTGTCATTTATCCAAGATGATATAGGTACTAAGAATACAAAGGCAGGAATTAAACCCAGGTCTTCTGACTTCAGAACCAGTGTTCTTTCCATTGTACCATGTGGCCTCCCATTTGAGATCCCCTCACCATCCCATTCACAGTCCTCTATGAATGCTGTATAGTTTATAACCTCTTAAAATTTAGTGCTTCAAACAATGCTGTGGATATTCAGGACAGAGTAGCATGGTACTTGCATCTCTGGAGTCTTGGATCCTATGTTTCTCTTAATGGGAGCCTAAGATCTCATTTTTTTGTTTGTTTCTGGCTGCCACATCAAACTGTTAGCAGCCAAATTGATATCTGTCTGTGCTTTCCTCATTTAGTCCTTGTGAAGTTAAACTAGAAAATTTTCCATTAGTCTTATTGTTATTACTTTTTACTGTATTGGCCCAACATCCCAATCTGTCAGGATCTTTTGGATCCTTACTCTGTCATCCGGTGTGATACTCACCTCTCCTAGCATTAGGTCATTCGCAGATTTGATAAGCATGCCAATTGTCCTTTACCCAGATCACTGATCAGAATGGCAGATGAACCAACTTCAGATCCCTGGGGGGCTCTACAATACAGCTTCTTCCAAACTGACATTGAAGTAACCTTTTGAGTTCAGTGTTCACCTTGTTCCAACTAGTTGTTTGATTTTCATTTTCAGTACATCTTCTTCTTTAAAAATGCATGAAATTTTTCTTCAGTATCTAGAGAAATATATATATTTGATCTTATGTTAGTAAGCAGGCATATTTACTGGGTACCTTCATGTGCCAGGCACTATGCTAAGTGTTGGTGATAGAAGGAAAGGCGAAAGACAGCCCATCCTCTCAGGGAGTTCACATTCTAATGGGGGAGATAGCATGCAAGCAGCTGTATACTAGGAAGATCTTCAGAGAGTAAAGTGGAGATAATCAGCACAGGGAAGGCACTAGCATTCAGAGTAATCAGGAAAGATTTCTTTAGCTAGGGAATGAAGCCAAGAAGTTGAGGCAGAGAACATGAAGAGGGAGAGGATTCCAGGGATGGGGGAAAGCCAGTGAAAATGGTCATGCAGAAGATGGAGTGTTTTTTGTTAGAGGAAGAGCAAACAGGCCGGTGTCACTGGATCACAGAGTTCATGGAAGGGAATAAAATGTAGAAAAACTAGAAAGGTGATGAAGATCTTTAAAAGTCCAACAGAACTGATTCTGGAGGTGATATGGGGACCACTGGAGTTTTTTGAATGGGCTAGGGTGGTGCTAAAGTCAGACCTTAACTTTAGGAAGGTCATTTTGGTAGTGAAATGGAGGATGGTCAAGAGTGGAGAGAGACTGGAAGCAAGGAAGCCAACCGAAAGGCCATTGCAATAACCCAGGCGTAAGAGAGTCTTCTGCAGAGAAACTTTGGGGAGAAAACTTTTTTTGAGGATATCAATAATTTAAGCCATTTTAGATGTCATATAAAGGGCATCATGCCCTACTAAATAAAATGACTATGACAGCGGGCCAGAACATTTAGCCTCTTAGTGTCTCTTGCAACTCTCTAAACTTGTAAGCACTGAGAAGTCATTAATCTGTGGTGGTGGAAAGAATTTCCACACCTAGAGTTCCCCATACTATTAGAATTATAAATCAGGACCAAAAATTTTAAAAGCATCATGAATACCTAACAAAATTGTTCAGAATTTTGGAACCGGACTGCTGAAAAGATCCTGCGTGCTATAATGCTGCATGATGACTTAAAAGTTTTCTCCAGTTGGAAAGACTGACCATTTTTTAAAAATTACTCTTTTCTTCTTTTATATCACAAAAAGTTAAATGGCTTCTTTTTATCTTTCTGGATGTTAAAATTGGTAAAGTTTTAATACTAGAAAATATGTTTTGAGAATTCTGTGGGTATTTTGTGACTAAACTTTATAAGATGGTGATTGGAAAATGTAGGGGGGATATTAGTTACTGTTTTATCCCTCCCACTAAAACACATCATAGCTTTATATGATTGGCAGGTTCTGTTTGAGAGAGGCCTAAAACTGAAATAGTGCGGTATTTTAGGTCAGGAAACCCCATGCTTCTGCTGTCACTGTGTCAAAAAGATGCTTAACAAAACATGAATCCAGTGCTGTTCTTTGAATGAAGTGCATTCCTTCTGCTGGGAATCCTCTGTTGGGCACAGTGTACCTCAGTTGTGTAGCTTGGGACTGTCGACACAACTGAATTTCTGGAAACAGCCTCTTTGACCAGGATGGAAGGGAGAGATTAGACCTAAACAATTTAAAATATTTTCAAGAAAAAAAGAAAACTTTAAAATGTCTACTAGGCATTAGAATTATGATTTTTAAGAATTGACCTGATTGTTTCATTAGGGAATCAACAATAAAACAATGATAATCATAGTTTTATTGATGCAGCATTAGTTTTTTAGGATTTTTTAAAAGCACGCAAGATAATTCTATTCCTTTTATGGGTTATCCTATCACCTATGCCTATGATGCATTTTCCTATATATTACTGAAATTCTCTTCCTTCAGAACTCATTTAGATACTGCCTCCTCCATGAAAGCTTTCCTGCTTCATCCTCCTTTCTCCGTTTCCCATACCTCAGAGCAAAAGTTTCTGTCTTCACAAATTTCTTATAAAACATTTGTCCTTCCATTCAACCATGTGTCATGCAAGTTGCTCGGGAGGACCTGAGTTCAAATCTCACCTCAGACACTTGACACTCACTAGCTGAGTGTGACCTTGGGCAAGGCACTTAACCCCAATTGCCTCATCCTGGGTCATCTCCAGTCATCTTGATGAGTATCTGGTCACTGGATTCAGGTGGCTCTGGAGGAGAAGGGAGGCTGGTGACCTGCACAGCCCTCCTTTACTCAAAACAAAGTCAAGTGGAAGTTACGTCATTATTTCTTGGATGGAATGGTCTTCTTTGGCAGCGAAGGACAAACGTACATACAAGTTGTTATACGTATCAGATCTTTTTAATAGAGTAGAGATCTTTATGAACAGGATACTATTCCTATTTAGTTCTTTTGTAACCCCACTGCCTAGTATACTCCCTTGCACTTAGAGTAGGGATTGAGACTAGCTTTGGTATTCATTGGGGTCTCCTGGGTTAAGGTAATTTCCTCCACCAGTACAGTCAGTACCTTCTTCTCTTTCCAAGAGTCAGATCCCAGGTAACAGTCACTATGTATCAGAAGCAGGACCTAAACCCGGGTTTCCCTTATGCAGAGTGAGTGATAAAGTGTTTGTCGATTTATTAAACTGAATTCTGGGGGGGTAGTGATCAAACTCATCTAATGGGCATCTTTGGTCACTTCTCAGACGGTGTTCAAGAAGTGGCCTATATCCATTCCAACCAGAATGTGATTGGATCAAGCAAAGCAGAAAATCAAATGAGCCGATGGGCCACTCGTGATGTGTTTGAATTGAAACAGTTTTCGCAGCTCCCTGCTAACATAGCAGTCTGCAGTGCTAAGGTAAGAAGGCAAACAGCACCTGTAAGCCACTCTGTAGGCTACATAATTATTGTCCAAATGGACTTATTGATCACCATGGGAATAAAAAGACCTGCATATGCCTTCTAGAACAAGGTTTCTGAACCCAAATTATACTACTTATCAAATAAAGCATCTATATTCCCTGTTATAGACCATATGGCACCCAGCATTTTGAGTCAGATAGCTCTCATGAGCAGAGCCGTAAGTTGGAGAAGGTAACTGGGATTTTTCCTAGTTCGAAGACAGACACGTTTCCTCTTCCCAGCCAGCCTTTTAGCCAAGGGAATGGTAGATCGAGGATACTCTAGAGTATTGGCAATTTGTTCCAGGAATAAGGAGCAGGCAAGGACAGGGTGTGATGGAAAAATGTCATTCCTTCGGACCATGGTCTGATGTGGCCCTAGGCAGAGGGACATCACCACTCCCAGGCATCTTAGAGGTCAATATAGATGAGTTTGTGATTTCCAGGACTACTTTACTTCTGTGGGGAGGAGGCACTTCAGCACTCCAGGCAGTTCTGTTAGTAGCTATGTGGAAAGGATACTGCATTTTGTCTGGAGAACATCTTAGCATAACTCCTGAGCAACCTTAGGACAAGCTGTCTAGAAAGTGGTCTCCCAAGTGCTTCCACCACAACTGAATTTTCCTAGAATTCCTAGTTAGAATTCCATTATTTATATCAGGTTGTGGGCACCAAGAATTAGGGAGAAGGAAGAATGCAGGGATCAGGATTCAGAAGAAGGAATGGCAAAAATTAATAGGTTGTAAGAAGCAGCTTGGTGATTCAGTGAGGTCAGGAAGACCCGAGTTCAAGTTCAGTCTCAGACATTTACTATCTGTGTAACCCTGGGCAAGTCACTTAACCTCTCATTGCCTTAATCTTCTGGAGAAGGAAATGACAAACCATTCTAGTATCTTTACCAAGAAAACCCCTCCTTGGGGCTCAGGAAGAGTGAGACATGACTGATCAGCTGAACAGCAAGAAGAGATAAGAACCTTTTGTAGTAAATGGGAGAAGAAAAAAAATTTTACACCCATAACAATCTGCTACTGGCCTATGGTTGGGAAACATATATGTAAGAAACTGTTAGACATTATTCTACATAACCATATCTCTAATTCTGTAGATAATTCTAAGACCAATTTAACAATGCTCAAACGTAGAAAATGAAGTAAGAGACCTCGTTTCATCTTTCAGATTATTTAGCACATAAGCCACTTCTTCCAGAGCTTCCTACTTGCATTAAAATGTATGATTAGGTTCCATTTTGTCTGCTTAAATGAGCAGGCATTCTCCTTACCTTCCACTGAATTACCTTACATCCTAAGCATTAATTTTTTTTTTTCAAAACAGTTTTGTAATGCTGAGTAATTTTTCTTTTGATTATTTATGTCACTTTTTTTTTGAATGATAAGACTTAGTGTTTGAACAAAATACTTCTTAATTACATGGGTTGATCAAAGGATTAAAGTTAAGAATCTGTTAAATGTGTTATTCCCAATTTATGTTTAAGAAAAAAGGCACAAACATAATAAAATTATTTTGAGTTGGACTTGTTGCTTGGAATGAAGCAAAAAAAATCCCCACTTTCAGGGCCATCTCCAGCACCAGAGAGCTGCATTCCCAGAATTGTCTCAAGGACAAGGATCTTCTTTAGAAACTGAGAAAATATGAGAAATAAACAAAAAACAGGCACAAAAATTCTTATTTGCAAGACAGCTACTTTATTAGGGCCAAGAGCATCTCAACATTTTTGAAATTAAGAATTTATTTAAATAATTAGGCTTTTAAAAAACTATGTACTATTCTTCTTTGTACAGATTTTCTATTTTTTCCCCCAAATCAGTCAACCATTTATTAACTGCCTACTGTATGCTGGGACCTGTGTGAGGCCTTAGAGATGCCCAGAAAAATTTAAATTAAATCTTATCCCTTTTTTCTTCCTAACTAATCATTACTAATTGTTAATAATAGCCAATAGTTAATAATAGCTAGCATTTATATATAACTTTAAAGTTGCAAAGCACTTTACAAATACTATCCCATTATATCCTCCCAACAATCCTGCGCTAACACAAACACACTTTCCTAATTTATTTATTTATTTATTTTTGGGTTTCAGCATTGTTCCACAAACTTTTGAATTCCAATTTTTCTCCCCATCTCTCCCCTCCCCCCACCCCAAAATACCTTGCATTCTGATTACCCCTTCCTCAATGTACCCTCCCTTCTATCACACCCTACCCATCGCTTATCCCCATCTTCTTTCTTGTAGAGTGAGATAGATTTCTATACCCCATTACCTGTATTTATTTCTCAGTTATATGCAATAATAATTCTCAACATTCGTTTCTAATACTTTTAATACCAACTTCTCTCCCTCCCTTCGTCCCTGCCCACCCATCCCCACTGAGAAGGCAAGCGATTCAATACAGACTAAATATGTGTTGTTTTGCAAAAGACTTCCATAATAGTCATGTTGTGTAATACTAATTGTATTGCCCTCCATCCTACCCTGTCCCCCCCTTTTTTCTATTTTCTAATTTGACTTTGTGCCTTCCCGAAAGTGTTTACTTCTAGTTATTCCTTTCTCCCATTTGTCCTCCCCTCACTATCATCCCCCTCACTGCACTTGTCCCCTTCTCCCCAACTTTCCTGTAGTGTAAGATAGATTTTTATTCCAAATTTAGTGAGCATGTTCTTCCCTCCTTAAGCCATACGTGAAAAAGATTAAGCTTCACTTTTCCCCTCTCACCTCCTCCCTTTCCTCCTCCATTGAGAAAGATTTTTCTTATCTCTCTTATGAGTGATAGTCTTCCCCATTCCATTTCTCCCTTTCTTCTTCCAATAGATTCCTCTCTCACCCCTTAATTTTATTTTCTTTTTTTATGGATCTCATCTCTTCTGATTCAACTCAACCTATACTCTGTGTGTGTGTGTGTATGTGTATGTGTGTGTGTGTGTGTGTGTGTGCATATAATCCCTCTACCTACTCAAATACTGAGAAAAGTCTCAAGAGTTACTAATGTTATCTTTCCATATAGGAATGTAAATAGTTCAGCTTTATAAAGTCCTTTATGATTTCTCTTTCCTGTTTACCTTTTCATGCTTCTCTTGATTCTTGTGTTTGAAAGTCAGATTTTCTATTCAGTTCTGGTCTTTTCATCAAGAATGCTTGAAAACCCTCTATATCATTGAATGACCATTTATTCCCTTCAAGTATTATACTCTTTTGCTATGTGATTCTTGGTTTTAATCACAGTTCCTTTGACTTCTGGATTATCTTATTTCAAGCCCTTCTATCCCTTAATGTAGAAACTGCCAGATTCTCTGTTATTCTGATTGTATTTACACAATACTCAAATTGTTTCTTTCTAGCTGCTTGAAGTATTTTCTCCTTGACCTGGGAACTCTGAAATTTGGCCACAATATTCCTAGAAGTTTCTCTTTTCGGGTCTCTTTCAGGAGGTGATCAATGGCTTCTTTCAATATTTATTTTACCCTCTGGTTCTAGAATATCAGGGCAGTTTTCTTTGGTAATTTCATGAAAGATAATGTCTAGGCTCTTTTTTTTTATCATGACTTTCAGGTAGTCCCGTAATTTTTAAATTGTCTCTTCTGGATCTATTTTCCAGATCAGTTGGTTTTCCAATGAGATTTTCACATTATCTTCTATTTTTTCAAACTTTTGGTTTTGTTTTCTAACTTCTTGGTTTATCTCATAGTCATTAGCTTTCCTCAACTCCACTCTCTCTTTTAAAGAACTCTTTTGTTCAGTGAGCTTTGGAACCTTCTTTTCCATTTGGCTAATTCTGCTTTTTAAAACCTCTTTCTCCTCATTAGCTTTTTGGACCTCTTTTTCCATTGAGTTAGCCTATTTTTAAAGGTGTTATTTTCCTCAGTATTTTTTTGGTTCTCCTTTAGCAAGCTGCTGACACACTTTTCAAGCTCTTCTGTGGCCTGGGCCCATTTCATATTCATTTTGGGGGTACTGGAGGCAGAAGCCTTGACTTGCTCTGACAGTATGCCTTGTTCTTCCTCATTCGAAAGGATGGAAGGAGATACCTGTTCACTGAGAAAGTAACCTTCTATGATCTTATTTTTTTTCCCATTTTTGGCCATTTTCCCAGCTAGTTACTTGACTTCTGAATCGTTTATCAAGAGGAGGATCCTAGTGCCCCTCCTCCCCACAGTACTGTGCTCAAGGCTGAGATTCAGATCAACTGCTCAATTCCCCCAGGGGCTTTGAGTGGGGACAGGGCCACCACTGAGGGCTGAGGTTCAGACCAACTTCCCAGTTCCCCCAGAAGCTTTAAACTGAGGTGCCTGGACAACGGATCCAGGCTGCTTCTGCAGCCACTATAGCCACCTGCCACCTGGTGCTGCTGCTGCCGCTGCCTCTACCACCACCTGGGGCCAGTACTGGGAGGACCCAGTTCCCCTCTTGTTCAGGTGGGAAAGCCCTCCCACACTGACCTTTGGAACTTTCTTTGTCACTTGTGGGTTGAGGGATCTGGGACCCTTCCTGCTGGGAATTCTGCCCTGGGGTCTGTTCAGGTCCTGTTCTTCCCAGTGCTGGGCAGCCAGGGCTGGGCTCTGTTCTGCTCAGCATCCTGTGAGATAGACCTTTCCTGTTGGCCTTCCTGGTTACCTTTGTCTGGAAACCTCTTTCACTGTGTTGTTCTGTGGCTTCTGCTGCTCTAGAGTTTGTTGAGAGTCATTTTTTACAGGTATTTTGTGGGCTGCGGGGGAAGTGCTAGAGTATGTGTGTTTTTCTATTTCGCCATCTTGGCTCCACCCCCACAAACACATTTTCATAGGAAAAGGTCAAATCATTTGGTCATCCTCTCCAGCTCTTTGCAGTTTAGCTTCTAATATTATTGTTTGATTTAAACTGCTCTCTCCAGAGTCAAGATCCAAAGATCTTGAATTGCCAAATATGATTCCCTTTTTTCAGTCTTTATCCTTCTCTATCCTTTCAGTCTTTATCCTGCTGCTGGTCACCTGCCATCCACACTACTGATCACCTTCTCCTTGACAGTGTGTCCTCTCTAGGCTTCCATTACACTTTTTCCTTGTTCTCTCATGCTCATTCACCATACCTATCCAGTCAGCTATGAAATATTCCCATTTACACATCCATGATATATCTTGTATCGAAGCCTTTCTGTCTACTCACACAAATACAGCCTTAGTTTGGGCCTTCATCTCCTTGTGCCTAGATTATTGTAATGGATTCCTAAGTGGTCTCCCTGCCTCAAATGTCTTGGTACTATAATCCATCCTGCACATTAAGACCAAAGTGATTTTCCCAAACTGCAAATCTGGCTGTGTCACTTAGTCAACTCCAGTAGCTTCCTGTGGCTCAGATTCAAATGTAAGCTCTGTTCAGCTTGGTAAGCCCTTTACAGCTTTGCCCTAAGATCCCTTTAAAATTTCATTGTGCTGCATTCCTTCTTCTGTTCTTTATAGCTGAAAAAGGCCAGCCTTTTCCCTGTTCAGCTGCATAGCTCTTCATCCCTTCTCTGTGTCTCTTACTTAGAAGGCTCTCCCTTCAGGACACAGTTCAAGCACCATCTTCTTCCTCCTTCCCTCAGATTCTTATCTCCTCCCTCTCAAACATCTATAAAATGTGGTATAACAGCTCCTGTAGCACAGGTTATTGTGGGACTTGTGCTCTGCAAATGTTATGCTATTATGTTTGTCAGCTAGTATCATTTACATCTATCTTGGTAACTTGTTGCCTGAAAAAAATCAATGCACCTCTAAATGTTCAGGAATACTTAGGAGGGAGATCCCTACAGTCAACTATGAAGGAGGACAACAGCAAAAAAACTTGTGCCAAACTTTAAAAAAAAAATCACAGTCAGCAAAATAGCTGAATTAAATTTGCTTTGTAGATAATCCCTAAATTTATGCAGTAATCCATGTCCCATCCCTGGGAAGCTTTATATAGCAAGCTCTTGTGTGTGGATCTGGAATGACAAAAAAATCTGGGTAAGAGGTTCAGCTCTTCCACCGCTGTGCTATATGACTTTGGATAAGTCACCTACTCCTCCACCTCCACACCTTTACCTTTTCTATAAAATGGGAATTATGATACTTGAACTAACTACATCCCAAGATTATAATGAGAAACTCATGACTAATGGAGTAATGTAATATTTGAAGTATAATATTTTTCCTCATAAAAAAAAGATCTAAGAGATTTTTCTTCTGATTTCCACCTTTCTTTTTTTTTTTCCAATTTATTTATTTATTTAACTTTTTACATTCATTTTCACAAATTTTTGGGTTCCAAATTTTCTCCCCTTTTATCCCCTCCCCCCACCCCAATACCCCAAGCACTCTAATTTTCCCTATCTCCAATCTGCCCTCTCTTCTGTCATCCCTCCCTTCTCTTGTCTCCATCTTCTCTTTTCTCTTGTAGGGCCAGATGACTTTCTATTCCTCATTAACTGTATGTCTTCTTTCCTAGTTGCAACATCAGTACTAAACAATTGTTCCTAAAACTTTGAGTTCCAAATTCTCCCCATCCCTCCCTCCCCACCCATTCCCTTTGGGACGGCAGACAATTCAATATAGGCCATATCTGTGTAGTTTTGCCAATGACCTCCCTGATAGTCGTGTTGTGTAAGACTAACTGAATTACCATCCCTCCTAACCTGCCCCTCATTGTTTCTCTTCTGTCTTTTGATCCTGTCCCTCCCCAAGTGTTGACTTCCAATTGCTCCCTCCTCCCTTTGCCCTCCCTTCCATCATCCCCGCCCCCCCCCCCCCCGCAATATCTCCTTCTCCCCCACTTTCTTATATTGTAAGATGGGTTTTCATACCAAAATGAGTGTGCATTTCACTCCTTCGTTTAGTCAAATGTGATGAGGGTAAACTTCTTGTTTTTTTGGTTTTTTTCCTCAGCTCTCCTCTTTTTCCCTCCACTAAAAACATCTCCTACTTGTCTCTTAAATGACATATAGTTACCCCCTTCCCTTTCCCCCTCTTTCCTCCCACTACATTTCTCTCTCACCATTTACCTTAATTTCTTTTAAGGTATGGTCCCATCCTATTCAGTTCAATCTGTGCTCTCTGTCTCTGCATGTGAATGCATGTGTGTATGTGTGTGCATGCGTGTACATGTGTGTGTGTGGTCCCACCAACTATCCAGATACTGAAAAGTTTTAAGAGTTAGAAATATTGTCTTTCCCTGTAGGAATGCGAACAGTTCACTTCTGGTAAGTCCCTTAAGACTTCTCTTTGCTGTTTACTTTTTCATGCTTCTTCTCATTCTTGTGCTAGAAAGTCAAATTTTCTTTTCAGCTCTGGTCTTTTCATTAAGAATGATCGAAAATCCTCTGTTTCATTGAAAGACCATATTTTCCCTTGAAGTATTATACTCAGTTTAGCTGGGTAGGTGATTCTTGGTTTGAGTCCTAGTTCCTTTGCCTTCTGGAATATCCTATTCCACGCCCTTCGATCCCTTAATGTAGAAGCTGCTAGATCTTGAGATATCCTGATTGTATTTCCACAGTATTGGAATTGTTTCTTTCTAGCTGCTTGCAAGATTTTTTCCTTGAGCTGGGAGTTCTGGAATTTGGCCACAATGTTCCTAGGAGTTTCTCTTTTTGGATCTCTTTCAGGTGGTGAACGATGGATTCTTTCAATACTTATTTTGCCCTCTGGTTCTAGAATGTCAGGGCAGTTTTCCTTGATAATTTCATGGAAGATGATGTCTAGGCTCTTTTTCTGATCATGAGTTTCAGGTAGTCCCATAATTTTTAAATTGTCTCTCCTGGATCTATTTTCCAGGTCAGTTGTTTTTCCCATGAGATATTTCACATTCTCTTCCATTTTTTCATTCTTTTGGTTTTGTTTGGTGATTTCTTGGTTTCTTGTAAAGTCATTAGACTCCATCTGTTCCATTCTAATTTTGAGAGAATTATTAAATTCAGTGAGCTTTTGAGCCTCTTTTTCCATTTGGCTCATTCTGCTTTTGAAAGCATTCTTCTCCTCATTGGCTTTTTGAACCTCTTTTGCCAATTGAGTGAGCCTATTTTTCAAGGTGTTAATTTCCTCAGCATTTTTTTGGGTCTCCTTTACCAAGGTATTGACCCGTTTTTCATACTGTTCTTGCATCTCTCTCATTTCTCTTCCCAGTTTTTCCTCCACCTGTCTAACTTGCTTTTCAAAATCCTTTTTGAACTCTTCCAAGGCCTGAGCCCACCCGCCACCCCCCTGGGGTGTCTGGGGTACTGAGGCCCCACCCTCCACGTCTTTCCCTGATGGCAAGAATACATCCTTGTCCTCGCCATCAGATCTGATGGTTGGGATCATTTGCATTTGTTGGAAAAAACTCTATAGTCTTATTTTTCTTCCCTTTTCTAGGCATTTTCCCAGCCAGTTACTTGACTTCTGAAATTCCTTTCCACCCCCCCTGGATTGGCCCAGCTAGTGCTTGGCCTCTGAGATTCAAATTGGCGCTGGGGTGCGGGCAGAGCTGCCTCCTAGGCTGAGTTCCCTTGGGGGCTTTATGCAGAGACTTTCAGGAACGGAGCGGGTGGGGGGCCGCCTCCTAGGCTCAGTTCCATCAGGGGCTTAATACGGAGACCTTCAGTAATAGAGCGGGGTGGGGGCAGGGCCGTCTCCCAGGCTCAGCTCCCTCAGTTGCAAAGACTTTCAGTAATGAAGATCCTGCCTGCTGCCGCTGCTGCCTCACCCTCCACCCACTCCTCTGCCTCCGCGGCTTCCTGCCCCCGTCTCTGCCACCGCCGCTTCCTCCCGAGGGGCCCCGAGTCACGGAGACGCTCCACTCCCCTCCCCTAGCCCAGCTTTCTCTCTCACTGACCTGTAGCTTCTGTGGGCGGAGGGACTTTCCCGGCTGCCGGGGCTTCCGCCGGAGTTTCCGTCTCTGAAGCCTGCTCGGGTCAGCTTCTCTGGGGCTGCGGCCAGGGCAGCGTTGGGGTGGGGTCCGCTTTCCGGGGCGCGACGGATCCCGGGGATGGCTCTCCAGGGGTCACTGGAACGGAAATCTCTTCCCCTATATTTATGCACCCCCTGCAGTGATGCAGAATTTATGGGGATCTCTTTTTACCTTAATTCTATGGGTTGTGGGTTCGGAGCTCGTAAACGTTCGTCCTTCTACTCCGCCATCTTGGCTCCCACCTCTTTTCTTAATATAGAAAAATTGCACATTTTCTGTTCTTTGAAATTCTTTGACCACTCTGTGGTGATATGATAAAAAAAAAATCACTGTGATTTTATTATAATGAATAAATTAATTTTAAAAAGCATTTGTGAATAGTGACTGTGTAAAAAACTTGTGCTAAGAACTGGAGATATATTTAGAAAAGCACAACAATGCCTGTTTCCAGGTGCTTTCATTCCAATAAGGGGTGGGAAAAATCTGTAGGAAGTTTAAGGTACAAGCCAAGTAGAAGCTCCTTTTAAGGCGCTTCAGGAAGGCACAGGTAGCGTCATCTTTAGTGTCATTTCCATTGATGAAGCCCTGTCCATCGAGCCACAAGACATTTTCAAGGCTTGGAGTTGTGAAAGATTTCCTTTGTTGTTCCTGAACACCTGTGACTGTTGAGGATGCTGTGCCTGTAAAATCAGTTGTTGCCCGAGGGTCACTTTCCTGGATATGGTGACTGTAGAGGGCAAGCCAGAAAGACACCTGATGCTGCCCGGGACCAGTGTGTTCCAGAGCTGTTGGGTTGGCCTTCTCAGTGGTGGCAGATGGTCCCCTTGGTGTTGGTGGTTAGAATAATCATTTAACTCTGGGTTTAATTACTATTTACTGTCTGTGATACCGGTGAATGAAGAGTCCGCAAAATTCATGAAGCTTCCAGTCTTTAAATGTCCTTTTCTTCATGCAAATTTATTTAGTTAGAAATGGAAATAAACAAAACAAAAAAAGGCCGCTGACTATTTCTCAATGTAGTTTTTTCTTTTTAAATATTGTGTAATTCATGCTTGAATTTGTGGAAAGAATCATTGCTTGATTTTCATTTAGATTATTTTTTCTTATTTTTGTCAAAGAATTAATTGAGTGCTCTGCGTTTCCCTGCCTTAATCAAAGCGATGAGAGAATAGGACCATGGCCACAAAAACTAATCTTGCAATCTCACTTTTTCCCCAGTTGAAGTATGGTTGACCAATTTCTAGTCTTATAGCTACATTGAGAAGACAGAATAAATTGAAGGTTAAATGTGTTAAAGAGATTAAAAGAGTTAAGAAAAATGAGTTAAGGTAATTCAGGGGAGATATGGAGCTAAAGCCACCAGGTACGAAGTCAGGAGATTGATGAAAAGCTATTGGTGGTGGTACACAAGCAGCCAAGTTGGAATTGGAACAACCTGGAAAGAATATTGAAAGCTGTACAAATATTTCCATTGACCTGCCTAGGGACAACATTCTTTCCCATGGAAGTACATTTTCCTCATTTCTTCATATTAGCAATAACTAGTCTGTTCACTTGCCAAGAAAACTCCATGCACACTCTTGGCATGCTGATGGTCCGTGGGGTCACAGAGTTGGACACAACCGAACAACAAAAAGTTTACCCATAGGCCTTTGTTAACGTTACACTTTGTGCTGTTGCCACAGAGAGCCCACCATTGAGATAGGTCTGTAATACTGATTCCATATTAAATACTAAAAATGAGATCCCTGTAATTTTTCTTCCTAAGATTAATAGAATTACTATTTAAAAAAAAAAATTCTTCAGTTGATTAGAGAAATGCAAATCAAAATAACTCTGAGGTACCACATCACACCTATCAAGATTGGCTAACATGACAAAACAGTAAAATTATAAATGCTGGAGAAGATGTGGGAAAATATGGAGCACATTGCTGGGGGAGTTGTGAACTGATGCAACCATTCTGTAGAGCAATTTGCTCTATAGCCTATGCCCTAAAGCCTATAAAAATGACCCTTTGACCCAGCAACACTGCTTCTAGGGCTGTATCCCAAAGAGATCATACAAATGGGAAGAGGAAACACATATACAATAGTATTTGTAGCAGCTCTCTTTGTGGTGGCCAAGAACTGGAAGTCGAGGGGATACCCGTCCATTGGGGAGTGGCTGAACAAGTTGGTGTATAGATACTATGGAATGCTATTGTGCTATAAGGAATGATGAACAGGAAGACTTCAGAGAGGCCTGGAAGGACTTGCATGAACTAACGCTGAGTGAAAGGAGCAGATCCAGAGAGCACCGCACACAGAAACAGCCACAGTGTGTGATGGCTGATCCGATAGACTTAGCTCTTCTCAGCAATGCGAGGATCTACGACAGCTCCAAAAGACTAGAGCTGTGGAGTCTGAATGCACATCGAAGCAGGCTGTTTGGTTTGTTTTGTTCTTTCTCATAGTTTCTCCCTTTCCTTCTAATTCTTTTTTACTATGTGATTAATGTGAAAATACGTTTAATAGGAGTGTATATGTAGAACCTTTATTAGATTGCATGCTGTCTTTGGGAGGGGAGAAGAGAGGGAAGCAGAGAAAATTTAAAACTTAAAAGCTCATGGAAATGAATGTTGAAAACTAAAATTAAATAAATTAAAGAAAAAATTCTTCAGTTGAACTGATTTTCAAAGCTCAGTAGTCAGTGACAGAAAGGGGAGATAATATGATACAGTGGAAAGAATATTGGCTCTGGAGTCAGAAGTCCTGGGTTCGAATCTCACATCTGCGTGATCTTGGGCAAGTCCCTTAATCTGCTTTGGCCTCAGTTTCCTCATCTGTGACAGCTGTTGTTTATGTAGCGTTTTAAGGTTTCCAAAGTACTTTATGTAAGTTACTTGCTTTGAACATCACAACTTGAATTTCAAGTAGCTACTGTTATTATCCCAATTTTAAAAGATAAAACTGAGGCTGACAGAGTTTATGTGACTTGCCCAGAGTCTCAACTGGTAAGTGTCCAAGAGACTGTGTTTGACGTCTCCGGACTAGATGGTCGGTGAGGTCCCTAGCAGCTTTAGGTTTATCATCTTATGACATCCTAGTGAGTAAGAACTGTGCCTGCCATCAGTCTTCTGCAGGTTTGCAGTTTGTTATTCATTTGAGAAAATAAAATAGAAATATCATCCCTCCCTGAATAGATGTGGTCAGAAGTCTTTGGTATGAATGTTCTGAGTGAGGATGTTAAGCTAAAGATTTTTGTAGACACATTTGTGAACTCTTGTAAAGTCTTGTCCCTTTGTCGGGGAGGGGGTTGGTATGGATGGTATTCTAAAAAGCTGTCCTACAAAGCTCAGTAGGGAAAAAGTCTGTCGCTGATTGCATTTTGTCTTCTCAGCTTTGCTGGAGTCCTCTTAATCACGATCATAGCAGCACAGCGTAAGCCATAGTGTCGCTGAGTGCGAGGTGAGAGCTTATCAGTGAGCAGGGGATAAAAATATGTTTGGAAAGAAAGAAGAATCAACTAAGGGCTTAGGGAGATAGGAAAATAAAAGAGTCATCCAGTGTTAGGAAATAGCTTCTGAAGTCCCCAAATTCCCAGACATCCCACCTGCCATGTAATCTTTTTGGTGTTGCACTTTTCTCCAAAATGTTCATTTGCTCCAAGTTATTCTGAATATTTCATGTTTGTCACTAATGTTTTATAAAAAAAAACAAAAACTTTGCTCAAATTTCAGATTATTTTGTGTATTTACAGTCAAATGCACGTGGAAGGGTATCTTTGTCTAAGAAAAAAAATTCTGACTATTTCTTTACACTAAGCTATGAATAATGGCAACAATTTGTTAAAATTTCACTCTGAAGGAAAATTTCAAATATACCGGGTGAAATATTTTAATTAGATTTCAAAAAGAAAATATTTTAAAATGGAAAAAACTTGTAAAAGATAATTCACTGTTGTCTTACAGAATTTGTCTTTTTTATATAGATAGGGTCTCTGAGCTGAAAAAAACCTACATACTAACCATTATTATTTCAAATTTATAACGAAGAATCTCAAATAGAGCGATAGTTAATTTTTTTTTTCTTTTACTGGTAATAAGGGTAAAAGACAGAACCTGTGATTTCATTGGTGTAAGGAACTCCCAGTTACTTCATATAGCAGAGGTGGCAGAACTTCATACACAAGGCAGATCAGCACCTTGTCTGTGGTTTGGTCTGAGAGAGTTGTCTTGAGTTCTTTCTGATATATTTTTCTTAATGTTTTCTCTTAGCTTGCCCCGTTTTTCTTTTCAGTTTAAAGTTTATGCTTTGTAGAACCTTATTAAAATACCCTGAATCCAGTCTGCTGAATTAAAACTTGATTTTTGTAAAATACTAAGTTCCCTTTTCAACTGGTACATTCTACATAAATAAAAGTTTTGCCTTGGATTAGTTAGGTGCTTTAGAGCTCTTTATTAAGATAGTACATTTTAAAAGACAAGTCATTTCTTGGCAAGATGGAAGATTTATCCTGCAATGTTTTAAAATTAAAGACAGAAGTTATTTAAGAGCTTAAAGGAGTTGATAACTTATTAAAGTTAATTTGCTTTTTTAATATGGGGGAATATGTCACAAAACTTCACTGTACCTGTTTGTGATATAGTACCTCTCTTTTTTTCAATCGACTGAATGTTTTCAACTTAAGTTTACTTAAAGTTTTACTGAAAAGAAGTATACAAAGACAGCATTCAATTGAGGATTAATCACCAGGGCAACTGAAATGTGGTGACTGAAAAGGGGAGGATATATTCTCCCCTCAGTTTCCTGCCAGCTGTCATATTCAACCTCTGTGGCAGGAATCCAGGCCAAAATATAGACTGTGACCAACTCTAAGAAACTATATCTGTATTTTTATAAATTGGTACAAGTATCACACTATAAAAGAAGACTTAATCCCCTGAATTGGATGACAGACACTTGGCACTCTTGCCAGTGTTTGACAGAGAAATAACGGGATGCTTTGTAGTAAAACCTGGATTAATGGTAAACCCCTCTTTATGTTATTGCAGTGTGGTGTAAATGAGAGAACGGAGAATGCTGTCAGCCTGGGGGGTGGGGGGAAGCTTCCTTTGTATACCCAGCGCAGGTTTAAGTGCCGTTCAGAATACTGTAAATACAGAGAGTTGTGTTATCAAGAACTCCTCTTTTTTGTATTTGTATTAGATGGGCATTTTGTAGATGACTGAAATAAGGGATTTCTATCAGCTATGGTGGGTTTGATTGCGGTATGTTTATATAGCTTTTGAATTTAACAGTGATGGGATAGACAGTTTGCAACTAGCAGAATTTGAAGAGTACAGCATTCCATTGTACGGTTTTTTAAGATAGTAAATGGAGTCCTGCTTTAAAATAGTGGCTCACCAGTGATTAGTTTGCAAGTTTACTGTGTTAGAATTACGATCTCAGCATGTTATGGAATTAATCCTCTTGGTATTTTTTTATCATCATATATGAACTTTATTTCTGTAGTAGAGTATTTGTTTTAAGGTATGTGTGTGTGTGTGTGTCTGTTTTAGTGCTTCTCAAACTTTTGGTAGTTATGTAACTGAAACTATATTACTGAATTCAGATCATGAAATGTCTTTCATATTCTTGTGTTTGTAAAAATAATCGATTGTAGTTAGGTTTTAGTCTCGATAAGCCCCTTGATTGAGTAAGACCTGTTACCCTCAGAGAATGGAAAATTCAGAGTGGACTCAAAGGATGTATTTTTTCTCTTAGAGGTTATAAGAAGCCTAAGCATTGAACCTCATAGAGATTTTGTGAGGAACAATGAGATAATTGATTAATGATGTTCTACATACAAAATATGCTGAACTTTTTGCAAAAAAAAAAAGGGGGGGGGGAAGCTGTACTGACTCACGACATAATCCCAATAGGTATTATTGTCATAAGTTTCACTGATCTCAAAGCATTGGCAAATAAAGCTTCGTCCTTTATATAGTGGCCTGCTATTAGTTCCCTTCAAATATGAAATTGATCCTTGAACTGATCCTGTGACTGATACAGTGTATAAAAAAGAAGAAAAAAAATAAGTAAATTTGAATGCCTTTGAAGGACCAGTTTAATGCACAGGTACTTGCTCGGCATTCTGCTCAGTGAGAAGTGAACTTCTAAGAACAACTGACATCTCAGAAAAACATGACAAAACAAAGCCCTCCATACTGCGTTGTCGGAAATCATAAAAGTCCAGCTCCAGGGTCCCACTTATACTTTCTGTTTACCTTTCTCTTACACCCCTGGGAGTGGGCTGCAGGGCGCGAGAGGGGATTTCTTTCCCATTCCTCCTAAGCAGTCGCTCAGACCTTAGCCCCGGTAGCAGGCATTTTGTACCAGAAATAGCAGGACCCAGAGCCACAATTGCTCCTAGTCTGAGGTTGTATTCTCCTGTTCTTTGCAAAAGAGGTTAGTGTTATCAGAGGCCAGGATTTCAGCTTATCCCAAAGCTGGAGTGATAAGAAACTATGAGCAAGCGGCAGACTGAAAGGGCGGTGCCCTCTGGTGCCAGGATGGACATTGCTTTTGTCACATGCGTTCACTACATGTGTGGGTCTTTGCACTTCAGAACTGTGTCTGCTCTCCTTCATGTAGGTGTAGGAGAGCACATCCCACATTTATAGGGGAGATGTTTTGTTGCTGCTGCTCATACTATAACGTCCTAGTGAATGCCTTTGCTTTGAAATAACTGTGTTAACCAGCTGGTGCCATCTAATACTCAAATGGAACTTTGATCTCATTGAACTGAGAGTTCCCTTCAGTGATACAGATTGCGACCCATTTATACACTGCCAAACTCATGTGACTCATGTCCCAAAGAAACACCTCCTTGGGTCTATCCAGTGTACTGGAAGTGTTCTTTCCTTTTTTCTAGCATCAGAGAGAGCATCAGTAAAGCACTTTCACTGTCTACCTTTTATCCCTCATGCTTGCCACATAACTAGCCCATCTTTTCTTCTTATCCCATAGTTTCTTAATGAATTTGCTTTTGTTCTTGTTCTGAAGGTAGCTAGGTGGCACAGTGTTGGACTTTGAGTCAGAAGACTTGAGTTCAGATCTTGCCACTTAACTGCTCCTAGCCTCAGTTTCCCCATCTATAAAATGAAGATCATAGAATTTATCTCACAGATGTGATAAGGATCAATTGAGATAACATGTAAAGTACCTTAGAAACCTTAAAGAACTATATAAGTGCTAGCTATTGTTATTACTTGGAGTTGGCTATCTGTTGGACCCTATCACAACCAACATTCACCACTGAATTGTTCTCTGTGATACTTATCTTTGATTCTTTGGAGACAATTGTGTTTCATATTATACTGATATATTACAACACCAGTGTCATGTTAGTATTGAAAATATAGGCCTTTAGTTTCATAGAAACCTTGGACTCAGTAAATGGACTTCGCGCTTTCCTGAAAGTAATGCAGCCTATTCTTCTCCTCTTTAACTCTGATCCTAACTCACTGCCCCAGATAGATGTCTATTAGAAAAGTTCTGTAGGATGTCCATCTAATAGACATTCTTTATCCACTTGGTTTTTTCTATATAAATGGACAAACCACCCTTCTTTGGGTGATGACAGGTTTCTTCCAGAAGGCTCTGGAGTATATTCTGAGAGATGCAAACAAGCGTGGCGCATGTTGCCATCCTTAGGGATCCCTCTCTTACCTATACTCTTCCCTGCATCTACTACATCACAGTGATGCAAAGTGTTAGCCAACATATACACCCGCCTGTTTTATGTTTCAGTTAATGCTCATGGCCTTCCTGTGTGACAGGCACTTGTGCTGAGCATTTTATAAATATCATCTCACTTGATCTTCACGACATCCCTGGAGGTAAGTGCTGTTATTGTCTCCATTTTACATTTGAGGAAGTTGAGGCAAACAGAGGTTAAGTAATTTGAGTTCATATTCTAGCCTGGTATTGCCTCTCTCCATTTGACAAGTGAAGCAGTTTCTAGTCTCTCTTGGTCCCCTTGTGATGGCGGTTAATTTTACTAGTTAAACTTCTGGACAAAATAATTACAGTCAACATCTCATTTTACTTTTTAAAAAATCTCATTTACTTGTATAAGTAATTCAGGGTTACATCATTTTAATTCTGTGCTCTCATTTTGTCATCTTCTCTTTCTCTTCTTCCTCCTTCTCTTCCTTCTTCTATTTCTCCTTCTTTCTTCTTCCCTTTTCTATTTCTCCTTCTTTCTTCTTCTCCTCCTTCTCCTCTTCTTTCTCCTGCTCCTTCTCCTTTTCCTCTTCTTCCTCCTTCCTTTTCCTCCTTTTCCTCTTCTTTCTCCTCCTCCCTCTTCCTCCTCCTCTTCCTCCCTCTTCCTCCTCCTCCTCTTCCCTCTATTTCTCCTCCTTTCTTCTCCTCCTCCTTTTCTTCCTCCTGCTCCTCCTTTTTTCTTCCTCCTCCTCCTTCCTTTTCCTCCTCCCTCCCTCCCTCTCCTCCTCTTCTTCTTCCTGTTTTTCCTCCTCCCTCCCCCTCTTCCTCCTCCTTTTCCTTTGCCTCCTTCTCTTCCTCCCCTTCTTTCATCTCCTCCCACTTCTCTTTCCCATCTTATTACCCCTCCCCTTCTTTCTTCCTTTAGCATCAGCTATTGTTGATGGTCTGATATACACAGAGAGTTAACTGAAGGATAACTCCCACATAACTCATAAATATTTTCCTGGCTTTTTAATATATAATACTTTTGATTCTTTATGAGATTATATGGTGCTCACTATTTCCAGCCTCTGCCAATTACTTTTTTCCAGTAAAGTCTTCATGACATCGAGAAGTAGGGCATCTGAGTATTGTGTCAGTTTTAGCTTTTTTTATATCTTCTTCTTTAACTATGCTTTCTTCTATAGTTCTCTTTAACCTAAGCTTTTCCTCACTTCATAATGAAGTTAACAAGTATCAGTTATATATTGGTTTGACGTGGAGGATATTAGCAAGTTTTTCATAGAATTTCTCAACTGCTTCATCCTCAACAATTGATATTGATGGCTAAATTACAACTATCTTTATGGAAATCTTTTTATAGATATCATTAGCACTTTGACATATAATGACTAAATATTCTGTTTAATAATATTTCTTGATTATTCTGTTAAAATGACATAGCCCATTCTACCAATTTCTTTCTTTTCCTCTCTAAGACATATCTATGGGTCATATTTCCATTTAGTTTCAGCTTTTTTCTTCTGGTTTATTTATTTATTTATTTATTTGTTGATTGATTGATTGATTGATTGATTGATTTATTTGAATTTTTTGCATTCATTTTCACAAATTTTTGGGTTCCAAATTTTCTCCCCTTTTATCCCCTCCCCCCACCCCAATACCCCAAGCAATCTAATTTTCCCTAGCTCCAATCTGCCCTCTCTTCTGTCATCTCTCCCTTCTCTTGTCTCCATCTTCTCTTTTCTCCTGTAGGGCCAGATGACTTTCTATTCCTCCTTAACTGTATGTCTTCTTTCCTAGTTGCAACAACAATACTAAACAGTTGTTCCTAAAACTTTGAGTTCCAAATTCTCCCCATCCCTCCCTCCCCACCCATTCCCTTTGGGACAGCAGGCAATTCAATATAGGCCATATCTGTGTAGTTTTGCCAATGACCTCCCTGATAGTCGTGTTGTGTAAGACTAACTGGATTACCATCCCTCCTGACCTGCCCCTCATTGTTTCTCTTCTGTCTTTTGATCCTGTCCCTCCCCAAGTGTTGACTTCAAATTGCTCCCTCCTCCCTTTGCCCTCCCTTCCATCATCCCCCCCCTTGCAATATCTCTTTCTCCCCCACTTTCTTATACTGTAAGATAGGTTTTCATACCAAAATGAGTGTGCATTTCACTCCTTCGTTTAGTCATATGTGATGAGGGTAAACTTCTTGTTTTTTCTTTTTTGTTTGTTTGTTTTTTTTTCTCAGCTCTCCTCTTTTTCCCTCCACTAAGAAAAACTCCTACCTGCCTCTTAAATGACATATAGTTACCCCCTTCCCTTTCCCTCCCCCTACATTTCTCTCTCACCATTTACCCTAGTTTCTTTTAAGGTATGGTCCCATCCTATTCAGTTCAATCTGTGCTCTCTATCTCTGTATGTGTGTGCATGTGTGTATGTGTGTGCATGCGTGCACATGTGTATGTGTGGTCCCACCAACTACCCAGATACTGAAAAGTTTTAAGAGTTACAAATATTGTCTTTCCATGTAGGAATGTAAACAGTTCACTCATGGTAAGTCCCTTAAGACTTCTCTTTGCTGTTTACTTTTTCATGCTTCTTCTCATTCTTGTGTTTGAAAGTCAAATTTTCTTTTCAGCTCTGGTTTTTTCATCAAGAATGATTGAAAGTCCTCTGTTTCATTGAAAGACCATATTTTCCCTTGAAGTATTATACTCAGTTTAGCTGGGTAGGTGATTCTTGGTTTGAGTCCTAGTTCCTTTGCCTTCTGGAATATCCTATTCCACGCCCTTCAATCCCTTAATGTAGAAGCTGCTAGATCTGGGTTATCCTGATTGTATTTCCACAGTACTGGAATTGTTTCTTTCTAGCTGCTTGTAAGATTTTTTCCTTGAGCTTGGAGTTCTGGAATTTGGCCACAATGTTCCTAGGTGTTTCTCTTTTTGGATCTCTTTCAGGTGGTGATCGATGGATTCTTTCAATACTTATTTTGCCCTCTGGTTCTAGAATGTCAGGGCAGTTTTCCTTGATAATTTCATGGAAGATGATGTCTAGGCTCTTTTTTTGATCATGACTTTCAGGTAGTCCCATAATTTTTAAATTGTCTCTCCTGGATCTATTTTCCAGGTCAGTTGTTTTTCCCATGAGATATTTCACATTCTCTTCCATTTTTTCGTTCTTTTGGTTTTGTTTGGTGATTTCTTGGTTTCTCATAAAGTCATTAGACTCCATCTGTTCCATTCTAATTTTGAGAGAGCTATTAAATTCAGTGAGCTTTTGAGCCTCTTTTTCCATTTGGCTCATTCTGCTTTTGAAAGCATTCTTCTCCTCATTGGCTTTTTGAACCTCCTTTGCCAATTGGGTGAGCCTATTTTTCAAGGTGTTAATTTCCTCAGCATTTTTTTGGGTCTCCTTTACCAAGGTATTGACCTGTTTTTCATACTTTTGTTGCATCTCTGACATTTCTCTTCCCAGTTTTTCCTCCACCTGTCTAACTTGCTTTTCAAAATCCTTTTTGAGCTCTTCCAGGGCCTGAGCCCACCCGCCACCCCCCCTGGGGTGTCTGGGGTACTGAGGCCCCGCCCTCCACGTCTTTCCCTGATGGCAAGAATACGTCCTCATCTTCGTCAGATCCGAAGGTCGGGATCATTTGCATTTGTTGGAAAAAACTCTCTAAAGTCTTATTTTTCTTCCCTTTTCTAGGCATTTTCCCAGCCAGTTACTTGACTTCTGAGATTCCTTTCCACCCCCGCCTGGATCCGCCCAGCTAGTGCTTGGCCTCTGAGATTTAAATGGGCTTTCCTCCTGCCGGCTGTCAATCAGTGAGCTTTAGTTCAGGTGCTGGGGTGGGGCCAGGGCTGCCTCCGAGACTGAACCCTCGGGGGCTTTATGCAGAGACTTTCAGGAATGGAACGGGTGGGGGCGGGGTGGGGGGCCCGCCTCCCAAATCCCGCTCCCTTGGGGGCTTTAAGCAGAAGCCTTCAGTAACAGAGCGGGGTGGGTGCAGGGCCGTCTCCCAGGCTCAGCTTCGTCAGGTTTTATGCGGGAATCTTCCGTAATGAAGATCCTGCCTGCCGCTGGGGGATTCCTGAGTCTTGGGCCGCTGCCGCCTCAGCCGCCGCCCACACCTCTGCCTCCGCCGCTTCCTGCCCCCGTCCCCGCCGCCACCGCTTCCTCCCGAGGGGGCCCGAGTCACGGAGATGCCCCGCTTCCCCTCTCCTTCAGCCCGGCTTTCTTTCTCACTGACCTGTAGCTTCTGTGGGCGGAGGGACTTTCCTGGCTGCTGGAGCTTCCGTCTCTGAAGCCTGCTCGGATCAGCTTCTCTGGGGCCTCGGCCAGGGCAGCGCTGGGGGTCGGGTTTACTTTCTGGGTCGCGCCCGACCCTGGGGACGGGTCTTCAGACCTCCCTGGAACGGAAATCTCTTCCACTCTGCTTCTGCACACTTTGTATTCACCCAGAAGCTATGGGGGACTCTTTTTACATTAATTCTATGGGCTTTGGTTTCGGAGCTCGTAAACGTGCGTCCTTCTACTCCGCCATCTTGGCTCCGCCCCTGGTTTTTTTTTTAGATCAAGAATGTCAAGATTGGGAAGATTTTGCTCTTCTGTCAGTATGTCAACTGTCATTGGTTATTAGCAAGGATATCACATTTGAATACCAACAGTCAAATTCCTTAATGACAGTCTTAACAATATCTGATTCTTAGCAACTTCTGTCCCCTTTTCTGTTTTTTTTGTCATTATCACTGCAGAAATGAGATGGAACCACACAGGATTGAGAGCTGTTTACATGGGTTGCAACAGCCAAAAATGGAATTAATTTACAGGTCTCTGACCAATGGTGATGTACTTCTTTGTAGTCAGCTCTGTTGGTCCTTAGAAAATAGACTCATTCTGTTACTACAGCCAAACTCAAAACATTTACCACATAAATGAACCTGCCAGAACTTGCAGTCGCCTAGATAACCTTTAAAAGAAACCAGGGGTCATCTCTGTGCCACAATGAAATAACAGAGTAGAATTTTTCCGTCATTCACTGGCTGACTGTTGAAGGTAAAACCATTAGTAGGGGCTCAGGAGCTGTAATCTTAAAATGTAAACGCATAAAAGAACCTTGAATAGTCCCTGCCTGCACCAGGGGATTCCAACATAAAAGTGTCAGTTGAGGGCAAAATAGGCTAGATGTAGTGATGAACCTAAAATGTATAAATGTTGGATGAACATTACTCCTTGCTGCTTGCTTTGTAAAGAGAGCGATAATTGTACTCCAGAAATCTTCAAAATGATTTTCTTTTAGAAATTATAATAGTAATTTGATCAGAATGGTAACATAAACTTCATTCAGAAAAACCATAATAGCCACAAGAATTTCAAAGAACTTTTAAGTAGTTGTGGTAATACTAAAATTGTCATACCAAGAGTTAAAAACAAAGAGTTCCTACTGAGAGGATGCTTTCAAAACAATCTGTTCATATGATGTACATAGTTAAATGGTTTTTAGTTTAGTTTTTTTAAATGAACTTTATTTTGTAAACAAGGTAATAAAATTTAGGGAAGTTATATTTTTTGATGAAATAATTCCAACTATCAGACTGTTAGAAAGTGTGGCATATTGGATAAAGAGCTGATCTCTGACTTAGGATGGGATCAAGTCCTTCCTTTTTGTGACCCTAGCAAAGAACCTGACTACTCAATTTCCTTAGTTAAACCTGTGTAACTGTAAGATGTAGAGAAGGTACTGATCTCCATTCTGAAACGCTTCACTGGGACTTCCCTAAATTAACAAAGTCATTGATTTGGTTAAAAATGAATACTGAATTTGAGCCTGGGAGAAAAAATATGAACCTGTGATTTCATTAACGTTGGGACCCCCAATGAGAAATTTTCCTTTACAAATGCAGATTGGCACCTATTCTGCAGCTTAGAGATTTAGAGAGTTGCCTGGGGCACTAAGAAGTTGTCACTTCCACAGAGTCACACAGCCAGTACCTATCAAACAGAATTCTCTATACATTGCATGTTGCCTCTGAGCTATAACCCAGAGAAGAAAAACAAATTTGAGTAATAAACATAGGCAAAGAGGAGGCAACATCTTTATTTGCAGATGGCACATGATGGTTTACTAAAATAACTCTAGACAATCAAAGTCAATTACTTCAGTAAAGTAGTGGGATGTTAAATAACTCCACAAAAATAATCAGCTTTTCTGTGTATTACTGTCAGAAGTCAGGAGAAAGAGAAGAGAAATTCCATTTATTATAAAACAGTATGTTACATATCTGGGAACTAACCAGCAAAGACATGCAAAAATAAAGATTGATAAATTTTATAATTATAACTATAAAATATAATATAGAAATGAAAGAAAACCTAAATATTTGGAGGGATATTTAATGTTCATGGCTGGGCTGCACAAAATGATATATTACAAGGCAATCCGGTGCTGGAGTAGACAGAGCGTTGGACGTAGTTTCAGTAAGCTGGCCTCAGACAATTACTCTCTGTGTGACCCTGTCTACCTTAATTTCCTCATTTGTAAAATGGAGATAATAATAGTATCTGCCTCTCAGGGTTGTTATGAGGGGGGGAAAAGAGATAATATTTGTAAAACATTTTGAAAACCTTAAACTGCTGTAGTAGTAATGGTGATGGTGATGGTGGTAGTGGTAAAAATGAATAGGGATGCCTAAAAAACTCTGCAGATTCAGTATAATAGGAGTCAGATTGCCATAGCAATTTCATTGGAGAAATAAAAAAGTCCAGTAATAGAAAGCATGCATTGAAGAAGGAACCTGGGTGATTAAGAGTACAGTGGCACCATTGCTAGAAATAGATTTTTAAAAAGTTTAGAAGAGAGTGACTTTGAAGTTCTGTTGTGAACATATTAATTTTCAATGTCTGTGACAGACATTTGTGGATGTGAGACTGAAGCTCAAGAGGGAGTCTGGGGCTAGATAGATAGATTGAGAAGTCATTCATTTATAGGTGTCATAAAAATGTAAGTCCCATGAAGGCAAAAGTCATGCTTCATTCTCCATGATCAGCACAGTCAGTATTTACCTTACAGATTGTAAACCTTTAATGGTTGTCTTTATGATGCTTATTTGGTAAGTATTGCAAAGCAAGCAAAAAAAATGAGAGAAGAGGATCCATGAGATATTAACGGACATTGAGAAGGAAGCATAGGGAAGGAGGAAGGGGCAGTGCCTACTGTGTGCCAAGAACTGTTCTAATACCCTTCACAGGTATTAGCTTATCTGACTTTCACAGCAGCCATCTGAGAATGATGCTATTATGATCTCCATTTTACAGTTCAGGAAATTGAGGTAATCAAAAATGACTCTCCCAGATTCATAACACTAGTTAGTATCTAAGGTAGAATTTGAACTGAGCTCTTCTTCATGAGTTACCATATTTTATTCACTATACCACCTAGTAGGGCAGTTTTGTTACTGGTTGTTTTACATTTAATAATATTTTAAAAACTATGTAATACAAGTTCATAGTTTCATAGACTATCTCATTTTCTGGGCTTTGTATATTAAAAGATTCATATTTATTAAGTTAAAAATTTTTTTTAAAAAAATTATGAAGTCATGACTACTTATTATCTGAAACTAGGAATGAATGAAGTTCTTAATTTATTTCTAAAGTAAATCCCCTACATGGTTGTGCCACTGTGAGTCAGTAGGAGGGATTTCCAGTCTACAAACCACATAAATACTCCTTGTACTTTATCTTTACTTGTGATTAATCTTCTTTTGGCATTAACTTCTAATACAGCACCCACCCGTATGGAGAGAGAACATGGAACAGAACGTTACAGAGAAATCACCCTGTTGTCTAACATCAATAGGAATGAAAATGCGCTGTAGCTTCATTTCTTTGCCCTCTAGCAGCTCTGTGAAGTAGTTCACTGAATTTCCAGTGCTTGGTAAACAAATATTTCTCAGTGAAAATCAAAGAATTCCTTTGTTCTGAGAAAAAAATCTCTCCGCACCTTATTTGTTCATTAAATGAAGGTTTTTATGTGCCAGCTTCCTTCATTCACTTACTCATCCATAAGTCATTTATTGAACATCAGCCACATGGTAGACACTGTGCTTTGGAGCTAAAATGGATTGATCTTGGCTCGTCCCTGACCAAGCCAACTAAACACGTCCTCTCCCTCCTAGAATCTTCTTAAACTCTTTTGTCCAGATCTCTCCTTTTTTCTCATCATGCTCTGCCCTGTGCAAATGCAAAAAGGATATCACCTTGGCAAATAGCATAAAGACTTGGCAATAATAGGCACATTATAAATGTTTGTTGAATTGCTTTGGGTTAAGATAGAATCCTATAGTAGCGTTTTTGTCATTTTAGTTTGTTGTGTTTCAGCCAACCATCTCCTGTTGCCTTGACAGCAAGATTAGAAAGAGGAAAGCTTTCAGATTGTAAAACCATCTTATTCAAATCTTTACTTTGCTTGATGGAGAGGGATATAAGATTATCAGGAATTTTGTGATAGAACTACTCTCAAAATGTCAGATTTCTAGAACTCTATAAATATATTGAATATGTATTGAAAAATCTGTTGACAAGGTATTTTCACTTCCAAAGACCCATAAAGGAGTTTTGATTCTACACCAGTGAAATCACAGATCATAGAGATACAGAAGTCCCAAAGAAGTATTTAGCACTCATATATTCTATTAAAATACTATATCCTGTTATTTCAACATATATTTATAGGTTCCATTAGTGTTACCTAATTGAATAAGTATCTCCTCTACAACATTTCTCCCTAACCATTACCATTCCATTACTTAATGGAAGTTTCCTTTGCATTCTTTTTCTTTCCCTTCCTTTTAGGAGTTTATTATCTTTATTTTTCAAGTAATAAGTATTTTAAAAATTAGTCTGTCATTCCCACTTGCCAGCCAGAAACTGGGCAAAACTGAGGTATCATTTGGGTTTGAGTCAAGGGGGAGGTGGCAGGGCATGAGCATGCCATCTACTTTTTTAACTTTATTATTTTGTTTTAATTTTCAAAAAGTAGTTTTTTAAAAATTAATTTTCCCCTCCCACTTCCCTAGCACCTACTCAGCAAATAAGAAAGCAAAAACAAAAAGCAAATCCCTTGATACATATCTATATAATCCACAAAATAAATTCCTACATTAGCCATGTCTGAAAATGTATGTTTTTTTCTATACTTCAAGTTCTTCACCTCTCTGCTAGAAGGTGAATTATGTGGTTCATTTTTATTCTTTTGGCCTTGTTATTTATCATTGTTATGAGCAGAGTTCTATCTTTCAAAGTTGTATTTATCTATAGTGTTGCTATTGTATAAATTATTCTTCTTGTTCTGCCAACTTTGCATGCATTCATAAAGACCTTCTCAGTGTCCTTTGTAATTGTATTTCATCATTTCTTATGGCACAGTAGTAGCCTATTACATTCATATATGACAGCTTATTTGGTCATCCTCCAATTTCTGTCTTAATAATTTTTGGCCACTTCGAAAAGAATTATTATGACGATGTATTATTGTTATTTATTAAAATTATTATTATAATTATTTTGTATATGTGGATCCTTTTCCTCTTCCTTTGATATATTTCACACACACACACTAAATCTAGTAGTGGTTTAACTGAGTCAAAGGGTATGCCCAGTTTCTAGACTGGACAAGTTCACAACTCTTATTAGCAGTGTGCTAGTATACCTGTTTCGTCATCGTCTCTCCAACATGTGACATTCTCTTCTTTTGTCATCTTCTCCAATTTAATAAATGTGAGGTAGAAAGCTAATTTGTATTTCTCTGATGATTAGTGATTTAGGACATTTTTTCTTGAGGTTGTTAATAATTTGTATTTCTTTTTTTTGAAAATTGCCTTGGAATATTAACTGCCTGTTCGTATTCTAATTTTTACTATATTAGGTTAGTTTGTACAAAAACTTAAAACTTTACATAATCAGTACTGTCCATTTTATCTTTTAGGATGTTCTCTATCACTTTTTAAATCTTGAACTATTTCCTTCTCCATAGGTACAAAAGGAAATTTCTTCCATACTTTGCTCATTTATGATGTGACCTTTTATATCTAGGTCATAAATCCTTTTGGAGTTTACCGTAGTATATGATATAAGGTGTTGGAGTAAACCTGATTTCTTTCAGACTGCTGTCCAGTTTTCTCAGCAGTTTTTGTCGAATACTGAGTTGTTCCCCTATTTAATACAGTCTTGGGGTTTATTAAGCACTATGCTATTGTATTTATTTGCTTCGGTACCTAATGGGTTCCACTAATCAACCTCTTAAAAAAAGTACCAAATGATTTTAACGATGGCTGCTTTGATCTACAGTTTGAGATCAGATATATTGTTTTTTAATATCAGACATCATGAATGAAAGTTGCTCAAAGGAATGTATATGAGGGGAAGGGAGTGGATTCCTAAGTTAGGCCTTTTCCTGGGCTAGATAGAGAAACAGAATGTCAATAAAAGTAGAGTCTTCTTATGTCTACTAATAGTTCGATTTCATTATTGGAATGCATTATGGATAGGAGTGAGGCTCCCAGCATATCATACTTTTGTAGTAATAAAAGAGAAACTGAGGAATAATGAAGTTTTAAAAAAACTAGAAAATAGGTAAATAGATTACAAAACAAGTACAGAAAGCATTGTATTTGCCATTTTTACGTCAAAATTCACTGGAGATATTGATCTACAGTTTTTATTATTTTTTACAGTTTTTTTAGGAATGTCACATAGTTTTCATAGGATAATCACAGAAGCATAGGATTTTTAAAATTAAAATCAAGGTAAAAATGAACTTTTCCTCTAAACTTTTATGTTAACAAAAGTGAAAACTAATGCATTAAGCATTCAGTTTTTAAAAACTATAAATATATCAAATAATAATTCCCCTTCAAAGCACAAAAAATACTTATTTACTGTTTTTACATCAAGATTCATGAGTGATGTTGATCTGTATTTCTTTTCCTATACTTAATATATACCCCTGATTTGTGAATGTTTGTCTCGTAGTTGGGTAGAATGATCAAAGAACATTAAGATATTTTTAAAAATTAAAAGTAGGATAAATAGAATTGAATTTTAAGCTTTTAAAATAAATTTGAAAATTAAAAAGTGAATTAATAAAAGGCATGATATTTTAAAACTGGTATACAGATAACTAATTTGATTCAGAGAGAGAGAAGGAGAAGGAAGAGGAAGAAAAAGAAAAGCAAATAACCAAAATCAAATAAAAATAAGGGAATTCAGGACAAGTACAGGACAAGTATAAGATGAAAATCATCTTATTGCTAGCAACAAAACTGAAAACTTAAGTAAAATGTATGAACATTTGTAAAAACATAAACTGTAAACTTGGGAAAGAAATAATTTGGACTTAGTGAAATTGTGCAAGATCATAAATGACTGGTTGGTAAAAAACTGATAAAAACACTCCCTTCTTCCCCTCACCCCACCTCAACCCCAGGGTTAGAATGATTTCCAAGTGAATTTTAGCAAATATTTTTAAAAGAAAATGATCCTAATATATAAACTCACTGAGATTTCCCTATCCTAATGAAATTACAGATGCAATCCAAAAAGTAATAATAACTTGAAAGGAACCTAACCGCCCCTCTACCCGAACCGCCGTTTTGTAGATAAGAAAAAAAGTTCAGAGTTGAATTGCAAAGATAGGACTAGATGGCAGCAAAATTAGACCTAGTTCCCAGCTGTCTTCATCGTCAATGTTTTTTCTTATATTGTCCTTTCTACTGATTCTTCGTATCCTTGCTTTATTATGATACTACTTAGAGGTAAGAGCAGTATCAAATCTATCCCAGTATTCTTTCTGTGGTTTATCTTACCAGTTCTGAGCAAACTAGCCAAGGACCTTAACTTTCTTTTCTTTAGTCACCAACACGTTGCCAAATGATACACTAGTGATTTTCAGTCCTTGTGATTTAAATGCTCAGTAGCGATGGCTAGTTCTTTAATACCCTTATGCTGGAACCAATACAGTGTTTATGGATGCAACAATATATTTGTGAGTGCCACAAATATATTTTTATCTGATATGTCAGCAGTCACATCTTATAGTATGCTTTTTAAAAACTTTATTTAATTTTCTTCCTTTTAAAATGTTGTCAAAGTTGTGAACTTGAAAAATATCAACAGATAAACATTTCAAGATAAGTAGTACAAAAATAAGTGTCTATGTATGTATAAAAACATAAATCTCTTAATACAGCTATTTTAAAGTATTAAATTTAATATACTTAGTACTAACACTACTCAACTTGTCTATGTCTGACCCCTTTAGAAAAGGACAAAATGAAACTCTCATAGGCCATCTAACAGTTTACCAAAAAAAAAAAAAAAAATTTTATTTAACCTTAGCCTGGGCAGAGCATTGATTGAGTCCATCATGGATTCCCCATCCCCACATTTGCCAGAGTAGCTCCCCAATCAGAAACGTATACCAAGCCTGAATAAATGCCCTTGACTCATAGTACCCTAGCTTTTGTATTTTAGGAGACCAGGATGTACATCAGTAGTTCAGTCTTTATTCCTGCAAGCTAGTTAATGCACATTGCCTTTTCAGGAAAAACTAGCCCAGCCTGCATGGGGTAGATGTATTTGTTTCCCCTGCAGCGCCTGTCGTCCATCAGCTCTCTGCCAAGAGATCAGGGGCATACTTTTTCTCCAGTCTTCAGGAATCATGCAAGGTCGCTGCATTGATCAGAGTTCTTATGCCCTTCAGAGTTGTTTTTTATTTTCTCCACAGTGTTGTTCTTGTATAAATAGTTCTCCAGGTTCTTCTCATGTCACTTTGCATCAGATTGTATAAATTTCCCCAGGTTTCTCTGAATCAGTCCAATCAGGCAGTCAACAGCAATTGAGTGCCAGCGACGCGTCCAGCCTGTGTTGAGCCCTGGGGATGGAAGGAAAGGTTAATGATTGCTCTGAGGGAGCTCATAGTCAGGTGAAGGAGACAGCCTGCAAACAACCATGTACAAACAACCGTGCACAAACAAGGCAAGTTGGAAACGATCAAAAGGGAAGATCAGGAAAGATATTTCTTTGGTCATTCCTTATAAATCCATTACGTTTCTCTACCATAATCCTCTCATCCATGCCCTAGTTAATAGGTATTCTTTCCTTCTTCTTGCACAATCTCTAATTAGGAGTTGGTTCTGTCCCACCTCAGGTCCTGATGAGCCCCAGTACTGTGTGGGAGGTTGTGTTGTTCTCGGGCCTTCTCCAAGATCCCCTGACGTTCTCAATAGTGGAGCTGGCCCTGTCTCCTGCTTAGTCTCCCAGTGTGCTAAGGAGTGAGCAGCCTAGCTCTCTCCCTGTGCAGTGACCTGTGGTTGATGGCTTTCTCTTCTTTCTCCTCTGACAAGCCAGGGCTGAAATCCCACTGGCTTCAGGCCTGACTTCCTGGAGCTCCTGCTGGCTTCTGACCTCCTGGAGTATCTCCCTTCAGAGTACTTTCCTATATCCAGGCATACTGGAGAAAGTTCAGGCTAGCTTCCAGTCTCCCTGGAGCATCCTGCCTGAAAACGATTGCAGGCTGCAGGCCCATTTACCAGAGTCCTGGCTTCTGCCTTCTCTGGTATGTCCTTGCTCCCAGTCCCTAGGGACTTCTTGCCTTCTTGTGTAGTCCTAGACTGTATGGAGGAACTTACTGCCACTTCTTTTTGGTCTTCTTGACTATTGTTCTGTTTGGTTTTATTTGTTTTTAGTTGGTGTGTCTTTGGGAAAATTAGGTTTCTCAACCATCGTTCATGTTGCTGTAAGCAGAAGTCTGTATTGTGTACTTCTGTGGACAAAATGGCTAAATGTTCCTGAATTTCCTTCACTTCCGTGTACCTTTTTCTTTGAGGTTAAAAACAGAAATTGATGATCTCAGAAAATACCTTTAACTCTAGACAAAAGGATTCCAGGACCTGCCCATTTCATCACCTCTTTTTCAGTTCCCAAGCCTTTTGAAAGAATTGATATTTTGTTTTGATACAACAGATATTTCCTCTAGTGGCCTTCCCCATAAAAATACCATTATAAAATACATTACCCGTGCAACCATCCAAAAACAGTTTAGCAGAACTGCCAAAGAGCATGCTTGAGACATCACACATGTTTCATTACCTTTTTGTGGCACTAGGTAAAATAAAGAAAAAAAAAAGAATGTCATGGAACTTGTCCCATTTCTTCACTATGTGGTATTAAACTCTTGACAAAGATAAGCCTCATGAGAAAGAAAAGCACTTAGAAACATTTGTATTTTCATTTTAAGTATCCTTTCCAAGGAATCAACTGGACCATAAAATACAAACCTTTATCTAGAAAAAGTTGTTGTATGTGAGTCTGTGGGATTTTTTTCTTTCAGTTTTGAATTGTCTTTAAAAATTCCCTATTATGCAAGATATTTGACATTAATATGTGTGTTTGTGGTAGGTCCTATCACCAGTTGGCTTTTGCCCAGAAGGGTGAGCTAAGACAATTTAAGGAGTAATTCATGTTTGTCTTAGGTTTTTGTGAATACTGAATCCTGAAAAATTGTGTTTACAATAACTTTTTCTACCTCTAGGCAGTAACCTTGACTGATTAATTTGAAAAGTTGATAAGAACCTTTGAAATGCACACATACACACATGCACTTTTGCAGGGATAGTTTAAAGGTTTTGTCATTTTAGAAGCACTGATGCTGTTTGTATTAATTTATTTACAATGAGCCATGTTTTTACAGTAATTCAGGTTCCTTGCTTTGCAAAGACAAGCAAGTTTATGACTTTCTGTATATTTACAAGATTTGGCCTTTTCCCAAAGAAGGAATTTTTTTTTTATCTTTTGTTTGAACAGATGTGTAAACAAAAGTATTGCTGACTCTCATGCTTCAGTGGTTAATGAAAGGAAAATGAAGGAGCATTTAATAATTAAAAACAATCTACATACAAGTTGGCACAACTAGGCTAGTAATAAGGGGTTTGTCACTCAGTGTGTGATAATAAGTGTCAGAGATCTAATTCTTAGGAAATAAGATGCAAAGCTTTAACATTAAATATAGCTATTTTAGTTATTTTTTAATTTAAATCTGTTTCATAGTAGCTTTTTTTTATTCAGTTGAAATTGACCTTTCCTCACCTATTTCCAACTTTTTCATATCACAAATTCATATCTCCATTGATCTAATTTTCTGAATTTTAAGGAGTTTTTCTATAGAAGATCACTATAGAAAGCAGCTTTGTGGAAATGTCATTTTATTGTATGTCATGTGTTTTTTTAATGTCCCTAATTAAAGCTGGAAAGATCTCATGCTTTTCATTTTTGCTTGAGAAAACAACTGCAAAAAATGAATACTCTTTTGATTATTAGAAGATTTCACTGGTAACTTGAAGTGGACAAAATGCTCATCCTTTTGATCTGTTGCCTGACTTTATTGTGTTTTCTGTAGCATCTTAAACTTTTCATGCTATGTGGGAGGTATAGGATGAGTGAGAGGGACAGGAATTAGTTATCTGCGTAGCGTTATCAATGTGTCTCCATGAATTAGCCCCTGGGAGGTTTAGAAATATAACATGGGTTACTGACAGTATTTTTTCTGCCAAAATAGAAACAAGTGACCATTCCAAGATTTCTTTTGAAACTAAGTCTCCTGAATTGTAGTGTTTCCTTTCCATTTGTTGGTGGTAAATGAGTATGTGAGGGATTTAGTCCCGTCATCTTTCTTTGCTTCCTTGATGTTTTTTCCTGGTATTCATACATTCAAAATTTTGCTTCAGTTTTCCTCTTTCCTTGTAGAACTCTGTATTCTGAGAATGCTCTCAATATATCAACATTTCCCTGTTGTGACAAATGCTGGCACTGTCCTGTGTTGAGAGGGAAAGGGAATACTGTTCCTTTTCATTTTCATCCATTGCCATCAGGATTTGCTTTCTCCTACTTATTGGAAGGAGTCAAAACTTTTCTTTTTTTCATTGAAAATTAACATCTTGTCTTTTAATGGAGCCCTTCCATGGGAACTTTTCTACTCAGTAAAATATTGTTTTACAAATCCACTGAAATGAAATGAAATTATCTAGATCCTTTGAGGGATAAGGGGCAGATAAAGGAGATTCTAAGAGAAAAACCTTAGCAGAAAGGTTTTAAGTGGTTTCTAGACCAAGGAAGTTCAAATGCCACAGAAGGATAAGTTAAAACTAAAACATAACTGATAGTTCTGAAATGTAATTACGATTAATTATATCTTGATTAAGCTTAAGTTAAATCAGTAGACCTGAAGGAACAATTTAAAAATTTTATTGTTTGATATAGCCTTGGTGTGTCAGGCAGAGAAATGACCGTTGATTCAGAAAGACCTATACATACTGTGTGGCTCTGAGCAAGTCACTTAGCCTCTTAGTTCTCCAGGCCACCCTCTGAGACTATAAATTTCTTCTTCAGAGAAGAGACTGATCTGTATTACCAGAGAATGCTTTTCACTGGTAATTCCCTATACTGATTATATCATGGTTTCATTTAAAAGAAAAAAAAGAAACCTTTGGTGCACATTCTTCACATCTTTAAAATAGTTAATTAAAGTTTTCCACTTTTGGAAAATACCCACACTACATATTTAAAGCAGTGCCTTGTACATTTTGATTTTTTGCAGATAAATTTTGCACCTATTAGAAAACTAAATAACAGGCCAGTAACAACCTTTATTTAACCAAACCAATGAAAGCATATGCACCTAAAATCATTGATAAGTGAGCATCAAAGAGGTTTGTGTGGAGCATATTTTTGCAAAGTATATGATAAAAAAAACAACAGCTAGGTGGAGCAGTGGTTCAAGTGCCGGGCCTGAAAGTCAGGAAGACTCGTCTTCCTGAGTTCAAATCCAGCCTCAGACACTTCCTAGCTGTGTGACCCTGAGCAAGTCATTGAACCATGCTTACTTCAGTTCCTCATCTGTAAAATGAGCCAGAGAAGGAAATGGCAAATCCTCCCTGGGCCTCAGTTTCCTTATCGCCAATGATGGGTTTAAATTCAGTGGCTTCTAAGATCCCTTCTACCTCTAAAATCTATGATCCTATTTTTCTGTAATTTCTAGGCTGAAGGAAGGAAGATTAGAGGTATTCCAGTCCAGCCCTATCATTTTACAAATAATGAAGCTGAGACCCTGAGAGGAACTTGCACAATTTCCATAAAATCTTCTGGCTCCAAATCCAGAACTCTCCTACTACTGTACATTGCTTCAGTAACAAAAAAAAAAACAACATACTAGCAGTCGACAGTACACAGAGTGTGGCAAGGAATCAAGGATAACTTCAGAGTTCTAAGTGTGACTAACTGGAAGGGTGGCGGAGGCCCTAGATAGAAATAGGAAAATTCAGAATAGCGTTACCTCTGGGGGAAAGATGAGTTATATTTTGCACGGGTTGACTTTGAGATGTCTAGGAGGAATGTAGTTCAAATTATCATATAGGTATTGGTGACATGGGACCAGGTTCAAGAAAAAGACTATGCCTAGATATATGTGAGAGTGAGGAGAAAGGAGGGGAGAGAGAGAGACCAAGAGAGCACATGCATGCATAATTCAGGACAGAGAGACTTGTCTGATATGAGGCCACATTTAATCAGCAATGCTAAACAACCCTTTTTATTTGTTTTTTACTCCTAGTCATACATAGCATTGAAGAAGTATCCTGCCATACCTTTATTGTAAAATTAGGCTGTTATCTGCCTCGACTCTAGAATCTACAAGATGTGTGGGATACATAAAGCTCTAAAATATGTCTTTAAAAGTCAGGCCCTGTAATAAAGAAAAAAAGAGGGTGAGAAGCAGAATTCAAGGAAGTTGGCAGTTGCATATTCAAATGACAAATATTCTAAGATGTATGAAATTGATTTATTCCTGAGGAATGTTAATTTAAAATCTGGAAGGAACTTTAGAGATGATCTTCTCCAACCCTATCATTTTACTGATGAAGAACTGAAGCAAGCATTGCTAAAGCCAGAATTTCCTTCACTGAATCCAGCCATACTGTTGACTGAGCAGTATAAAATCAGAGATGTATTCCTTTGAAAATCTCTATGTGAGAAGGCTCCCCATGATTATGGAGAAGATGTCGTCAGTCTAGACTAAGAACATATTTCTATTTATGCATTTTTCCTCCAAAAAAGGAGCAACGTATCCCTCTCCTTAAGAAGGAGAAGACTGCCTTGAAATCAGGAAAGAGTAGGGTATGGGGGGAAAATACACACACACACACACACACACACACACACTTTTTACAAGAAGAATGAAAAACATTACTACTATCTTCAGATATTGAAGAAAGTCTTATGTAGAAGAAGTAGCCACTTCATACTATGTTTGTTTTTTGTTTTATTTTTTAGTTCCAGAAAGTAGAATTATGACCAGTGGTTAGAAGTTATAGGGAGACTTTTTTCATCTGAACATCGGGAGAAATGTTCTGTCAGCTAGAACCATTTTACAATGGAATGTACCTCCTGTTACTGGTGTTACTCAAAACCATTTGGATAACCTTCTATTAGGAACACTTATGATGAGGTTTTCTACTTTGTAGGGGAGATTTCATTAGATAACTCAGAAAATCTTTCCTACCTCTAAATTCTAAAATTCTGTGGGAAATACAAACAAAAATTGAGTGAGGATTAGAAACACTGAGGAGGAGCTTAAACCAGGCTCTGTCATTCCCATGTAACAGTTGTCATACTCAGGTGTTGTCCCTACACATCCTGAAAAGTTTGGTTCAAAAGTCTCTATGACATTGTTATGAAAAAGAAAACGGTTATGTGAGGTCATTCCTGATCCTTTGTTAATACTTTTCCCACCAAAATTGCTTTTTAATTGTACTTTGTATATATTTTGTATTTCCTTATTTATGTATGTGTTTTCCCCCAAGTACAGTATAGGTAGAGACTTTTTCTGGTTTTGTTTTTATTTTCTAGTACCCAGTATAGTGCACTGCTGGCACATAGTGAGCACTTAGTAAATACTTGTTGAATTGGGAGAAGGGGCAGAGGGACAGAGTAGAGAAGAACAGTTTAGACAAAAAAAAAAGCCTCTGTATAGCAGCTGTCTTTCTGGCTGTCTCTCCAGATACTATTTTTAGTTGCTAGTACAGCAGATTAGGACAGGTGCCCAGGAGAATACCAGTGCCAGAGCAAGATGATGACATAGGTATTGTAGAGGGAAGTTGGCTGACTTTTAGAGATAGTTTATCAAATGGTATCTGTGCTTTGTGGGGTTTAATATTTGGTCCTCAACTTTACCATTCAGGAAAACTTATTTTATCTGCTTAATCAGTGGCATTCAGACGTTGGTAAATTAATTGATAACCACGGAGGTAAAAACTAAACAATTTCTCAATCAATTCATTAATTTACAATGAGGAATGTGCCTTTCCTGTCACCAAATGTCCTTTGTCTTTTTTTATGCAGGGTATTTTCTTTCCAACATCTCGGTACCTAGGATATGCAGTTAATAATCAAAATGTTGCTTTGTGAACGTTAACTTTCTTCCCATTTTGATACTGTTCATCACAGCCTTCCTGGATATTCTCTGCTTGCTGCACTTCCAGGACATTGTTTTCTTCTGGTTCATCTTGTGTGACTTGCCCATCTTGATTTCCTTTGCTGGAAGAATATCAGTCATCCTCTAAATATATCCGCTATGGAGGACAATGAACTATTTTCTTCATACCCCCTTGACTTATCAGCTGCCACGGGATCCTATCTATACACATGACTTCCAGATCTATGTACCCATCCACCACCACCACCACCCCACAAGGCTCCAGGCCTGCATCACCATTTTCCTGCTGATAAATCACAACTTCATTGTCCCTTTGGCTTCATAAATTCAACATATAGTTGGGCAAACCACCTAATCTCACCAGGTCTCCATTTACTTCTCTGTAAGGTGAGGGGTTTGTAGTTTCTTTCACCTCTAAATCCATGATCCTAGGTCCAAAAGGGAACTCAGCATCTTTCACCTTAAACTTGCTTTTCCAATGACCCATTTCTATTGAGGTCTCTACTCTCTTCTAGTCATTCAGGTTCACAGTATCAGAATCATCTTTAACTCTTCCCTCTCCTTTAGCCTTAACATCCAATAAATTCCTTAGTGTCTTAATTCAGTTAATTAGACCTCTATTAAGAGCTCTCACTTCATCCCTTCCTCGTTAACAAGGTTACTATCCTAGTTCAGGCTCCTGTTACATCTCATTTGAGCTATTAGAATAACCTTCTTATTGGTCTCCCTGTTTCCAGGTTCTTGTGTTTTCAAATCTTTCTTCCACATAGCTGTCAAAGTATCATAAAGATTAGGTCTGATTATGTCACAATCCTGCTTAAGAATCTTCAATGGCTCCCTAGTCTCTCAGGAATAAAATAGAAAGGCCCCTGCTAGCATTTAAAACTTTTCCCATTCTGGCTCTGACTTACTTTTCCATACTTAATCTGATCTTACTTTCTGTTATACTCTTGGTTTTCTAACCAAATTAGCCTCTTTGCTTCTTTCAGAACTCAACCCTCAATCTCCTTGCTCTATGTGTTTATCCTCTGTGCCTTCAGTGTATTCCCTCCTTATTTTAGCGTTCTCAGCTTGGTTCATCACTCCTCAAATGCCTCCTTCTCCATGAAACCCTAGTGCTCTCTCCTTCCTCCAGTCATTATGTGTTTATCTGTTGACATGTTTTATGCCTCAGTAAAATATAAATTCCTAAAGGAGAGGGACTGCTTTTCATTTTGTCTTTGTATCTCCAGTGTTTGCTTTAGTGCCTTGCACATAGTAGGTACCTAGTTAATATTTGTTCAGTCAGATGTTTCAAGGTAAGGAGAATCATAGGACTCTAGATTTAGAGGTGCAAAGGTCCTTAAAGGATAACCTAGTCCCAATCCAAATTTTACTGATAAGGATATTGGAGCTGAGAGAAGTTAAGGGAGTTGTCACACAGGTGATGGAATCTGAACTGGAACCTAGAACTCTGATTTCAAATCCAGTGTTATTGGCCAGATAGGCCAAACCATGGCCACCATCACAACCACTCCTCTGCTCATTTATCTCTAGTGAATAGTAATGTCCCAGATTTTGCCCCTACTCCAACCAATTGGCAATGCAACCTGATCTTGACAGTGATTGCCCAAGGGAACAATTCCTTTAGAGGCCTAATACCTGCCTGTCTCGACCACTAGAGTCCTGGGCACTGTAGTCCAGCATCAGAAATAGATATGGTCTTTTCATAATATAATCTTATCAAAAATGATGCTAAAGAAGATGAAGTTTCATCTGCCTTGCTGTGCAAGAGCAGGAACCATCTTACTTTTCTTTTTTTTCTCCACTGGTTAGTACATTACTTGACACATAGTATTTCATAAAGAGGCTTAAAGTACTCCAGTTCTCCCTTGTTGAAACACAGAATCACTCAATTTTATAGTTAGAAGGAACTTTTAATAACTCTCTAGTCTAACTCATTGTTGCTGAGTCGTTTTCAGTTGTGTCAAACTCTTTATGATTCCTTTTGAGGTTTTCTTGGTAAAGATACTGTAGTGGTTTGCCATTTCCTTCTCCAGCTCATTTGACAGATGAAGAAACTGAGGCAAACAGGATTAAGTGACCTGCTCAGGGTCACATAGCTAGTAAGTGTCTGAGGCCAGATTTGAACTCAGGTCTTCCTGATTCTAGGGCTGGCACTGTATCCTCTGCTATCCCCACCTTTTGGCTGTCTCTCCAGATACTATTTTTAGTTGCCAGTACATCCCATACATGAAAGAAATCCCCACTATTACATAGTTACTTGACAAGTAGTCATCCAAATTCCATTTGAAGACCTCTACCTCACTCCACAAGTGAGATACCGCTGCTTCTCTAGGCAGTCATTTCCACTTTTGGAAAGCTCTAATTGTCAGGAAGTTGTTTTCCTTTTTTCCCCTGACATCACACCTAAATTTGTCTTTGCAGTTTCTGCTCATTGCTCCTGGTGCTGGTCACTAGGGCCAAATGGAACAAATTTAATCCGTCTTCCACGTGACAGCTCAGTTATCATGATTCCCTGGAGTCTTCACTTCTATAAGCTAAATATCCTCAGTTCCTTCAGCCAGTCCTCATATATCATGGACTCAGAACTGACCTTCACCATGCTAATTGCTTTCCTCCAGCTTCTCAGTATCTTATCAATATATGAACTGAACACAGTATGCCAAATGTATTATCGTCAGGGTAGAGGACTGAGGGAATATCCTCTCTTTATTCCTGGAAGCTGTTACTCTCCTTCCTAATGATACAGTTCAAGATCTCATTAGATTTTTAGACATTATACTGCTGGTTCATATTGAGCTTACAATTCGTTACAACTCCCCAGATCTTCCCAATTTTTTCAGATTTTTTTTTTATATGCCTCAGACCTGTAAGTCCTTGAGTACATTATAGGATTCTATTATGATGATGTACCACAATTTATTTAATGGTTCCATTCTTGTTGGACATTTAAATTGTTTCCATTTTTTGGTAATTACATTTATTGCTGTTGTGGAAGTTATTGTACAGATAGCATGTTTTTTTTTGTTTTTTATAACTTTCAGCTTATTGCTCCCAATGATGAAATTATTGGGTCAGACAGTATAATCATTTTTGTGACTTTTGCTATCTACTACCAGATTGCTGTAATTCAGAGGACCCCACTCACTTTTTGTTACTAGCACTTGTCCCCAGGTGCACTTGCAGCTCTGGCCATAAACCAACCATTGGACAGTCACTTCTGACTGCTAACAGGAGGGTTTGACAGAAAGAGAAGGTCCACATGTCTGATAGTCCTAGCTAAGAAAGCCTGTTTATACTGAACAGTTTTGAGAGGAGATCGAAAGAAAATTTATATACACGAAGCATAAACGTTATGATACTTGTCAACGTCAGAAAAACCCGGAGTAATGAAATAAACAAATATTCACATTGGCTGTCCACAAAATTGAGAAATACTTAAAGATGTATAGAGTGTTTTTTTAAAGATTGTCATTGAGTCTCTTCTTTTTACATCTATCCTCATGTGTCAGCATTCCCACCCATTCTTGGCTAATTGTTGCTGGGATTTCATCTAAGATCACAAGTTTTCATGAGTCTTTATTGTGAGCTTTTAATGTTTATTCAACATCCATTTTCTATCATTAGAAAACAACAGGATACAGATCCTTTTGAGCCTTATTTTTAAAGATCAAATTTGCTTTCATATAAAATAATAATTTAAGATACTTTTTAGGAAAGGGAAAGTATTATGAGAACAATACATTCTATGTTTTTTACCAAATTGAATTCTCCTTGTTCAACATTAGCATTCTGCCCTTTGTCTTTCTATTTAACAATAGCTTCTTAAGGCGATGGTTGTTTTTGACCAGATTTATTATGGTATTGAAAATTGGTGCCTGAAGCTCTTCTAAAGATAAATGTCTTATAAAGATACAGTTCAGTCTGCCATCTTAAAGTAAATGGGCATTTCACCCAGAACATTTCTGCTGCTTAAAAGTAGTAGAAAAGTAGCAGAAAACCTACAGTGGTTGGTGTGATGTATACAATTCGCTGACCAATTGTCATATAAAAGAATGTCCTTATGTGTAGTAACTGAAATTACTCTTTTATGGAAGCCTTTACTTAAAACTACATCTTAATTGATAGAATTGGACTTGAAATTGATAAGGACATTCCCTCTAACGAGGGAAACGGGCATCTGCTCTGTATCATATAGTCACAGAAGCTTGCTTTTAACAATGAGAGATTAAGTGATTTGCACAACATCACATAGCCAGTATGTGTCAGATAGGACTCAGGCGTTCCTGTCTCAAGGCTAGCTCTCTACCCCTTATAGTATGCCATACTATATAGAATACCATGCTGCCTCTTCATAAAAAACAAAACAAAACAAAACAAAAAAAAACATGATCCCAAATTCTGCTGACTGTGATTGTGTTTCCTGAATCACTAAGAAATTCTTTAGGAGGTGGAGCCAGGATGGCAGAGCAACAGCAGTTCCTGCCAAGCCCAGTCAATACCTGTAAAAAATGGCTCTAAATAAATTCTGGAGCTTCAGAACTTACAGAATGACAGAGTGAAGCAAATCTCCAGCCCAAGACATCCTGGAAGATCACTTGGTAGTGTCTGTCACTCCACACTAGGAGCACAGTGCAGTCCAGTGTGGGCCATGAGTGCACAGAGGGGACCTGAGCAGGCCTTGGGGGGACTGAATCTCTCACACCTGTGGTGGTTTCCAGACTTCATGACCCCAAAACGCTAAGGATATATTGGAAGGTCAGTGGAAAAAGCCTGTGGGACCAGTGCAGGAGAATGGAGTGATTTGATCCTAGCCCCAGGGTAGCAGAGAGGGGAAGGGGTAGAGAAATCCTCAGCAGCCACAGCAGCAGCAGGAACAGCTGCTGCCTCTGTTTCTGGAGCTCTAGGCCCGCAGATTGTGCAGGGATCGAGCGGTTGACAGTACACCTTCCAAACCCACTGGAAACAGAGAACTACCTTGACAAAGAGCTCAAAAGTCAGGTAAGTGACTGGGGAAAGGAGCAAAAAAGAGAAAAAGAATCAGACTATAGAATCTTACTTTGGTGACAAGGAAGACCAAAACATGCAAACAGAGGAAAGCAAAGTCAAAACTCCTCCATCCAAAGCCTTCAAGAAAATTATGAATTGGTCTCAGGCCATAGAAGAGCTCAAAAAAGATTTTGAAAATGAAGTAAAAGAAGTAGAGCGAAAATTGGGAAGAGAAACTAGAGTGATACAAGAAAATCATGAAAAACAAGTCAGCTGCTTGCTAAGGGGGACCCAAAAATATACAGAAGAAAATGCTACTTTAAAAAAATAGACTAATGTAAATGGCAAAAGAGATCCAAAAAGCCAATAGGGAGAATGCCCTAAAAAGCAGAATTGGCCAGATGGAAAAGGGGATCCAAAAGCTCACTGTTTTCCTTAAAGATTAGAATGGAGCAGATGGAAGCTAATGACTTCATGAAAAATCAAGAAATCATAAAACAAAACCAAAGGAAAGAAAAAAAATAACAGACAATGTGAAATATCTCACTGGAAAAACAACTGACCTGAAAAATAGGTCCAGGAGAGACAGTTTAAAAATTTTGGGACTACCTGAAAGCCATGATCAAAAAAAGAGCCTACACATCATCTTTCATGAAAATATCAAGGAAAACTGCTCTGATATTCTAGAACTGGAGGGTAAAATAAGTATTGAAAGAATCCACTGATGACCAGAAAGAGATCCCAAAAGAAAAACTCCTAGGAATATTGCAGCCAAATTCCGGAGTTCCCAGGTTAAGGAGAAAATATTGCAAGCAGCAAGAAAGAAACAATGCAAGTATTGTGGAAATACAATCAGGATAATACAAGATCTAGCAGCTTCTACATTAAGGGATCGAAGGACTTATGATATTCCAGAAGTCAAAGGAGCTAGGATTAAAACCAAGAATCACCTATTCAGCAAAACTGAGTATAACACTTCAAGAGAAAAATGGTCATTCAGTGAAATAGAGGACTTTCAAATATTCTTGATGAAAAGACCAGAACTGAAGAGAAAATGTGGCTTTCAAATGCAGGAATCAAGAGAAGCATGAAAAGGTAAACAGGAAAGAGAAATCATAAGGGACTTACTGCAGTTAAACTATTTACATTCCTATATGGAAAGATAATATTTGTAACTCTTGAGACTTTTCTCAGTGTTAGAGTAGTTGAAGGGATTATATACATATAGACAAAGGGCACAGGATGAGTTAAATAGGAAGGGTTGATATGTAAAAAAAAAATAAAATGAGGGAGTGAGAGAAGAATATATTGGGAAGAGAAAGGGAGAAATGGAATGGCAAGAAAGAGACAAGAAAAGGCTTTTTCAATGGAGGGAAAAGGGGGAGAGATAAGAGGAAGAAAAGTGAAGCTTACTCATCACATTTGTCTTAAGGAGGAAATAACATGCACACTCAATTTGGTATGAAAGTCTATCACACTACAGGAAAGCAGGGAAGGAAGGGATAAGACAGTAGGGAGGGCAATGAGAGGAGGTGGGTAATTATAGAAGGAAACACTTTTGGGGAGGGACAAGGTTAAAAGAGAGAATAGAATAAGTGGGGGGCAGGATAGGATGGAGAGAAATATAGTTAGTCTTTCACAACATGACTATTATGGAAATCTTTTGCTTAAGTACACATGCATGGCATATATTGAATTGCTTGCCTTCTCAGTGGGGATGTGTGGGGAGAGAGGAAGGGAAAGAAGTTGGAACTCAAAGTTTTAAAAACGAATGTTAAAATTGTTTTTACATGCAAAGGAAATAAGATATACAGTAATGGGATATAGAAATCTATCTTGCCCTACAGAAAAATAGAGGAGATGGGGATAAAGGAAGGGAGGGGTGTGAAAGAAGGGAGGGAAGATTGGGAGAAAGGGTAATCAGAATGCACAATGTCTTGGGTTGGGGGGAGAGGAGAAATGGGGAGAAAATTTGGAACTCAAAATTTTGTGGAAATGAATGTTGAAAACTTAAATATTTTTTTTAAAGAAAGAAATAAGAAGAAAAGATAATAAAGATACCTCCCAATCCTTGCAGAGGTTTGGAGGAATAGTGGAGGGGAGATCCACAGATACAAAATGTTGCATATCGTATTTTTTCCAGTATATTAGTTGGTCTTACTGATTCTTCCTTCCTTTCTTTAAAACTTATTTGTTATAAGGGCTCTCTGGGTCTGAGGGAAGGTTACAGGGAGAAATTTGATGATGTAAAAATAGAAAGGTAACAATAAAAATCTGTTTTTAAAAAGAAAAAAGTGATGGAATGTTAGAATTGGATTGAACCTAGAGATTTTCCTGAAAAGGTAAGATAAGGAAAGATAAAGAAACTAAAGTACAGGGACATGAAGAAACTTACTTGCCCAAGGTCACACAGTTAATGATAGAACATAGGCCTCTAAATTGTCATTCAAGGGTTTTTTTTCTTTAAAAATAAACTTTATTGATTACTTTCTTTTATTTTGCATTACATTTTCGTAAATATACTGTTATGCCTTCTCCATTTGCCCCAGATTGAAACTCTTATTTTAATGAAAAATAAATAAGTAAAAGAAACTCTTTAAATATAATGGGTGCAGAAAAGCCAAAAATTATTCTGCCAACTCACCTACCACAAAAATGATGTCACATTAGATTATTGTCTATAGATTTTTTTGGCTGTGTAAATATAAAATGCTTACTTAAAATTTTACAAGAGAATTCAACTTATGAATTTTTAAAAAACAATGTAGTGTCAGAATTTGTCCTGAAGTCATTATTTTGGTGTATTAGGTTTCTTTTGAAAAAAATGCCTTATGAATAACTTTTAAAACGTTTTATTGTGGAAATTTCTTCCATGCTCTTTTTAAAAATTAAATCACATCGTACCCTTTTCCCTGTCTTATCTGTTTGTGATCTAGGTTAAAATTGTACATGATTTCAGTTAAATATATATTCCTAAGAATTTGATGGAGTGGAGGGGAGAATAAAATTCTTCCATGAAAAATTGAAAGTGAAAACAAGATATAATATGCTTTTTTTAGACATTTTTGTCCTTTCTTGTTTTAGGCATATGAGAAAAGAAGAGATTCATACACAAAGATTCTTAAGAAAGAACAGCAGCCAAGTGAAGAAAAGCACTTACTTCCCCTTTACATTACAAATCCTGTGATTTATAAGAAAAAAGAAGTTTACTATGTGGACCAGACCACCTTCATCATAGGAGAAACTCCAAAAGGAATTCGAAGGTCAGTTGCTAAAAGTGGAATTAAATATTGAAAAAAAAAGTGTTGAGTAAATCCTGTCAAGTAATCGAGAACTTTTTGTGGGAAGTCCAGATTCTTTGAGTTCTGTCCATATCTGGAATCTAAATATTTGAGAGCAATGGAGGTTTTTTCCTAAATTAAAATAGATCTAAAAAATCTTTTAATATTCTAAGTAGAATACATCCAAATATGAACAAATTGCCTAATGGTACTGCAGATGGCTTTGTAGATTAAAGACAGATTTGCAAAGCCACACCTCTCCAGCACAATTACTCATAAATGGATTTGGAGCTGCCTCTTAGGTATTTCCTAAGTCCGTTAGTGGGCAGTAATTGACAATGGATGGTGACTGTATATTGAATCAACCTCTGTGGCATTGGTGTCGAACTCAAATACAAACAAGGGCCACTAATCTGTACACAGCTATTTCGTGGTGGTGTCATTTCAGTCTAATTCATTTGGAGTTTTCTTGGCAGTGGCTTACTATTTCCTTCTTCAGCCCATTTTACAGAAGAGCAACTGAGGCAAACAGGGTTAAATGACTTAGGGTCACACAGCTAATAAGTGTCTGAGACCAGATTTGAACACAGGAAGGTGAGTCTTTCTAGTTCCAACAAGCCCAGTGCTCTCTGTATTGTACCACTGAGCTGCCCAAGGATCTCTATAGGCTGCTAATGTTATCTATGTTTTATTGTATTTTCATTTATTTTGTGAAATATTTCCCAGATGCATTTTAATCTGGTCCTAGTGGCACTCTGGAGAACCTGCCACATGTTTGACATCTTTGCTTTAAGAGAAATAAAAACTTTCAGCCCTTCAGCCTTTAGCTCAGCACCACATAAAAATATTAGCCACAGTAAGAGTTTGCCTTCCACTTCTGTTTGCTCTACTCAAGGAATAAACACCCGATGCAATGAATGGAGTGCTGGGCCAGAGGTCAAGAAGACCCAGACACAGCTAGTAAGCCTAACGCTGGTCAAGTCACTTAATCTTTGTCTGCCTCAGCTTCTTTAACTGTAAAATGAAGATAACAGTAACACCTGCCTCCCAGGGGCTTTGAGGATAAAATGAGATAGTATGTGTATAGTGCCTAGGACAGTGCCTGGCACATAGTAGGCCCTTACTAAATGCTCATTTCCTCACTCCCATCCTTAAGGAGACTTGGAACCAAGACACAAAAAAGGAGAAGTCAGTACTTCTTTTCCTTTGTATGGTGCCCGTGATAAATCACTTCACTCCTTTGTTCCTGGGTTGCCTAATATATAAAATGAGTGGATAGGAATAGATGACCTTTAAGGGACATTACAGTCCTTGGTACCATGATGGGAAATTTGTACTGCCCTTTTTGTGAACTTCTCACCTCCACTTTCACTTTGTATAAGGCAGAGCACATTGAGCTCCATTCTATTTTCCCCCAAAAACAAGAGCAAGCAAAATTGGAGATTTAATATTGATGATAAAAACATTTCTGATATGGTTTTTTTGGGGGGGTTAGAAGGGCCTGGTGGTGGTGAACTATATGAAAGGACATTTGAAAGGGAGAAAAGCAGTGTAGGGAAGGAGCCTTAAATTTAGAGTCAAAACATTGAGTCCCTGCTACTTAGCACCTATTTGGGCTAAATCAAGGCATTTCATCTTTTGGGGCTTAAATTGGATTGTTCATTAAACTAAGGCTTTGGGGTTCCTTCAAGCTTTAAGTCCTATGACTCTGGAGTCAGCTAGCTTCAGTCTGTTTGTTTAAGAGGCTCTTGAGATACCACCATAGTAGTAACTTGGAAGAACTAATGTTCCTTCCAGAGTTAAGAGGCTAACACCCTGATTGTGCCTTGTGACTCATTCCGTTATTGGAGAATGTAGTTTTAAGACCAGTGACCTCAAATCTAGTTAGATAAAGGCAGAAATGAAACTAAATTCTTCATCATCACTCATTCTGTAGAATGCGGTATCATAAACAATGAGCGTATATACTCATCTACAGAAAAAGTAGGAACAGAGCCATTTCTTATTCTAGAAATTATAGAGCTGTCAGGTTCTAGCTGAGGTCATCTCTTTGGCATAGTAAATGTGAAGCTTATTTAGCAGCTATGGAGACAGTACCAAGTTTGCAGATAAGTAAAGACATCAGCATCTGACCTTGCCTCTTAATCACTTAATCTTCACAAGCACAAATATTTATTAGAAAGTCCATAAAAATGGATTTGGATATAGTTAATAAACAAAATAATCTTAATCTCGATTTACTTCATGTGGAATGAAAAATAGATCCTTTTAAGGCCTCATTTGTTTCCTTGCTTTAAATCTCCAGTAAAAGCACTGCTAGTGTCCAGAGTGGAAATTGGGAACCTTCCATCTGCCTTGTTAAATATTCTGATAAAAATGCAGATGACCGAGATAGCTTGGAGAAAGCAGCAGCTAGGTTTTAGGAAATGTAGAAGAATATACTGATGTACTTCTTCCACTTGTACCAGAAACTGTTACGATACAGAGACTAGAGATGAATAAGCAAAAGTGGATGTACTTGTGAAAATGGAATTGGAATTGGAATCAAGAAAAAAAGGAAACTGTAAAACCTGCTTCTGATGGGAGTGTTGGCATGAAAAGTTATGTACCCATACATAAATATGAGTATATCTCATCATCATCATTATTATTGATAGTGATGATTTTTAAGAATATATTTTCACAAGTACTTTTCTTGGAATTCTTACTCCTACTAGTGGCATTGTTGATTAGGTGAGTCTAGTTCTCTTTGAGAAGTTAGGGAAAAGAATTGCGTAGATGATAGATTGCTTAAAGATCTCATATTTAGACTTATCAGTAAGTATGTCAGAGTAATAGTATGTGTTTGTGATACTTGAAAGAGACAAAATTAAAATCTTTTCCCCAAAATGTTTTTCATTTTATTCATTAAGACCAAATTAGCTTAGTGCCTGTGGAATTTTAGCCATTTTATTTCTTAGAACCGAAATTTTGTTTGGTTGTTCAGCGACTTTTCAATTGTGTCCAATTCTTTGTGACCTCGTTTGGGATTTTCTTTAGAGATACTGGAGCGGTTTGCCATCTCCTTCTCCAGCTCATTTTTACAGATGAGGAAACCAAGGCAAGCAGTTAAACAGCTTGCCCAGGGTTACACAGCTAGTCTGAGGCCAGATTTGAGCTCAGGGAGATGAGTCTTCCTGACTCCAGGCCTGGCACTCCATCTACTGTGCCACATAGCTGCCCCAGACTTAAATATGATGTAGCTTTAAAAAGTATAAGAAATATATATATATAATATATAAGAAATATTATAAATTATTCTCAGGTCAAAAATTGTCTGATTGATGTGAATAGCATAGTGGAAGCACATAATTCTTTGGGAATATTTGCTAGGAAAAATATTTTTCCAATGACTATAACGAGAAATTACCCTTTGACTCTAGCTATGATGCCATTTGATATTCTTCTGTCAATTAAAAAGTCCTATTTATTGTAGACTTGTAGATTAAATTGAAAAGATCACATTCCTTTTCCTAAATTATGTATTATTGATGGTTCTGTCTCCCCTTGAAAGTAAATGGAACGGAAACATAATCACTGATTTGTTCATTAATACTCCAGGAAACAGTTTGAAGAAATGGCTTCTTTCTTCAGTTCATCTTCTGTGGAAGAGTTTGCTAGACATATAACAAGTGCTGCATCAGAAGAACGCCAAAAATTCCTCAGAGATTTCTATACTTCCAGATATCCAGAGGTAAAAGAATTTTTTGAAGATTGTGATTCAGAACTAAACAAATCTGACCATAAGGAAGGAGAGAATGTTAAGACTAAATCTGGAAAGAAAAAATCCTTGATGAAAAAAAACTTGTCAGATTCTGATCCTTCAGCAATTAATGTGTCTACAAGTGGGACTGTACAAATTTGCAATCCAAAAAGGCATAAAGTAAAAGTAAGTAAGTTTCCAAACGATGATTCCTGTGGAGAAGTTTTGTCTAATAATGCAGAAACTAAGGAACTACCCAGTGGTTTTACCCAAGAGATTGTCAGTGGGAAAAGGAGCCAAGCATTCAAAGGTCCTGCAGCGTCCAGCTCCTTGGACAGTAAATCGGGAGCATGTAAGACAATGTTAGTAAATACTATTAAGGACCAACAAGACTTTACAAGGACAGACTGTTCAAGAAGTGAAGCTCTTTTGAAATCTGAAAACAAAAAGATAGAAGACCAAATGTTAGAGGACAACACTATGGTAGACTTACTTGGTGACACTTCTGTTCTTGATGACCTCTTTCAAAGTCACGGGAACAGTCTTACACAGTTGCCAAGGAAAGCTCTTTCAAAGCCCGTGGAAAAAGCAAAGCAGCGGCCAAGGGATTTCTGGGACATATTGAATGAGCAGAATGATGACAGTCTTAGTAAATTCACTGACTTGGCAGTAATAGAGATGTTGTGTGAAAAAGCACCCCTTGCTTCATCCGCTAAGAGAAACGAAGAGCTGGAAATGTCTCTTTGGAAATCAAATGACAAATTTTTGTGGAAAAAAAGTGAAGTAGATGATTCACATGAAAGTGCACCAAGCAAATAGTGTGATGCCTTGAAATACAAATGACTCACAAAGCCAGTAGAGGTCAGCTTTAAATGTTTATGTTAGGAGGAAATGCTAAATGTGATTAATTAAATTCATTTCTGAAAAATATATTTAATTTAACTCTCTCCTTGGGTTTTTTTTCTTTCCAGGATAAAACATATTCTATGTGATGCACTTTTTAGTTAAAAACATAACTAATTTGATATTTTTAAGTATACTATTTGCATTAGAATAGGCTTCTGTTATAAAGGCCCTCACCTAAAAGAAAAAAGGAGAGCAAAATACAATGAGAACTAGCACATTGGAAAGCCTAGGTCCTACTTCTAGACATTTACCATGAATTTGATCAAGTCTCTCCATCTCCCTAAAGCCCACTGGAACTAAGCTGTCTTGATTAATGAGTAAGTAAATGCATACTCACCTAGCCTGTTGTATTGGCCTCAGACCAAACCATGATTCACATTCCATGTAGTAATTGAACTAGTCCTAGGCCATCTTGCCATCTGCCCCTTTTGCCATCCATACTGTTCTCCCTGATGCTGCTGTCTGCCTCTTGCTCTGAGCACTTTCATCATGTCAGTACCTGTAGTTTGAGAAAAGGGAACATCAGTCAGATGCCCTGTGGATTAACTCATGATCCTTTTGATGCCTCAGACCAAGGGTGGGGAACTTCACAGAACAAATCTCTTTAATAAAAACATTTATCCTGTAAAATTTGGACTTAGCCATACCCAGGGACCTAGAAGGCCTCAGGTTCCCCACGCCTGCCCCAGACTAATACCCTTCCTAGCAGCCATTCCCCAATATGTATTGTTTCCTGCCAATGTAAAGTCATTGAGGGTAGTACTACCTCTTTTTTTTTTAATATTCCCAATGCTTATTAGCACAGTGACTAACACATAGTAAGCATTCAATAACTACTTTTTTCATCTATAAAATGAACAAGATTGAACTCTTGTTCATCCACCCTCAGAATTCTTATTTCTTACCATTGTTCAAATCAGTATCATCCCTTCTTATCTTGTGATAAGACCTCAGCCTGAAACAGCCAGGGTCTCCCATTGCATCCTGGGCCATTTCCAGTCGTCCTGATGAATATCAGGCCACTGGACTCAGATGGCTCAGGAGAAGAAAGTGAGGTTGGTGACCTTGCACAGTCCTCCCTCACTCCAATCAAAGTCAACTGCAAGTCATGTCATCATCTTGATGTCATGGTCCTCTTTGAGAACAAAGGGCAAACACAACAAACAACACTCATCCCATCTCCATCTTCTTTTCTTCCTTTATCCTCCAAGGATGTGGTAACTCATCTATCTCACAGTAGCTTAGAAAATCTTAATTCAAAATTTCTTTTCCTTTCAACAGCTGCATCATTGTGAAGTTTTAACATATTTTTAAAATGGTGATATTTTGATGGCTCTCTGATTTCATCTTTGCTTTTTCATACTCTTGTCCATGCCCTCCCCTAAATATTTCAGGGAGTGTCCACCCACCATATTGGAGATCTTCCTCTGGATCTTTTACCTTTGTAGTAAAGCACAGTGGTCCTATTGTCTCTCACTCTCTACTCTCGCTGTTATGAACATTCATTTTTCTTTTCCAGTTTCATACGTATGTATATATATATATATATATATATATATATATATATATATATATATATATATATGTTTGTGTGTGTGTGTATTGTGTCTGTGGACAAAGCCATACATATAGATTGTCTACTTAACTATAGATTTGAAATAAGCATTTTGTATCCATGTGGTTTTTGCTATGTGTTAGGTGCTATGGTTAGGCTGAACACTTTTGAGCAATTTGTTTCTCATTTACAAGTCTATACCATGTTCCTAGCCTTTGCCCCAGTGAATGGGACAGCTCTGCTTCCCAGAGCAGCCCATTTTATTTTTGAATAGCTATAATTTTAAAGAAATTTAGCCTATCTCTAGCCTAAATATGCCTCTTTGAAACATGTAATATCCTTGGGTCAACCACAGCAAGTTTTTTCCCTCTTCCACATAGTATCCCTTTAGACATTTGAAAGCAGCTATCATATCACCCCCTAGTTTTCACTCCTTTAGACTAAGTATCCCCAGTTCCTTTAGAGAGTCTTTCATGTACATCACCTTGAGGCCCTATACCATCCTTCTTGCCTTCTGGATGCTTTCTAGCTTAACAATGTCCTTCTTAAAACATGGCACCTATAACTGAAAATAGATGAGGTCTGATTAGGACAGAGTTCATTCACCAGGATGATCACCTGTTAATTCCTAGACCCTATGCCTCTCAATGCAGTCCAGGATTCATTAGCTTTGTTTGCTGTCATCTCGCACTGTTGACCCATTTAGCATGCAGTTCTCTAAAACTCCCTGAACTTTTTCAGACCAAATGATATCCAGAGCATCTTTAAAGCACTTAATCAATTAGACTGTGAACTTCTTGAGGGAAGGAAATTGCCTTTTTTTGTATCCCTAGTACTTAGGGCAATTCTTCGCATATAGTAGATGCTTAATAAATGGTTTTTGACTGACTAAACACTCACTATGTAGGATTTGTGCTAAGCAAGCAGACAAGATAACCCTTTACCTCAAGGAGTATATATTCTAATCGTGGGAGACAACATAGAAGGGGAAAGCAGGGAGGTGTCTTGGTTTGGATTTGACCAGAAATTGAATCAACAGCTCACCTGTTGCTGAAGGGGGTGAGGGTGATGACTAGAAAACAGATGATGTTGTTTATGTAGATCTGTGTTTTATGCACTACGAAAGTTAATTTTTTGAATCTAAATATAGGCCTTTACATTTTTGCCTATTAAATTTCATTTTATTAACTTGGCCTACTGGCCCAGTTTATCAGGACCTTCTGTTGTGCTCTCCCTTCCTCTGTCTGCTCTTCAGTTTTCTGCATTGTAAAAATGAATAGGGTAGACTGGACAACTGTTAAGGTTCATTCCAACTCTAAAATTCTGTCATTTTTCATTTATGGAATCCTGTCCTTTGAATTCAGACTCCACCATACAATCTTAGCTATCCCTACCATGTGTGTGTCAAAGGCAGGTAACTTGATAAAGATGACTCCTATCCCGTAATCATTGATAAAAATACTAAGCAGCAAAGAGCCAAGTGGAGTTCTTCAGAACATTCTACCGGTGTTCTTTCCAAGTGGACATTAAACCATTAGGGACTGCACTTTGTTTTATATTCAGATAATTCCCAACCTAGCTCATTCTACTGTTGGCTGGTTCACGTCTCTCCCATCTTTTCCACAAGAATATCATGAAAATCTTTGTAAAATGTTAAGCTGAGATCTTTTAGTCTAGTAATTCTGTTAAAAAAGAATAGGGTTATTCTGGTATGATCGATATAAGATTAAGCCATGATAGCTTTTTATGATCATCTCTTCTTATAAGATATTAATTAACCTTTCATTTAATAATACTTTGTAGAAATTTTCCAAGAATCAATCAGGTTCACTGAGCTGGTTTGTAGATTCCATTTTCTTCTCCTATTTCTCTTAGTGATATATGATGGCATACTGAATAGAATGTTTTGGACCAGGGATCAGGGCTGCCTCTGATACTTACGATTGAAATGACTATAAGTAAGTCACTGTCCAAACCCCATTTTTCTCCTCTATAAAATGGAAATAATAATACTTTAGTAGCTACCTCACAGAATAGTTAAGTCAGATCAGGAATTTTTTACTATTTACTAAGGGCTTACTATGCCAGGCTCTGTGCTAAGTGCTGGAAGTACAAATAAAAATAAAAAGAAAGATATGCCTTAACGCTAGTGCCTTCCCCCTAAGATTATCTTTCATTTACCTTGTCCATATTTTGTATGTAAACAGTTGTTTACATGCTGTCTACCTCATTAGAATGGGCAAAGACTGAATATGCCTTTCTTTGCATCCACGGTGCTTGGCATTTAGTAAGCTCATGGTTGGTTGGTTGGTTGGTTGGTTGGTTGGTTGGTTGGTTGTCCGTCCTTCATTCTCAGAGAGGACCAAAATGACAACACTATGTTGGAGTCAAGGTACAGTGTGTCTGACTGTCCCTAATAAGACCAGTACTAGCTCAGGATGCTCTAGCATAGGTCGGGCACAGATAATCCATATGAATAATGAGACTGTAGATGTCACTAAATTTGTGCATCTCAGGTTTCTTTTGAGCTACTGCAGTTCTATTTTGTCTGTAGAGCATAACTCCTTATTTGATGTGGGTACATCATGCTGGTCTGTCCTTTGCCAGCATCTCACATATCATGGAATCAGTTCCAAAGTTCTTCAGAGAAACCTTGAGAGTGTTCTTATATCACTTATTGTCCTTTTACCACAGGTTAAAGTCAGTCCCTCTCTAGTCAAATTTCCAACTGAGAAAAGGTTTTGAATGCCATTAGACTGTGGCATTCTGTGGCAAGGCACACTGATTTGTTTCCAGCTGAGATTTACAAGGTGGGGGTGTGCATTGCGCATACAAACGCTGACTAAAATTTTCTGGGTTATATGGCAAGAGGGGGTCATCCCCCAGAAGGTCAAGGATGCCTCCATTGTCCATCTCTGTAAAGGTAAAGGAAATAGATTGTCTTCTGACAGTCACGGGGTGGGGTTAAGGAATGAGAGGAGGGTCCCTCTCTCTTCGTCATTGCTGGCAAAATTCTTGCCAGAGTCGTCCTTATTGAGTTAATCCCTTAACTCCAAGATGGTCGTCTACCTGAAACGTTTGTTGACTGACTGACTGATATTTCCTTTTGGTTTATATGCGCATCTATTTGAATTTGTGACTTACCATAATATAGTTTTCCTCCCAATATATATACTCTTGAAATGTAAAGAAATATTTTAAAAGAGATTTTTATTAATAACATGAATTATGTGAGCTTCAGAACTTGGACGTAAAGTTTAGGAATGAGTTTCTAAAACGTGTCTTTGGGATAATTGTTACAGTTATGTTTCTTGTTTTCATCATCACATTGATGATATGCCAATAAAAGTTTTAGAACTTTTCATTACCTTTGAGTGATCCTAGACCTTAGATTTGTGCTTCCAAAGAGGTTGTTGACAGACAGAAAATGCCAGACTGTATAAATAGTGTTTCTTGGCAACATTATTTGTTATAACAAAAAAAATGGAAGCACGCTACCTTTCCTGGGAATGTCTGAAAAAAAAACTGCTGTGTAAAAATAATAGAAACAATAAATGTTAAAAATTTAAATTCAAAGACATGTAGAAAATCTTATTTAAAGTAATAAACAATTCCAGAAGAACATTAGCTACAACTATGTAAATAAAACATTACACAGAAACAAAGTCACAAGAGTATAGTTGTAGGAACTTTGATTCGCCGTCATTCTTTTGTACTATTTTGCTGAACTGTTCTAAAGAGTATGCTTTGAGTTTTTGAGCATTTATGTATGTATATTTTCTCAAAATAGAATTTATCAGTTAACAAAAAATGGTGCCCATCATGCTAAACCCAACCAAATGATGTTTGTTCACTAAAGAAATTGAATTAAATGCATCTGTATACTAAGAAATAAAAACAAAAATGAATACTATGCCAAGTATTATATGGAACTTATACATAATAAAGATATAATCCATGTAACCTAAGGGCGTTAGTGTAGGAAAAAACTCCAGAGTTTAGTTTAAGTATACCATAGTGTAGTGAAAAGAGTAACAGACTTAGGCAAGGAATGTGGATCTTAGCCCCAACTCTACCATTTTGATATCAGGAAAACCATATTCTTTGGACTTCAATGTCCTTTTAAAATTAACTATTCCAATCCCTTCCAAATCTAAACTTGATGACACTGAATTTGTCAACTCCAGTGACACATAGGGATTGTTGTTTTTTTTTTTTCTTTTTACAAAGAATCCATTACTTTTAGTACTCACAGGGCAATCTGCAGGATTTGAACATGCCATTTTTTATCAAGAGGTGGCATAGCATAGTGGATAGACTAGTGTACTTGGAAACAAAAGATGTGGCTTCAAACCTACTCTCTGATTTTTACCAGTTGTGTGAGCAAGGGCAAGTCAACCTCAAACAACTCGCAAAAACTGTAGGAGCCATGTCAGTCAGTAAGTACTAAGTTCCTTCTGTGTGTCAGATACTGTGCTACCCATTAAGATTGAAGAGACAAAAGCTTATATTTGGGGATGTGGAAAAGGGATACATATTCATAGGTAAATATAAAATAACGGGAGGAGGAGGAAGGGCGGACTACCCACTAGAGATATCAGGAAAGATCTCAATAATAATAACTAGGATTTTTTATATAATGCTTTAAGTAGCACTTTAGTTGCTGGGCTTCATGGAGGGCTTTAAATACGTAGGCAAGGAATTTGTACTTCATCCTAAAGTCGTTAGATTCAATCAGGCTTCTTAAACAAGAGAGGGGCATGGTCAGATATATGGGCTTAGTGTCAATTTAGCCTCAGTTTAGATGGTGAAATGGAGAAGGAAAAGACTAGGGGCAAGGAACCCAATTAAGTGATTATTGCAGTAGTACAGATAAAAGATAATGAGGTTCTGAACTAGAATGGTTGTAATCTAGGTGAAGAGAAAGGAATGGATATGAGAGTGGAGGTAGATTCAGTTAGTCAACAGGCATTAAGTATCTACAGCGTACCAGGTATTATTGTAACAACTGAGGATATGAAAACAAAGACATGATATTTCCCTGCCCCTGAGGAACTTCATTCTGTAGTTCTAGAAAACATGTCCTCATAAGTACATAAAAATGCAAAATGAATAGAAGACATTTTGGTGGAAAGATACTAGCAGTTGAGGTGATGAAGAAATGTAAAATGGGGCTGAACTTGGAATGAAACTGTGAATTCTAAGTGACATGGTAATATACCCTTACAAATGTGGAGGATGCCCCAAAGGCAAGCTGAGCACTGATCGTGTGTATTGTGTGAATGAGATTGAAAAGTCCGTGGTGGTTTCCAGAGCCACCATGGACTGACTGGGAGAATGGGGATATCCTCATCAGAAATAGGGAAATTAGGAATGTTGTATTCAGGGAGAAGGATAATCAGTTGAGCATTTGAGATGCTTGTGGCAGTCTGGTGGAGATGATCATCAAGCAGTTGGAGTAACCTCACTTGGTTGGTGCAGCCACTTTAGCCATCCAAAACACCTCTATGTCTTGCCCAAATGGTGTTTTAACACTAGAATGTCAGGTGTGCCAGAGAAACCATTTTTAGAGCTATTTTTCAGTCATGGCTTCAAAACTGAGACCTAACATTGTCACAGACACACTGAAGTTTGGGGCATTTTTTCTTCTAATTCATCATTTATTTAGCTGTCCTCTAACTAGAGTATCTGAGTAACAGTTTCACTTTGGGTGGTGAGATACAGGTGGGGGGAAAAAATCACAAATGTGGAATAAATTTTAGAGGTTATTAGTCAAATCCCTTATTTTGTAGAAGAAGAAACTAATATCTAAAGGTACTATTACTTGTCCAGAATCACAGAGCTTGTTTTTGTTGAGTCATTTCAGTTCCATCTAACTCTTCTTAACATTTGGCGTTTTCTTGTCAAAGATACTAGAGTGGTTTGCCATTTCCTTCTCTAGCTGAGAAAACTGAGGCAAATAGGGTTAAGTGACTTGCCCAAGGTCACACACTGATTCCAAGCCCGGTGCTTTGTCCACTGTATCGTTTTGCCTCCCCACAGAGCTAGTTGACAAAATTGAAATTGAAATTTGTTTCCCCACAAATCTGATGAGGCACATACCCCTTCAGAGAGCCAAGGGTACAAGTTCCTTTATTAGGCATATTGCTTGTTTTTCATTTGAGTCATCCTAATGTTTTTTAAGGCCTTCAGCATCCAAGTTCAATGTCAAGGTTGTCCTTAAGTGTTTTTAATGTTACAAGCATCATAAAAAATTCCTTGTGATAGCCCCCTACTTGATTTTATTCAATGGACATATAACAAATAATTTCTCTGCAAGTTATCTACTTGTGTATGTATCATTTTTCCATTGAATTTCCATTGCATTCTCTAAAGTAAAAAAACCTTTTGGTAATACGTGTATGGTCTGCCAAAGAAATTGTTCATCTGGCATTCTTTGAGTTTCATCACTGTACTGTGATTAAAAAATTGTCATCTCTGTGGATGTTTTCTTATCCCCTGCCTCTTTGAAAAGAATAGCTTAGTAAATATTTTACATTGTTCTAGGTAGTCCAATGGGAAAAGAAATATGTTACATCACTAGGTAAGATTTTCTCCAAAGATAACTCAGCTTCAAGGAACGTTGAGTAGTTAGTTAATCCTTTTGTAAAGCTAAGATATCATTTTGTAACATTCCTGATTTATGTTTTCTAATTAGGTTTCGATTTTCCCCCTAAAATAAGGCACTGTAGTCTGAAAAATGTCTCAAAAATTACCATTATATGTAAAGTATGCATCTTTCATAATAACTGGCACCAACAATTCAGTTTAGCAAACTTCGGTTTAAATCGTCAAACCCCTATATTGGTTATTGGGAATTTGAAGATAAAATGCAAAAAGCATGCATGCTATGGGGGGTGGGGGGGGGGAACAACATAAACTATATGTAATATGGTAGCTGGTAGGAACAACATAAACTATATGTAATATGGTAGGGGGACTCTGGAATCACATAGACTGTATCTGCACTCTGAAATCTGACCATAGAGGAGTCAACTTCTTTGTTTAGTGCTGGAGATAGGGAAATCTCTGAAACAAAGCTTAGGCATGTCTAGAGTCTCCCCATACACGGGTTAGAAAATGCATTCTCACTGAGGTACTCAGTATACAATATCAGTATCAGGTGCCAGAGAGTTTTTATTTCATCTACCACAGAAGCAAAAGATTCACAGGCCTGCATGAACAAATATGGGACACACAACTTTCAAACAGTATATTGCTCTCCTTAGAGTCCTCCAGAGGGTGAAGACACTTTATACTGAACAACCTCAGATGTGCACCATACAAGTCATATACAGCAATGTTGTGGAGAGATAGCAAGCTACAGATTGTCTGATCCACTATGATATGGCCTTTGCTTTCAAGTCACAGGATCCTCCTTACTTATCCCTCTCTGATAAGTGTGCTGTTAAGGAAATCTCCCTTATAGAAGGCCAGTGTCTGGACTGTGGAACTCAGGAATACTTGTACTGGGGATTACCCATGAGTCAATTTTTAAAGCTGGTGCTGCCCAGGAAATCTCCCTTTTCTGCCAGCAGGCTGTGTTCCAGAATCATGCTGCCTAGGGAAATAAAAATTTTCCCTTACAGAAGAAGTTTCATTCCTGGAATAATGTCCTTGAATTACCTTCTCAGGCCACTAAAAAGTACATCTACTATCATGTGCTTCACTGAAAATCTATAAATCTCTGGTGGTGCTGGGAGTGGGACAGGAAGATGAGAAACATCCCCTTCAAACTCTCTCCCCCACATTCCAGTCTAGAAGTTCAAGGGAGAGAAAGTCTACAGAGATGGTCCCAAAGGGATAGGTTATCATCAGTTCACTCTTGGAGACCACAAAGAGGCTAGTTCCTCAGCAAGAGGCTATCCTGGGGCCAAGGCAACCTCTTCATTGGAGACTAATCAGAGGGGTTCCCTATATCCCCTCAATAAGAGGCAAGGACAGAAGTCTAATTCTATGGGAGATTTAAAAAAACAACCCAGCCTTATGATAAAGGCCAGTCCTCCACAATATCATCAAGTTGATTGCGAAACTTACTAAACTGGCCGAAGGTTCTCCTGATCATGCCCTTTTGCATCTAATATTGGACAGTTTGAGGAAGGAAAGGGCCCTAACAAGTAGATAAATCAGGGAAAGCTTCACCAAGAAGGTAGCAATTCACCTGATCTGTGAGGAAAACTCAGGATTCTGAAAGGTTGAGAGAGTGCACTGGAGCCAGAAGTACTTTTGGTTAGGAGTAACTTTGGCAAAAACAACTGAATAAATGATGGCCTCTTGACCTATCTTAACATCTCAGAACTAAAGAAATGTGTCAGATGAAACCATCTAGACATCTAAGTGTTCTAGGAGGGAGCCTAGAAAGAAAAGAAAAAATTCTTAGAAGATTCTGCATTGCCAAAGAAAATATCCCCAAACTGATCACTTAAGGAAGCCACAGAAATAATTTACAAAAGTTCTGATGTTTCCCTATGTAACAACTTTCCAGTCTGCAAAATTGTCCCAGAGTATGATTGGAGGCCCTGTAAAGGCCACATACATCTCTTCCCAATTGCCCACTCTTTAGTTGGTTAGTTTCTGTGATATGAAAGAAAGAGAAATGTCAGAAAAACAGACTCTTAGAAGAGTATATTCACTAATTGTAGATAGACTGTTAGACTTAGGTAATAGCTCTCTTCCCCTTTAGAGAAAGAGAAAAATACCAACATTCAAATAAGGTAGTCTAATGGACAAGTATACATGTACTATTAAATAACTTTGGTTTACATGGAATTAACTTATGGTAATTCTTGATTATAATATCTCTATTGAAAAATAAATTTTTTTTGACTTTTTTGCATTCTTAAGTCATGATATTGGCTTGATTTATATGTATAGTTTCATGCTGCAATGTTGATCATGGGTGCTTTAAAGAAGCCCTCACCAAAGTCTTACACTGATGTCTTATCGTGGCCTGAGTTGTCAAAGGCCATACCAGCCATACCAGTGCAGCTTTGACATATCCCACCAATCTGAATACAAGACTGGGTATCTGTTCTCTGAGGATCTGACTAGCTTGTTAAGTTTATAGAGGCTCTTCAATAAAAGATTGACCTCTGAACTGGTTGATGAGATTGTGTACTGGTCCATTCATTCTGGAAAACAATTTGGAACTATACCCAAAGGGCTATAAAATTGGGTATACCCTTTGACCCAACAATACTAATACTGGGTCTGTATCCCAAAGAGATCAAAGGAAAAGGACCTATATGTACAAAAACATATATAGCAGCTCTTTTTGTGGTGGCAAAGAATTGGAAATTTGTGGGATACCCATCAATTGGGAAATGGCTGAACAAGTTGTGGTATATGAATGTACTGGTATATTGTTGTGCTGTAAGAAATGAGGAGGAGAGTAGTTCTAGAAAAACATGGCAAGACCTTTATGAACTGATGCAAAGTGAAGTGAGAAGAAACGGGAGATCATTATATACAGTAACAGCAATGTTGTAGTGATGATCCTTTGTGAAAGACTTGTCTACTCTGATCAATATTTAGTCATTTTTCGTCGATATCTGAATCTTCATGATTCCATTTGGGCTTCTCTTGGAAAAGATACTGGCCCCTTATTTTCCATTCCATCCCATTGTCTCCAGCATATTGCCTCCCTATTATCTACACTCGCTAATCTTTGGTTTCTCTTTTGACTGCTTCCCTGATGTTTACAAAACATGTAAATATATAAATGAAACTACACATATATAGCCTATATTGAATTGCCTGCCTTCTCAGTGGATATGAGTGGGGAGGGAGGAAGGAAGAGAAGTTGGAACTCAAAGTTTTAGGAACAAATGTTGAGAATTGTTTTTGTATATAACTGGGAAATAAGAAATACAGGTAATGAGGTATAGAAATTTATCTTGCCCTACAGGACAAAAGAGAAGATGGGAATAAGAGAAGGGAGGGGTGTTAGAAGGGAGGCCAGATTGGTCGAAAGGGTAATCAGAATGCTCAGTGCTTTGGGGTGGGGGAAGGGCAGAGATGGGGAGAAAGTTTGGAACTCAAAATTTTGTGGAAATGAATGTTGAAAACGTAAATAAATAAATTAAAAATAAATAAAAATAAACTAAAGTGAGCTAAAAAAGAAGCAATAAATACATAAATAAATGAACAAATGAATGAGTGAATAAATAAAATCCAATCCAATCCTCTCGATCCATCCATTCCTATTAGCTTTATCCTGTATCTTCTGCCTTTCAAGACTAAACTTGAGAAAGTCTCCTACAGTGTATGTCTCTACTTCCTCTCCTCACATTCTTTTCTAAAGCCTTGGCAGTATTACTTCTTACTTCATCAATCAACTGAAACTGCTTTCCAAAGTTACCAATTAATTGCCAAATTTGTCTCTTAATTGCCAAATCTAATGGCCTTTGATCAGTTTTTGTCCTTCAGAACCTCTGCAGCCTTTGATACTGTCAATCACCCTTTTCTATCTTCTATTCACTAAGGTTTTTTTTTTTTTTTAATGACCCTGCTTTTTCCTATTTCTTCTTCCTATCTGTTCCTTCTCATATTCCTTTACCGGATCTTTAGGTTATGCCCATTGATGGTCACCCAAGGATCTGTCTGCACTCTTCACACTATACTGCCTTGCTTGTCGATCTCATAATTTCCCTTGGGTTCAGAGATCATTCTATAGAGATAATTTCCAGGTCTATATATCCATCTGGGGTGTCTCTCCTAAGCTCCAAGCTCACACTGCTAGCATCCTTTTGGACATCTCAAGCTAGATGATCTGTAGACATTTCAAATTAACCTTGTTCAAAACACCATTCATTATTTTCCCTGCCTCCTACCGTCACAGCCACCTCACACACAAAACTCTTCTCTTTCTAATTTTTTTATTACTGTTACCTTACAGTAGTATAGGCTCATGACCTATATATTGTCATGACACCTCCCTTTCACTCATCCCACATATCTAGTCTGTTACAAGGTCTTATTATTTCCACCATTGTAGCTTCTCATCTATGTCCTCTTCTCTCCACTCATTCAACCACCACCTTAGTAGTCTGAGATCACTTTATTCAGGCCTGAACTACTGCAATAGCTTTCTGGTGGTAACTCTGCCTCCACTCTCTCTACTTCCAGTCTTCCTCCATTTAATGGCCAAAGTGGTCCTTCCTAAAACACAGATCTGATCTTATAAATCCCCAAACCATCCCAAATCAGTGTCAGACACTCCAGTGTTTCCCAGTTACTTCTAGAGTCAAATATAAAAATTCTCCATTTGGCTTTTTAAAATCCTTTACAAGAGACAGAGCCAAAATGGTGGAGTAAAAGCAAGGACTCACCTGAACTCTTCCACAGATTCCTTCAGATACCTCTAAAAAGTGAATCTAAACAAATTTTAGAGTAGCAGAATCCACTAGGTGATAGGGTGTGGCAGATTTCTAGCCCAGAACAGTCTGAGAGGTCAAGGGGAAGGATGTGTTACACCAGGTTGGGGGAGCACAGCGTCAGCAGCTCCAGCACAGACTTAGCCATAGCAGAGCAAGAACACCCCAGCAGTCTAAATCACCAGTTGCGATTTCCAATCCTCTCAGCACAGAACTGGAGTTGGACAGAGCTGGGTAAGAGAGAAGCATGGGCTGTGTCAGTAACAGAGGCAGTAACAGCCCACAGACTGAATGTTTAAAAGTCACCTACTTGAACTTCTGGAGCCAAGATGGCAGGATAAGTTGTAAGTTCTCTCACCCTCCCTTGTTGACCTTGAAAAACCCAGAGAATATTACCCTAGGAAAAATCCAAGGATAGTGGGATCAGCAGAAGGGGTGCAGCAGTCTTTTAACTTGGGAGGCTTGTGATATTGAAGGGAAGGGTCCCTCTTGCTGTGGCTGACGGGGAGCAGTGCTGGACCGGAGGCATCATAGCATGCCCCACGTCAGCCAACCAGCAAGAGATCTTGAGCTGCAAGGGGGTGGAGCCAGTAAGCACCAACACCAGGACCCCAGGCATGCATTAATGCAGCTAAGGGAATTGGCCAGACACCAGCACAGAGGGGGTTCACCAGGTGCAGAGCCTGCCCATGCTCTTGCACAGCCCTAGGGCAGGAGGAGACCTCCAGTGGCCAGACCACCCATCCTCATGGCACACACCATGAGCTTCAGTATAGCCCCAGGGAAACTCAGACTTTAGCTGGTCTTAGCCAAGGCACACACCAGCCAGCTCAGCACTAGGTAAGCTGCAGCATTATATAGCCTCTAGCTGAAAGAACCAGAGGCCACAGCACACAAAGCCAATAATCAGGCCCCTAGTGCAAGAAATGTGGAAGAGAGTCCCTTGTACTCCAGAAGCAGAGATCCACTTGAAAAGCCAGGATAAAAGGCAATCACCATGAGCAGGAAACAAATTAGAAAAGCAAAGACCATAGAATCTTATTATGGGGACAGGGAAGATCAAAATACGAATGTAGAAGATGACAGGATTGACTCTATACCCATGTCTGAATCCTCAGAAGGGAGTATGAACTGGTCTCAAGTCCAAAAAAGCATTCTTGGAAGAGCTCAAGAAGGATTTTTAAAACCAAATTATGGAGACAGAAGGAGAATTGACCAGTGATTTTAAAAATACAATTGACAAAATGAAAAAAAGAATTCACTGAAGAGAACAGCCCCTTAAAAAGTAAAATTGGCCAAATTGATAAGGTGGTACAAAACTCAACTGAAAAAAATGTTAAAAAATTAGAATTAGACAAGTAGAAGCTAATGACTCTATGAGGCATCAAGAATCAGTCAAACAAAATTGAAAGAATGAAAAAATAGAAGAAAACATAAAATATCTCATGGGAAAAACAACTGACCTGGAAAATAGATCCAGGAGAGAAAAATCTAAGAATTATTGGAGTGCTTGGGAGCCATGATGATAAAAAAGAGCCTGGACAATATCGTCCAAGAAGTCATCAAGGAAAAACTGCCCTGAGGTCCTAGGTCCAGAGGGCAAAATAATCATAAAAATAATCCATCAGCCACCTTCTGAAAAAGATCCCCAACTAAAAATACCTAGGAATATTGTTGCCAAATTCCAGAATTTTCAGGTCAAGGAGAAAATACTGCAAGCAGCCAGAAAGAAACAATTTAGATATCAAGGAACTACAGTGAGGATCACACAGGACCTTGCAGCTTCTACATTAAAAGATCAGAGGATTGGAGCACGATATTACATAAGGCAAAGGAAGTTGGACTACAACCAAGGATCAGTTATCCAGCAAAGTTGAGCATAATCTTTCAGGCAAGCAGATGGACATTCAGTGAAATAAGGGATTCCCACACCTTCCTAATGAAAGGGCCAGAGCTCAATAGAAAATTTGATCTTCAAATACAAGACACAAGAGAGGCATAAAAAGACAAACGAAAAAAAATTAATATGAGCAAACAGTTTACATCCATATATGGGAGGATGATACTTGTTAATCTTGAGAATTGTGTCTTTATTATGACATTTAAAAGGGATATGCATAGATAGAGTGTATAGATATAAATTAACTGATGTGATATAAAAAACCTAATTAAGGGGTGTGAATGGAGAAGAGGAAAGGAGGCATAAAAGGGTAAATTACATCACATGAAGAGTCACAAAAACATGTCATAGTAGAGGGAAAGAAGGGAGGGAGATGAGCATCATTTGAGTTTTAGTCTCATCAGATTTATTTCAAGGAGAGAATAACATACTTAAGTTTAGAAATCTAACTTGCATTATAGGCAGTAGAAGAGAAAAGGGGAAAAAACAGAGGGGGTAATAAGAAGGGAGAGAAGAAATAGTAAAAGGGAGGTGGCTGATAGAAGGGAGGGAAGACTGAGGAAGGTGGTGGTGAAAAGTAAAACTTTTGAGGAGGGGTAGGGAGAAGGGAGAAATAAAAGCACAAACAAGGGGGAAGGAGGAAATAGGATGGAGAGAAAGAACACAGATAGTAATCATAACTGTGAATATGAATGTTATGAACTCTTCCATTAAATGGAGGGAAATAGCAGAATGGATTAAAAACCACAATCCTACAATATGTTGTTTACAGGAAACACATTTGAAACAGAAGGATACACCAAGTGGCAAAGCATCCAAATTCTTAGAGGAGAAGTTAAAGGAATTACAGGAAGAAATAGACAGCAAAACTATACAAGTGGGGGACTTCAACCTCCCCCTCTCTGATAAATTTAATCTCAAAATAAACAAGAAAGAAGTTAAGGAGGTGAATAGAATTCTGGAAAAGGTAGATATGATATACTTCTGGAGAAAACTGAATGGGGATAGAAAGGAATATACCTTTTTCTCACCAGTACATGGCACATACACTAAAACTGACCATGTACTAGGTCATAAAAATCTCAGTCCAGTGCAGAAAGGCAGAAATGGTCAGTGCATCTATTTCAGATCATGGTGCAATAAAAATTATATATAATATAGGGACATGGAAAAATAGACCAAAAATCAATTGGAAACTCAATAATCTAATGCTAAAGAATGAATGTGTCAAACAACAAATCATAGACGCAATCAATAACTTCATGTAAGAGTGATGATAATGAGACAATCCACCAAACTATACCGAATGCAACGAAAGCAGTTCTTAGGGGAAGTTTTATATCTCTAAATGCTTACATGAATAAAATAGAGAAAAAGGAGATCAATGAATTAGGCATACAACTGAAAAAGCTAGAAAGAGAAAAATCCCCAATTAAATATCAACTTAGAAATACTAAAAACCAAATTGAGAGATTAATAAAATTGAAATTAAGAAAACTATTGAACTAATAAATAAAAGTAAGATCTGATTTTATGAAAAAAAATAAAATTGACAAACCATTGGTCAATTTTATTTAAAAAAAAAGAAAACCAAATTACTTAGTAGCAAGAATGAAAAGGGTGAATTCACTTCCAATGAAGAGGAAATTAATATAATAATTAGAAAGTATTTTGCCCAACTGTATGCTCATAAATTTGGCAATCTTAGTGAAACTGATAAATTATAAAAATATAAATCGCCCAGATTAATAGAAGAGGAATTAAATACTTAAATAACCCTGTCTCAGAAAAAGAAATTGAACAAGCTATCAATGAACTCCCTAGGAAAAAATCTCCTAGGTCAGATACATTTGCAGACAAATTCTATCAAACATTTAAAGAACAGTTAATTCCAATACTATATATACTATTTGGGCAAATTGGCAAAGAAGGAGTCCTACCAAATTCTTTTTATGATACAGATATGGTGCTGATACCTAAACTGGGAAAGGGCAAAACAGAGAAAGAAAATTATAGACCACTTTCTGTAATGAATATAGATACAAAAATGTAAATATTAGCAAAAAAAATACAGCAGCTTATCATGAGAATAATACACTTTTATCAGGTAGGATTTATAGCAGGAATGCAGGACTGCTTTAATAATAGGAAAACTATCAGCATGATTGATCATATCAACAACAAAACCAACAGAAACTATATGATTATCTTAATAGAGGCAGACAAAGCTTTTAACAAAATACAACACCCATTCCTACTGAAAACACTGGAGAGCATAGGAATAAATGGAGCCTTCCTTAAAATCATAAGTAGCATCTACCTAAAACCATCAGCAAGCATTATATGTAATGGGAAAAAGCTAGATGTATTTCCAGTAAGATCAGGGATGAAACAAGAACGTCCATTATCAGTATAATAAAGCTAGAAATGTTAGCTTTAGCAATAAGAGAAGAAAAAGAAATTGAAGGAATTCAAACAAAGAAGAAACTAAGTTATCATTCTTTGCAGACAATATGATGTATACTTAGAAAATCAAGTAAAATACTTGAAATAATAAATAACTTTAGCAAAGTTGCAGGACACAAAATAAACTCACATAAATCATCTGCATTTCTATATATTACTAACAAATCCCTACAGCAAGAGATAGAGAAATCCCATTTAAAAGTTAATGTAGATGCTATGAAATATTTGGCAGTCTATCTGCCAAATCAAACCCAGGGACTATATGAACACAATTACAAAACATTTCATACAAATAAAGTTAAATCTAAATAACTGGAAAAATATCAGTTGCTTGCAGGTAGGCTGAGATGATGTAATAAAAATGACAGTTCTATCTAAATTAATTTGCTTATTAAGTTCTATACCAAACTACCAAAAAATATTTTATATAGCTAGAAAAATAATATCAAAATTCATCTGTAAGAACATAAGGTCCAGATTATCAAGGAAATAAATGAAAAGAAACTCTTGGGAAAGTGGCTTAGCCATACCAGATCTTAAATTGTACTATAAAGCAGCAATCATCAAAACCTTTGGTACTGGCTAAGAAACAGAGCAAAGTAGGTTAAGGAATATCAATGACTATAGCAGTCTACTGCCTGATAAGCCCAACTCACTGTTTGACAAAAGCTGCTGGGAAAACTGGAAAATGGTGTGGCAGAAACTTGGAATAGACTGATGCATGACACCATATACCAGAATAAAGTCAAATGGATACATGATCTAGGTAAGGCTGATACTATAAACAAACTAGGGGAGCGAGGAATCTTTTGTCAGATTTATGGAGAATGGAGGAATATATAGCCAAACAAGAGACAGAGAACCTTATGAAATGCAAAATGAATAATTTTGATTACATCAAATTGAAAAGTGTTTGCACAAAGCCAATACAACCAAGATTAGGAAGGAAGCAGAAAATTGGGCAAGAGTTTTAACAACTAGTGTCTGTGATAAAGGCCTCATTTCTAAAATATATGGAGAACTGAGTCAAATTTGCAAGAATACAAGTCATTCCACAATTGATAAATGGTCAAAGGATATGAACAGGCAGTTTTCAGAAGGAGAAATTAAAGCTATCTACTCATATGAAAAAATGTTCTAAATCACTATTGATTAGAGAGATACAAATAAAAACAACTCTGAGATACCTTATCACACCTATCAGATTAGCTAACCTGACAGAACAGGAAAATGATAAATGTTGGAGAAGATCTGGGAGAGTTGAAACATTAATTCATTGTTGGTAGAGTGCATCCAACAATTCTGGAGAGCAATTTGGAACTATATCCAAAGGGCTACAAAAATGTGCATATCACATTTGATGCAGCAATATTACTTCTGGACTCCCAAAGAGTATCCCAAAAGAGACTCCAAAAATGGGAAAGGGTCCCACATGTACAAAAATATTTATAGCAGCTCTCTTTGTTGTGACCAAAAACTGGAAATTGAGGGAGTATCCATCAATTGGGGAATGGCTGGATAAGTTGTGGTACATGAATGTAATGGAATACTGTTGTGCTATAAGAAATTATGAACAGGAAGACTTGAGAGAGGCCTGGAAGGACTCATATGAACTGATGTTGAGTGAAAGGAGCAGGTACCAGGATAACTTTGTACACAGTAACAACCACAGCGTTCGAGGAATTTTTCTGGTAGACTTAGCCCTTCACAGCAATGCAAGGACCGAAAACATTTCCAAAGGACTCACGATGCAAAATGCCATCCACTTCCAGAGAAAGAACTATGGAATTGGAACACAGCATGAAGCAGACTATTTTCTCCTTTGCAATGTTTTGTTTTTCTCATGGTTTCTCCTATTCATTTTAATCCTTCTGTGCGACATGACTAATGTAAAAATAAGTTTAATAGGAATACATGGGTAGAATCCACATAAGATTGTATGTCATCTTGAGGATGGAGTGGAAGAAAATTTAAGACTTGTGAAAGTGATTGTTGAGAATTGAAAAAAATTAATAAACTTGGAAAAACAAACAAGTAAAAAAAAAAACCCTTCACAAACTGACCTCTTCCCACCTTTCAGTCTTCTTATACTTTGCTGTTCTTGCACTATATGATACAATCGTTGACTTTCTTGCCTTACACACTGTCCTGCATATCTCAAATTTGTACCTTTTCATGGGCTGTTTCTCAGCCTGGAATGTTCTCCCTTGTTACCTCTCAATTCCCCTGCCTTTCTTCAAGATTTATCTCAAATCCCAATGACTCAGTTTCTTTGTCTGTACATGGGGGTAATGATAGTTCCAACCTCATAGAGTTGTTGTGAAGATTATTGTTGTTTTCTGTTCTTCATTTTCAAAGAGGACCAATGACATCACTAGGTAATGTCTTGACTTGTACATGAATTGAAGTGAGGCAGAGTTGCACAAAGTTGTCACAGTCTTTTCCAGTCATTTGAAATCTGGTAGCAAGATAAAAGTCAGGAAGGCTGGCAATGGTCCGGGTTGCAGTGGATGACCTGGGAGTCTTCAAAACCTGACCTAGCTCTAAGCCCCCTACATTTCCTACATCAGTCAGCTTCATGGCCATTGGCACAAATTTTTGCTGTTTCCACTGGTGGATGTCTTCACGTACTTGGGGCAGATATCCCTTTGACCAACCCACTGACCTGTTTGAGGTGTATTGGTTACTCTCAACCTGGTTTAGCCTGCATGCCATGACAATTTACTGGGATCTGACCACTGTGCATGCTATAGCTTCTTGGAGCTGCAGGTGATTGTTGGCGACCCACTGGATACCAAAGGTAGATGAGCAGACCTGAAAAGGGCTCAGCAAGCCCTCACACTTGAGGTATAGTACTTAAAGTACTATATAAATATAAGCTGTTATTATTTTATCATTTCACTAGATTGGTTCTTGATACTCAATTTCCTTATCTATAAAATGAGGGAATTTTACCTCATGGCCTCTAAGATTCCTTCCAGCTCTGAATCTATGATCCTGTTATCAGCCAGGCACAAAATAACTGTCTAATAATTACAATAAATTTGTAAGGAGATATCTTCCCTGAATAATAAAATATGCTTGTAACATTGCATGATAATTCCATTAGACTGAAATTCAGAAGCTCATAGTAGTAGAAATTTTTTTGTCCTGCCCTTTCCTTTTTTTATATACTCCTTAGAGTCAATTTATACCAAATGAAAGTACTTGTTTTTTGGAAGTGGTGTATAAATGGCAGGGATTCTCCTGACCTCTCCACCAAACCCCTCCAAAAACCTCTAAATAATGGCTCTAAACAAATTCTAGAGCAACAAAACCTACAAAAAAAGATGGAGTGAAACAATTTTCCAGCCCAAAACAACTTAGAAGGTTGGCAGCAAAGGTCTGTTGCACCAGTGAAAGAGGAGCAAGCTGCACCAGTCAAGCCCCAGGCTCATTAAGCCAGGAGCAGACCTCAAGGTTCCCAAATCAATGGTGGTAGTGGTGGTTTCCAGACCTCTCAGCCCACAAACAGTAAGAAGATCGAACAACAGATCAGACGGAGATTTACAGGGTTGCTGGCAGGACTCTGTTGCATTGTCTATTTTGGATCTGGTTCACAGTCCTAGATATTAGTCCCAGTCATACTAGTACAGCAGAGCTCAAGGCAGTAGAGGAGCAGGGACTCTGGTCACAGTTTCAGGCTTGAAAAGAGTGCTTGTGGTCATTCACAAAGCAGTGCACAATACAGAATAGTAGTAAACATTCCTCTTCCTAGATCTTCCTAGATCATACCACCTTGAAAGAACTTACAAATTCCCAAAATTACCTCTGAAAACAGCTGCACAGATAACCTAAACCTTGGGACAGTGCCCCTTCCATCTGGGAAGCAAAGAAATAAACTGGGGAAATGAGGGGAAAAAAATTTCTGACCATAGAAAGTTACTATGGTGACAAGGAAGATCAAAACACACACTCAGAAGAAGACAACAGAGTCAAAATTCCTGCATCCAAAGCCTCAGAGAAAAATATGAATTGGTCTCAGTCCATGAAAGAGCTCAAAGAGCATTTTTTAAATCAAGTAAGAGAGATGGAGGAAAATTGGGAAGAGAATCGAGAATGATGCAAGAAAATTATGGGGGAAAAAGGGGCACACACACAAAATATTAAGGAAAATAACACCTTAAAAAAACAGAATAGACCAAATGGCCAAAGAGGCACAAAAATCCAGTGAAGAGAAGAATGCCTTGAAAAGCTGCATTGACAAAGTAGAAAAGGATATACAAAAATTCACTGAAGAGAACTCCATAAAAAAGTGGAATTGACCAAATGGAAAAGGAGGTACAAAAGCTCACTGAAGAAAATAATTCCTTAAAAGTTAGACTTGGGCAAGTGGAAGCTAATGACTTTATGAGACATCAAGAAACAATCAAATCATTACAATGAAAAATAGAATAAAATGTGAGATATATCATTGTAAAAACAACTGACCTGGAAAATAGATGCAGGAGAGATAATTTAAAAATTATTGCACTATCTGAAACATGATCAAAAAAGAGCCTAGACATCATCTTTCAAGAAGTTATTAAGGGAAACTTCTGATATTCTAGATATTCTAGAACCAGAGTGTAATGTAGAAATTTCAAGAATCCACCGATCACTTCCTAAAAGAGATTCCAAGATGAAATCTCTCAGGAATATTATAGCCAGATTTCAGGCCTCCCAGCTCCAGGAAAAATACTGCAAGCAGCCAAAAATAGATAATCTGGGTGGAGAAATCTAATTTATCATGCAGGAAAGTTGGAAGGGAAAGAAATAAGAGAAGGGGATGGGGCTAAGGTGATAGAAAGGAGAGCAGTTTGGGGAAGGTGAAAGTCAGGGAAAAAACATTTTTGAGAATAGAGTGGGTAAAAGGAGAGAGGGAATAGGGAGAAAATAGGATGGGGGGTGGTAATCACTACTTTGAAAAAATTATTTTGCAATGAGTTTCTCTATCAGGACTTCATTTCTCAAACATACAGAAAACTGAGTCAAATTTATAGAAATAAGAGTCATTACTCAATTGATAAATGGTCAGAGTATATGAACAAGAAGTTTGCAAAGTACTCAAAAGTATCTATAATCATATGAAAAAATGCTCTCAATCACTATTGATGAGAGAAATGCAAATTAAAATAGCTCCCAGCTACTACCTCACACCTGTCAGATTGACAACAGAAAAGGAAAATGATAAATGTTGGAGGGGATGTGGGAAAATTAAAACACTAATGTGTCTTTGGTGAAGTTGTGTCACTGATTCAACCATTCTGGAAAAAAATTTGAAACTATAACCAAAGAACTATAAAACCATGCATACCCTTTAACCAGAGAATACCATTACCACTACTAGGGCTTTATCTCAAAGAGATAAAAAATAAAAAAGGAAAAGTACCTTTGTTTACAAAAATATTTATAGCATCTCTTTTAGTGGTGGTAAAGTATTGGTAATTGAGGGGATGTCCATCCATTGGGCAATGGCTGAACAAGTTGTTGTATAATGATTGTGATAGAATAGTATTGTGCTTTAAGAAATGATAAGAAAAAACATGGGAAGGCATGAACTGATATAAAGAGAAATGAGCAAAACGAGAACATTGTATACAGTAACAGCAATATTGTATCATCATCTACTATGAATATCAACTATTCTCAAGGCAATTCTGTAGGATTTATGATGAAAAGTGTGGTCCATCTCCAGAGAAAAAACTAATAGAGCCTGAATGCAGATCTCAGATACATTTTCTTTATTTTTTTATTCTTTGATTGATTTCTTTTTAGTTTTCAACATTCACTTCCACAAGATTCTGAGTTCCAGATTTTCTCCCCATCTCTCTCCTCCCCCCATCCGATATGGCACACTTTTGGATTATCCCTTCCCCCAGTCTGCCCTCCATTTTATCCTTATCTACTTTCCCCTTTCTTTTAGGTCAACATGGATTTCTATACCCCACTGCCTATATAGCTTATTTCCCAGTTGCATATAAAAACAATTTATAGCATTTTTTTTTAAACTTTAAGTTTCTTCTTCTCTCTTCACCCACCCTCATTGAGAAGGCAAGCCATTTGATATAGGTTATACATATATTGTTATGCAAAACACTTCCATAATAGCCATGTTGTGAGAGACTAATTATATTTCCCTCCATTCTATCCAGCCCCCCATGTATTCTGTTTTCAACTTTGATCCTATCCCTTTTCAAAAGTGTTTGCTTCTGACTACCCCTTTTCTCTTATGCTTTTTAAGGCTTTCTTCTTATTAGTTTTTTAGATCTTTTATGCCCTCCCTTCTATCACCTCTCCTTATCCCCTTACTTCTTACTTTCATGTAGGGTAAGATACCAAATTGAGTGTATGTGTTATTCCCTCCTTAAACCCAATCTGATGAGAGTAAGGTTCACTCATTCCCTCTCACCTGCCCCCTCTTCTCCATTGTGAAACCTTGTTCTTGCCTCATTTATGTGAGAATTTACTCCATTCTATCTCTTGCTTTCTCCTCCCAATATATCCCTCTCTCACCCCTTAATATTATTTTCAGATATCATCCCTTCATATTCAATTCACCCTGTGCCATCTATTTATCTATTTATCTATCTATCTATCTATCTATCTATCTATCTATCTATCTATCTATCTATCTATTTATCGGTCTATCTATCTATCCATCCATCCATCCATCCATCCATCTATAGCTCCTCCAACTACCCTAATATCCTAAGCAAGGTCTCATGAGTTGCAAATATCATCTTTCCATATTGGAATGTAAATAGTTCAACTTAATAAGTCCCTTATGGTTTCTTTTTCCTCTTTACCTTTTCATGCTTCTCTTGATTCTTGGATCTGAAAGTCAAATTTTCTATTCAGCTCTGATCTTTTCATCAAGAATGCTTGAAAGTCAACTATTTCATTGAAATTTCATGTTTTTCCCTAAAAGTATTATACTCAGTTTTTCTGGGTAAGTTATTCTTGGTTTTAATCCTAGCTCCTCTGACTTCTGGAATATCATATCCAATCCCTTAATGTAGAAGCTGCTAGATCTTGTGTTATTCTGATTTTATTTCCACAATACTCAAATTCTTTCTTCTCTTCTGTCTTTTGATCCTGTCCCTCCCCATCCCTCCCCAAGTGTTGACTTCAAATTGCTCCCTCCTCCCTTTGCCCTCCCTTCCATCATTCCCCCCTTTCTTATCTCCTCCCCCACTTTCCTATACTGTAAGATAGGTTTTCATACCAAAATGAGTGTGCATTTTATTCCTTCCTTTAGTCAAATGTGATGAGGGTAAACTTCTTGTTTTTTGTGTTTTTGTTTTTGTTTTTTTTTTCTCAGCTCTCCTCTTTTTCCCTCCACTAAAAAGTCTCCTACTTGCCTCTTAAATGACAGATAATTACCCCATTCCATTTCACCCTCTTTCCTCCCACTACATTTCCCTCTCACCATTTACCTTAATTTCTTTTAAGATATGGTCCCATCCTATTCAATTCAATCTGTGCTCTCTGTCTCTGTATGTGTGTGCATGTGTGTATGTGTGTGTGCGTGCATGCGTGTATATGTGTGTATGTGGACCCACCAACTACCCAGGTACTGAAAAGTTTAAAGAGTTACAAATATTGTCTTTCCATGTAGGAATGTAAACAGTTCACTTCTGGTAAGTCCCTTAAGACTTCTCTTTGCTGTTTACTTTTTCATGCTTCTTCTCATTCTTGTGTTTGAAAGTCAAATTTTCTTTTCAGCTCTGGTCTTTTCATCAAGAATGCTTGAAAGTCCTCTGTTTCATTGAAAGACCATATTTTCCCCTGAAGTATTATACTCAGTTTTGCTGGGTAGGTGATTCTTGGTTTAAGTCCTAGTTCCTTTGACTTCTGGAATATCCTATTCCACGCCCTTCGATCCCTTAATGTAGAAGCTGCTAGATCTTGAGTTATCCTGATTTTATTTCCACAATACTGGAATTGTTTCTTTCTAGCTGCTTGTAATATTTTCTCCTTGACCTGAGAGTTCTGGAATTTGGCCACAATGTTCCTAGGAGTTTCTGTTTTTGGATCTCTTTCAGGTGGTGATCGATGGATTCTTTCAATACTTATTTTGCCCTCTGGTTGTAGAATGTCAGGGCAGTTTTCCTTGATAATTTCATGCAAGATGATGTCTAGGCTCTTTTTTTGATCATGAGTTTCAGGTAGTCCCATAATTTTTAAATTGTCTCTCCTGGATCTATTTTCCAGGTCAGTTGTTTTTCCCATGAGATATTTCACATTCTTTTCCATTTTTTCATTCTTTTGGTTTTGTTTTGTGATTTCTTGGTTTCTCGTAAAGTCATTAGACTCCATCTGTTCCATTCTAATTTTGAGAGAACTATTATCTTCAGTGAGCTTTTGAGCCTCTTTTTCCATTTGGCTAATTCTGCTTTTGAAAGCATTCTTCTCCTCATTGGCTTTTTGAACCTCTTTTGCCAATTGAGTGAGCCTATTTTTCAAGGTGTTATTTTCTTCAGCATTTTTTTGAGTCTCCTTTATCAAGGTATTGACCCGTTTTTCATACTGTTCTTGCATCTCTCTCATTTCTCTTCCCAGTTTTTCCTCCACCTGTCTAACTTGATTTTCAAAATCCTTTTTGAGCTCTTCCAAGGCCTGAGCCCACCCAACATCCCCCTGGGGTGTCTGGGGTACTGAGGCCCCGCCCTCCACATCTTTCCCTGATGGCAAGAATATGTCCTCGTCGTCCGATCCAAAAGTCGGGATCATTTGCATCTGTTCGAAAAAACTCTCTATAGTCTAATTTTTCTTCCCTTTTCTAGGCATTTTCCCAGCCAGTTACTTGACTTCTGAGATTCCTGTCCACCCCCGCCTAGATCCGCCCAGGTAGTGCTTGGGGTCTGAGATTCAAATGGGCTTTCCGTACCGCCCGGCTGCTAATCAATGTGAGCTTTAGTTCTGGTGCTGGGGTGGGGGCAGGGCCGTCTCCCAGGCTCAGCTCCCTCAGGGGGTTTATGCAGAGACTCTCAGTAATGAAGATCCTACCTGCTGCTGGGGGAGTCCCGGGCCGCCGCTGCTGCCTCTGCCGCCACCCCCGCTGCCACCCCCTCCGCTTCCTGCCCTGCCTCTGCCGCTGCTTCCTCCCGAGGGGTCTCGAGTCACGGAGACACCCCGCTCCCCTTGGCCAGCGAGCCATCTCTCTCACTGACCTGTAGCTTCTGTGGGTGGAGGGACTTTCCAGGCCGCCAGAGCTTCCATCCCTGAAGCCTGCTCGGATCAGCTTCTCTGGGGCCGCAGCCAGGGCAGCGCTGGGGTGGGGTCCGCTTTCCGGGGCGTGACGGACCCTGGGGACGGCTCTCCAGGGCTCTCTGGAATGGAAATCTCTTCCACTCTGTTTCTGCACACCTTACAGTGATCCAGAACTTATGGGGATCTCTTTTTACATTAATTCTATGAGCTGTGTGTTCGGAGCTCATAAATGTGCATCTTCCTACTCCGCCATCTTGACCCCGCCCCCTCAAATTCTTTCTTTCTAGATCCTTGCAGTAGTTTCTTCTTGACTGGGGGAACTCTAGAATTTGGCTACAATATTCCTAGGAGTTTTTCTTTTGGTATCTCTTTCAAGAGATGATCAGTGGATTCTTTCCATTTCTATTTTACCCTCTGGTTCTAGAATATCAGGGCAGTTTTCCTCAATAATTTCTTGAAAGGCTCTTTTTTTGATCATGGCTTTCAAATAGTCCAGTAATTTTTAAATTATCTCTCCTGAATCTATTTTCCAGGTCAGTGTTTTTTTCCACAATATTTTACATTGTCTTCTGTTTTTTCATTCTTTTGTTTCTGCTTTATTCTTGATTTCTCATGAAGTCATTAGCTTTCATTTTCTCCATTCTAATTTTGAAGGAATTATTTTCTTCAATGAGGTTTTGAACCTCCTTTTCCATTTGACCTATTCTGCTTTTTAAGACATTCTTCTCATTAGCTTTTTGGACCTCTTTTACCATTTGGGTTAATCTGTTTTTTAAGGTATTATTTTCTTCAACATTTTATGGGTCTCCTTTACCAAGTTGTTGATTTGTTTTTCATCATTTTCTTGCATCACGCGTTTCTCTTCCCAATTTTTCCTCTATTTCTCTGCTTGATGTTCAAAATCCTTTTTGACCTTTTCCATGACCTCTGACCAATTCATATTTTTCTTGGAGATTTTTGATGTAGGTGCTTTGACTTTGTTGTTTTCTTCTTCTTATATGTTGTGATATTCTTTGTCACCAAAGTCAGATTCTGTAGTGTGAGTTTTTTTTTACATTGTTTGCTCATGTTCCCAGCTAAATACAGACCTCTTTGTCAAGGTAGAATTCTGCTTCCAGTGGTGGTGGTGGTGGTGGTGGGTTTACCGTCCCAAGATTCAGGGGTTTTGTATCAACTACTCAATCCCCCACCATATGTGGGCCCAGAGCTCCAGGAGCAGTTGCTGCTGCCACTGTTGCTGCTATTTCCACTTCCACCCACCAATATTTTCTCCTCTTTCCTGGGGCTGGGGCTAGACCCCAACCAGACCAGGTCCCACAGAGTTTTCTCACTGACCTTCTATCTGTCTTTGGAGTTTGTAGATTGAAAAGTCTGAAAACTCCTACAGCTGCCAGTGATTCAGTCCTCCGAGGCCTGCTCTGACCCTGTCTGTACTGGCAGGACCCATGCCAGATTGTACTCCACTCTGCTCCAGCCCAGTGTGATAACACTTCCTGTCCACCTGCCAGGATGTCTTGGGCTGGAAACTTGCTTCATTCCATCATTTTGTGGGTTCTGCAACTGTAGAATTTGTTTAGAGTCGCTTTTATAGGTATTTGGAGGGTTCTGGAGAGAGAGCTCAAGGAAGTCCCTGCTTTTACTCTGCCATCTTGGCTCCAACCCTTGTTACTTTATTTTTCTTGGGGTATTTTGCTTTTTCTTTCACAGAATGACTTGGAAATGTATTTTTCATGACTACACATGTATAAGCTATGTCAAATTGCTTTTTAAAACAAGGTTAAAATTGTTTTTATATGTAATTGGGAAAAATAAAATACTAAATGAGACTTTTTTAAAAAAAAAGAAAGTACTTGATTTTTGTGCATAGCCCAAATTTTACACTAATTTAAAACTGTTTGATGTTGGCTACAATATTGTTTCTGTAATTCAAAATTGTAATGTCACTCAGGTAGCATTTCTGACTCTCGTCTACTGATTCTCCACCATCTAAAAATTTGTTTTTTAAATAAACCCTCTCCCCCTCCCCATATACACCTCTATACACATACCTCCTTGTCAAAGTATTGTGTGGCATATTTAAAAATTAATAAAGTGAATCTCCATTTGATTTCTATGGTTTTTTTTGAGAACTTCCTGGTGCCTCTTGAGAACTTTAGAAAACTCCTGACATGCCACACAATCATTGGGAATCACTACCTAAAATTTATGGAAAATCTATTTTCAAAATCAAACTTATTTACTCTTTTGGAGAAAAAAATAAAAATATAAAATTCCAGCCATAGTGATGAAATGCTTTGGAGGCCTTTGCTTTGTTGGGTACATTAGCTCAGCATCAAAACTATGTACACACACACACACACACACACACACACACACACACATACACACACACACACACCCCTAAATTTCATTCTGGGCAGAAAGAAATTGATGGTCAGGATTTTCATGTTTTCTTGATGAATCATTCATCTCATCCAGGCTGCACTTACTCCCCCTCCCTCACCCCGCACCCAAAATTACTACATTTTCAGATTGTGTAAAAGAAAGTTTGTTAAGATGGATCAGAGCTTTGTGCTATTTTATCCCACCTCCATCCAAAGGCATTACTTGAGATTTCTAAAGCAGGCAAGAAAAGCAATGGATAATTCAGAGCTGGGGTGGCCCAACCAACCCACCAAGAAGAAAGACATCCCTACTACTGACTCCTCTGTCATATGTCCTAGAATTTCACAGAGCAAGCCATTAAACAGAATTTTATCTTGACAGAATACTGGATGTAGAGAACCCACTGAGCTTGGGGTAATCTCTTCTAACCTTACACAAAGTTTATTGGGGGTTTTTTCCTTGCTGTAAATTCTGTAGAACAAATCATACTTAGAAGTCTCATATCCTTGAACACTGAAGCTGTACAGCAACCATCTGTGAACTGTGGCGGTTTTTGTGGTCTGGATGACTGCCCATTAAAAAAATGAGCTCCAACTTGATCTGGAGCAGATTCTAATTTAGGTCACGGGAAGCTATTGCAAGCTTCACTGTGCCCCAGTGTTAGCCATTATGTACTTAAGGTAACTGGAAAGCTTTTGGGAGTTTTTAAGAAATGAGAAATTTGACTTGGGTCCTATGCCTTGGGGAGGAAGGGCAGGAAGATATAATTATTTTCTTTTTAAAATCTATCCCACAACAATGGGGGTTGGAGAGAAAGGCAGGGACCTAAGGTGCAAAACAATCCTAAGTCTGGTTTCAAAAGACATAAAAGACCAGGGTTCCTGGGAACAACCAAGATGTAATCCAATTTAACCCCAAAGCATTTGCTAAGCATCTTGTAGGAGGCATAGAACACTTGAGCCTGGAATCAGAAAGGCCTGAAGTCAAATGTAGCCTCAGACAGTAGCCAGGTGATGCCAGGCAAGTCACTAAACCTCTATTTGCCTTAATTCACTGAAGTAGGAAATGGCAAACCATTGCAGTACCTTTGGCAAAAAAAAAACCAAAAAAACCCTGAACAGTATGGGTGTGCAATGGTGCATGGGGTCATGAAGGGTCAGACATGACTGAATGAATAAACAACATATTCTAGGCACTGTTCTAGGTACTAGAAATAAAGAGACAAAAGGGAAAAAGTCCCCACCCCACTTACATTGTCAAGATCAATGTACCTGAACAAGACAGGATGTCTGTAGTCATATTCTACACCTGTGTGAGGTGTTTCAATATTGGGGGGACATTGAAACGACTAGTAACCAAATCTGGGAATGATTAGTCAGACAGTAGTGAAACTAGGTAGTTTCAATATTGAACTAGTTTTTATTTTTGGTGATATCTTTTGTTTTTGCATCACCTAAATTTCTTGAGTTCTTCTTCCTCCTTTACAGAGAGTCATCCCCTTTTCAACTAAGAATTTAAGACAGAAAAAGAGGGGAAAAAAACAAATAAATCAAGATAATCAAGACATTGAAAAGATAATATGTGTTCAATGTTCCATCCATGTGGACCCCATTCCAAACCCCCAAACTCCTTTCAAAGGTGTGAGGTGAGGTGACTTCTCGTGTCTCTTCTTTGTGGTTAAGTTTGTTCTTTATGTAGTGATTGACTCTGGCCTTACTCTCTCAGGGCAACACTGGCTACGTTTACCCCTCAGGGTTCTAGGTCTCTCCTTAAGTGGTTGAGTTTGTCTTTCTGTAATGGTATCAGCCCATGTCAAGAGGTGCTCATCCCACTGTTAGCTTCCAATACTTAACTTTCCAGTTATTTTTAACCAATTTCTATCAACTGACTTTTACAAAGGCATATTGACTTAGCATACATTGTAATAAAAGAAGTACAGAAATTTTGCCCAACACCTCAGGGGTCTGTTGTCTCCTCTACCAACTCAGTCCCTGGGGATAATCGACTTAACACAGTTTCTACATGGCAATGGCTCCAACAAATTTACATATTAATGCAGTATTACTTTTGAATGAGTTCACATCTTAGCTATTGCTGGACTGGATTCTGAAAATACCTCCTCTATCTGTGAGGGCTAGATTGGCTACAAACTGATCGGTTGCAACCCTGCAAATGGACTCTAGCCACCTTCTGGTGACTCACTTTTCTAACTTTCTGAAGGTCCCAAGGTCACAACTATCTCCAGTCTCCTCCACCTAAAATAGGAAAAACAAACAATGAGGACTGTGTTCATGGGCCACATAGCAGCCTTTGCTGGAGATGCCTGAGTGTCTCCCCTTTACAACATTGCTTCTCTTCTCCCATTGGAACAGAGCCAGGAAGGAAGGAGTCAGACCAAAGGTGCTAGCTATAGCTGATAAATGCCTTTTGAATGTACCCAGTTCTGCTTGCACAGTCTATTACATAGCTAGCAGACTGGAACTTGTTACAGAAAGTCTGTGCTTGTTCTGGATCTTTCCAACGTACTTCCATTATATGCCATCATACCTCTCTGGATACAGGCTCCCCAGCCTCTTCCAATTTCGATATTGCATTGGCCAGTTATGCTGATATCTGCTCACCAACTTTTTGTTACCTTTCTAACTTTGTAGCATTCATTTTCTTATTTTTTTTCACTTAATTTTGTTTCATTTTTTCCAATTACATGTAAAGATAGTTTTCAACATTCACTTTTATGAGATTTTGAGTTCCAAATTTTCTGTTCCCTCCTCCCTTCCCTCTCTCCAAAATGGCACAATTTGGTTGCCCTTTGGGCATAGTTCCAAATTGCTCTCCAGAATGGTTAGATCAGTTCATAACTCCACCAGCAATGTATTTCAATTTTCCCACATCTTCTTTAACATTTTTTGTTTTCCTTTTTTGTCACATTAGCCAATCAGATGAGGTGGTCCTCAGAGTTGTTTTAATTGTAGCATTCAATTTTAGTAGTTTTGTGGAAGTTATTCTTTCCACTTACATTATTGTAGCTATGATATGTGTATATATCATATAGGTGTTTGTATACATACATATGTGTGCATATATGTATATGTAGGTATACATGCCTACATATATTATTTTCCTGGCATTGGGCTAATTTTTCAAAAAGATTGGATACATGACTTGACAGAAAAAAAAGAGAATTGGATACTAACTTTTGGAAACTTTAAAGAATGACTGGAAGATCTTCCTACTTGAAGCAAGTAGTTGTGACAGGAGATGTAGGGAGGAGAAGGAAAGAGAGAAGTATAAGCACAGTTGATGAAAACCCTAAAGCCATGTTGTAGCAAGCCTTAAGTTTTTTTATTAGAGACTGCATGATGTAGAGCATCTTTGATACAGTTCTTTAAACTTCACTATTCTGGACAATTTGGAATAGTTGTTGAGAGGGTCAACCATGGGATTTGGGATCACCATATGGCAGATCTCAGGGTCCATTTGATCCTAATCCTCTTGAGCATCTGCTTTCTTAATCTTCAAGCTTACCTTATTGTAAGTTCAACCCTCCAGAAGTGCTCTGCAAAGTTTTTTCATTCCATGCTCCTAGGAGTGAACAAATGCGCAAATATACACCATCAGTATTGTCATGAACTAGTAACAATTATACACATAAAACTTATACAAAAATAGAAATTTAAAAAGAATGATATAGAATGAAATAATATTTGACCTTCTAATGAATAGGGGGTCTTTACTGAGTGGAGTGCTACATAGTCAGTCCTTCACTTTAGCTACTTAGAGGATGACTAGAGAGGGGAGAGACTTGAGGCAGGGAGCCCAATTAGGATGCTGTGGCAGTAATCCAGGTGAAGGGTGGCTCACTATACAAGTAGAAGTAAAGGAATGGATGTGAATGGTTGTTATAGAGGTAGAAACATCAAGATTTGGCGGCTAATAATATATGTAGAGCAAAGGAAAATGAGGAGTAAAAGAAAGTGTCAAGGTTACACAACAGAGTGGCTGGAAGGAAAATGCCTTCAACAGAAATAGGGATGTTTAGAAAAAGGGTTGGTTTTAAGGGAAAGGGAATAAATTATGCTAACAAAACTAAGAACACAATAGAAATACCTTTGAAAATAGAAAATACCCAAACTAACCAAATAGATTATCTCAGAAATGGAAATAAAACTAGCTATAAAGGAATTACCAGTGGGGGAAAACAAAAAACTCCTGGTCCAGATGAATTCACAGGAGAATTCTATCAAACTTTGAAAGAACAATTAGTACCAATACTACACAAATTATTTACAGAAATTGAGAAAGAACCCTACAGAATCTTTTCATGAGATATAGTCCTAAATGCCTAAACCAAGGAAGGATAAAACACAGAATGAGAACTCTAGATTAATATCAATAAATATTGATTAAAATTTTTTAAATAAAATTCTGTAAATTTATAGCAATTCATCCTAGAAATTATTCATGATGACCAAATGAGATTTATACTAGGGATGCACAGAGAGTTCAATGTTGGGGAAAAAAAAATCAGTATAATCATTAAAAATAAAACCATCAAAAACCATATGATTATCTCAAGAGATTTGGCAAAAATCCTGGACAAAGTTCATTTATGCAAAAAAAAAATTATGTAGTGCATTAATACCTCTTTTAAATAAAAAACAAATAAAAAAGTATTTAAAACCAGAAGCAAGTATTTGTACAGTGTGGATGAACTAGAACCTTTCCAATAACTATGAGAGTAAAGCAGGATTTCTCACTCTCTCCCTGGTAATTGATAAAGTTTTGAAAATGTTAGAAAACAACTAAAGGCATTAAGATGGATTTAAAAATGAGATATAATTATCCCTATTTGTTTATAATATGATGGTTTACTTAGAAAATCCTAGGAAATCAACAAAGATCCTAATCAAGACAATAAGTTCAACACAGGTTCAGCTACAAAATAAACCCTCAAAATCAACAACATTTGTATATAATAATAATAAAATCCATGAAGCAGAAATAGAAAGAGAAATGTCATTCCAAATAACTGCAAAATATATAGAGTATCTGGGGATCAATCTACCTAAACACACAAAATACTTGTATAGATTCAATTTCAAAGTGCTCCTTAAAGAAATAAACAAAATCATGGAGAACTCTTCAGGGCTCATGTCTGGGCTGTTCCAATGTAATAAAAATGACAGTCATCCCAAAGTTAATTCATACCTTTGATGCTATACCAATCATATAATCAAAGGAGTACTTCCAAACTCACCCAAATAATACAAAATTTCATTTAAAAATAAAAATTCTGGAATATCAAGTGTAATTAGGAAAAGAGGTAGAACTCAAAGGGGAAATAGCACTTCCAGGCCTCAAACTATATTATAAAGCAGCAGTCATCAAAAAACAGATTAGACAAGGGAGAATCAGAAACAATGGAAGTCAATAATAATTCAATGTCTGATAAACTGGAAAACATAAGTTACTTGGAAACAAACTCTTCATTTGTTCAAAACTGCTGGGAAAACTGGAAAGCAGTCTGGCAGAAATTAGGCTTAGACTAACACACTATACCATAATCCACAAAACATTCTAAACAGATACATATCCTCAGTATGGAAAGATCATAGTACAAAAACATTAGAAGAGAGGCAGATCATATACTTCTCACAGCTAGAGGTAGGAGATGCTTTCTTAACAAAACAAGGGGTAGAGGCAATTACAAAAGATAAAATAGATAATTTTGATGACATGAAACCAAAAAACTTCCAGATACACTCACAAAAAGAATTAATACCCCCAACATAAGAAGGGAAGCAATCAAATGGGAAAAAAACATCCTTGTATCAAATTTCTCTGATAATGATTTGGTAGCCAAGATATATAAATTACTTATAAATGTATATGTACATAGACATGAAGACATGCATAGATATACAATGTATACTACAAATATGTATATATATGAGAGTGTGGTGTGTGTTAATAGGAGGATTTGGTATTACACATCTCGCTATACCTCATTAAATGCCTTGTTTTGAACTAATTATATCCCTTGTTGACTAGAGAAAAAAAATACGTATTTTAATGGGGACTTGTGAGCTATATTGTTCAGAGTGGATATAGATCCACAAAAACATTAAATCTGAGAGCTGTCTTGGAGAAGTGCCTTGCTTGAGAGAGGTTTCTCTGTAGGTACTGGAGATGTAAAGACAAAAAAGAGACACTGTCCCTTCATTAAAGGAGCCATGGTTAACTACATTAAAGTAGGAGAGATAACAAAGTTTATGCTCACACAAGTAAATAAAAGAGGGAGAAAGCACTGATAATAGAGACTTAGGGAAGGCCTGGATGAGGGAGGTGGATATCTAAGCTTAGCTTTGCAGGAATATAAGGATTCTGAGAGTCAGTAATGAGGAGAGGAATACACACATCCCAACCAGTCATGCAAACTAGTGAAAAATTAGTTGGACTAACTAGTAATAAATAACAGGCTACATAATAATTCATATTTGTGTATATATGGAGAGACACACACACACACAGAGAGAGAGAGAGAGAGAGAGAGAGAGAGAGAGAGAGAGAGAGAGAGAGAAATTCTGCAAAAAAACCCAGCCTTTTTGTGTATTATTAGACTCAGTGGGAAGAGATTTAAAACTTCCATTCAAAATAACTACAAGATACATAAAATTTCTTGCTTCTAAACTACCAAGATACAACTAGGACTTACATGGATACAATTATAAAACTCTTTATAGAAATAAAGGAAGTCTTAAATAATTGGATAACTAATCATCGTTCGTGGTTGGACCATGTGAGTATCAAACAATGATGCTAGCGAAGTTTATTTATAGATTTAGAGTCAGAAGTATTCAAACAACCATTACTTTTTAGAACTAGACACAACAATGAGCTTGTATTTAGTGAGAAGCTTCAGATTATTAAAATCATAGAACAGTTTTCCTAAGCCAATTTGCACTTTATCTTCTTATTTAATTGAGAAAGAAATTCATAATTTAAACAAAACCCTCAAATTAGGGAAAGGATAAACAAAAAGAAGCAGGACAAGAGTAAAGAGTGGCACCAAAATAATTTAAGTAAAACTAACAGTAAGGATAAAGTACTGACTTACAAAAGAAAGGACATTTTTGAAATCTTAAAAAACCCAAACTCTAAAGAAATAATAGAGGAAAATCACAATCCTAACTCTCAAAATTTTATACATATGAATGGAATAAACAATATAATAAAGTGGAAGTGGAAGAATGTGTAAGAAAACAAAATCTCCAATATATAAGAAATACATCTAAAAAACAAAGGCACATTTAAAATAAGACTGGACCAAAATTTTCTACGTATCAAGTGAATTTTTTTTAAAAAAGAGTTGCAATCATTCTATGGCAAAACAAAAGTGATCCATAATCTGTTAATGATAAAAGATTACTGGACTCAAGCAACTGGGGCATTGTACCTACTTGTCCATAAGTGGCCCTTATGTTCTGGAGTGGTTCAGACCAGGTTCAGTCCTAGGAAGTTCTAATGCTTCTAATGAGAGGAGGAACAAGTTCTCTTTTCTCATATTATCTAACTTGTAAACACTTTTATCCTGGTATGTTGGGAGACACATTACTTAAAGCTTCAGCTTGGGCTCTTGTTTACATCTCCCTGAAGGTGGAGTAAAAAGGCATTTCATGTGTAATATAAATCAGATATGGAACAGATATTTATATTCTACACAATAAATAAATGCTACCAGACAATTCACAAGACAACACAAGATTCACTGATAGCTTACAGCTAGCACATATTCATAGCACATAGCACAAATTCACAAGACAACACAAGATTCTGTGACAGCTTACAGCTAGGGCAGTTAAGTGGTGCAGTGGACAGAGAGCTAGGCATGAAGTCAAGAAGACTGACCTTCCTGAATTCAAATCTGACCTCCAACACTTACTAGCTTTGTGACCCTAGGCAAGTCACTTAACCCTGTTTGCCTCAGTTTCTTCATCTATAAAGTGAGTGGAAGAAGGAAATGACAAACCACTCCAACATCCTTGTCAAGAGAACCCCAAATGGGATCACGAAGAGTCAGACAAGACTGAGTAATAGCTTACAAACTCCTTATGCTCCCTTGGGAGGCTGATACTTAAACTTTATCAAAAATATAATGAAATTGGCAGAACTGACAATTAGGCATTTTACATTTGACTGCTGCTCTACACTTCCATACAACTCTTTGTTCACATTGACTGGTAAAAGGCGCGAGGCTTGAGCTAAACTGTTTATTGGTGGCTGCTTTTTCTAAGACTGCTGGAGTCATTGCTGGAGATTCCTCCCCGTGCTACCAGTCAGCTCTGACTTGAGGGGAACCAGGACATGTGGATTTGTCAAATTCACAAAATCATCTCCAAGCTTGGATTTGCCTGCCTCAGGATAAATTCCATTTTGCCTATGATTAGGAAAAAAAAAAAAAAAACAAACGCAAAATAAATAACCCAAACAGAGGCTCAGACTTGCATAGGCAGGATATAAATTTTAGATACCATGTATTTATGGCTTCATGGTAGGCAGGATGGGATTTAGGCAAGCAGCTCTAGCTCAGCCTCTGGCAGGAATCAACTCAAAACAATCCAGACATAATTCACAGCCAGAAGAGAAGAGATCTCTGAGGGTTGATATACTCTCTTTTAAATATTCACTGAGTCATTGGCAATTACAGTTTGATAATCAATAAGGAGACTTCATCATCTCAAAATGTAAGCCTTTCAGCACCAAAGTCACATATGACCAGAAGCTTGCCCAAAAGTTTCCTCCTGATCAGCTAGGGCCAGCAATAGCAGCTTTAAACCTGCTTCATGGGATGGTCCTTGCAACAACAACATTAATAGAGATCACCAAGGAAATTATGTTTAAAGAAACAATAGACAATGATCCAGTATCAATACTAAACATATATACCAAATTATATGGCATCTTAAATCATTAAGAAAAATTTAATTGGATTGCAAAAAGATATATGTCTATGTGTATATGTATACACATACATACATATACATATATGTGTATATAATAACAATAATAAGAGACCTTAATATTTTTATTTCAGAGCTAGACAAATCTAACAAGATGATAAAATTGAAAGTATAAACTGAACAAACTGTCAAAAAAAATTAGAGCTGGAAGGCTGATGTCGAATTTTGAGTTGGAACTACATGATACCTTTACAAAATAGGTCATATACTAATAAGTAGATAAGTTGCAAATAAATGTTTGAAAATCAAACTATTAAATTCATTCTTTAAAAATCAGAGCATAATAATAATTATATTATTTTATATTTTATTATATTGGATTGTATTATATATTATATGAGAGGCAGATAGAGAGTTGAGTATGGAGTCAGGAAGACTGATCTTCTTGAATTCAAATCTGGCCTCAAACACTTATTAGCTTTTTGACCCTACGCAAGTCACTTAACCTTGTTTGCCTCAGTTTCCTCATTTGTAAAGTAAGCTGGAGAAGGAAATGACAAACCACACCAGTTTCTGGTATAATAATTATATACTAAACAAGTCATGAAAGAACAAATCATGGAAACAATGATTATGTAAAAACAATGACAATAATAAGGCAGTAAACAAAAATTTCTACAGTACAACAAAAAGTCCCTAGAAGAATATATCCCTAAGAATATACATTAGCAAAATTGAAAAAGAGTATTAATGTATCAATTTTTTAATATGAAAGTAAAAAATGAAGAAATCTAAAAAATGCATAAAATAAAAAATTCAAATAAATCTGGAGACATGGTACTATAGAACCAATAAATAATAAACTAGTAAAAATAAAAATATATTAAAATAAAAGCTGGTTATTTGAAAAAGACTAAGAATCAGTAAACCTCTGGTCAACCTGATTTTTAAAAAGAGAAAACAACTCAAAATATTCAAATGAAGTATAAATAAGATGAAATTACAAGAGAAGAAATAAAAAGAATTCCCAAAATCAAAGATATAAAGATATGCCAGAAAAACTGAAAATTCATAAGAAATGAAAGATTACCTTAAAATGCCTAAGTAAACAGATCACCAAGTAAAAATCTTAAATAATACAATCTCAGAAGATAAAATTGTATCAGCTTTAAAGGAACTACCAAAGAGGAAAATACCTGGTTTTGATGGATTAAAGGGAAATTCTGTCAAACTTTTTAAAGAAAAATGAATTTGTGCACTAGAGCACAAATGTGATTTTTGAGATACTGCACACATTTTTTAAAAATTAAAAAACAAAATATTCCACCAAACACCTTTTATAGTCAAATGCAATCCTAATGCCTAAATTAGGGAAAAATAAAGAAAAGAAAAAGAAACATATAATTTTAATGACTATCAATTTAAAAATTTTAAATAAAATCATAACTAAAAACATGCAACAATTTATCCAAAGAAATCAATCTCCATGATTGAGTTACGTTTATATCAGGGATGCAAAGATGGCTTATGAAAATAATTAAGTTAGAATCATTAGGAAAACAGTATAATTAGGGATAGGAACAGTGTCTGTGATTTCATTGATAATGAGGAAATACCCTCTCCCACTGCAGATCAGCATTGCAATTTAGAGTCTTAACATAATTGTCTAAAGTGCTTAGAAGCTAAATGGCTTTCAGAAAACTGGATAACAGTGTGGCAGAAACTGAATACAGATCAATACCTGACACTGTACATAAGAATAAAGTCCAAATGAATACATAATCTAGGTATAAAGATTGATATTATAAACAAATAGGGGAGCAAGGAATAGTGTATTTGTCAGATTTATGGAGAATGGAGAAATTTTTGACCAAACAAGAGATAGAAAATATTATGAAGAGCAAAATGGATAATTTTGATTATATTAAATTGAAGAGTTTTTACACAAACAAACCCAATGCAACCAAGATTAGGAGAGAATTAGAAAACTGGGAAAAATTTTTGCAGCTAGTGACTGTGATAAAGGCCTCATTTCTAAAATATATAGAGAATTGAGTCAAATTTACAAGAATACAAGTCATTCCCCAATTGATAAATGGAAGAACGTAAGGCTACCTATAGTCATATGAAAAAAATGCTCTAAATCACTATTGATTAGAGAGATGCAAATCAAAACAACTCAGAGATACCACATCACACCTATAAGATTAGCTAACATGACCAAACAGGAAGATGATAAATGTTGGAGAAGATGTGGGAGAGTTGGAACACTAACTCATTGTTGCTGGAGCTGTGAGCTGATCCAGCCATTCTGAACCCAAATCTTCATGGCTCTAAGGTCAGCTCTCTACCCACAAAGTCAGAGCTCCTTCTCTAACATAATTAATCCTATTCTAAACCTCCAAAACCATATGATTATATCAGTAAATGAAGGGAAAGCCTTTGACAAAGTATTATTTTCATCAGTCATAAAAATAGCAAAAACATATTGATAGAAGAACCTTTTTTACTATAATAAAAAAAATCTAACTAAAGCCAAAAGCTAGAGTTATGAGCAATAAAGAGACTTTTCGCACTAAATACAAGAGCAAAACAAACATGTTCTCTCTTCTTTTCCCTGTCTTGACCCCTTGCTGAACCAACTCTGCTCTGCACTATCCTCCACATGGATTCCCTTGCTCCCTTTTCCTATTGCCAATTTTGTCTTGCCAAGTCCTGACTGGATTGTTCTCATCATGTCTCTTTCATTTCTTTTCCTGTGCTCCTAAATGGAGATGTTAAAATGATGAAACAATGCCAATTGGGCCTACTTAAAATTTATTATTATATAAATTTAACTGGACCTTCACTACAAGGCAAAATTCTATTCCTCCCTAATTGGTTTGCAGACCCACTCTCCACAAGTGACTCTTCCAAACCTCATCTCTCCTCAAGTCTCCCACTTAAACTCCTCTCCCTATCCTCTCAGGTAAGGACCTCACCTTATCTCTCACTGAAAAAACATGAGTCCATTCACTAAGAGCTTCTTCTCTCCTCCTCTTCATCTCACATCTTTTTCCATTTTCTCCTCCTTCACTCCAGTCTCAGATAAAGAGGTGGTCTTTCTCCTTAACAAGGCAAACTCTTGATCCCATTCCTTCTCTAGAAGATATTCCCCACTATCCCTTCTCTCTCTCTCTCTCTCTCTCTCTCTCTCTCTCTCTCTCTCTCTCTCTCTCTCTCTCTCTGTCTGTCTCTCTCTGTCTCTCTCTGTCTCTCTCTGTGTCTGTCTCTCTGTCTCTCTCTCTCATATTAAGTCTTTATCTACTTTCTGCATCTCCACTACATCAAAGATGTTGATATCTCCCTCATCTTAAAAACAAAACCCTGACTTGATCTAATAATCTTGAAAAATAGTTCATTATCTCTCCTCCTCTTTGTGGCTAAACTCCTTAAAAAAGACATCTGCACTAGATGCTTCTACTTTTTCCTCTCTTTTCTAAAATAGCCTTCAATTGAAACAGCCTTGTCCAGAATTACCAGTGACCTCCTACTTTCCAAATCAAATGCTTTTTCCTCAATCATTATCCTCTTTGACGTGTATGTAGCATTTGACAGTGTCAATCACCTCCCTCTGGATACAATCACTTCTCATCTCTAGGTATTCATGACTGCCCTTCCCCTGGTTCTTCTACCCATCTAATCACTCTTCAATATTCTTTTCTTATTTTTTCATTCTTGTCGTGCTCTCTAATATGGATGTCCCCCAAGGCTCTGTTCTTAGATCTGTTGTCTTTCCACTCTATGTTGTCTCACTTGGCAAAAATCATCTGCTCCCATGGAATCAATTATTATCTCTGTTCAAATGATTCACAGGTTTATTGATTCAGTTGTACTCTCTCTACTAATCTAGAGTTCTGTATTTCTGTCTCATCATCTTAAATTAACTATGTCCAAAAGGAAACTCACCCTCCCAAGGAAAAAAATCCCTTCTTCTAAATTACCCTAGTATTATCAAGGGCACCACCATCCTCACAGGCAACCAAGTTCACTTATATTGGTGTCATCTGATTCTTTAGCCTTATTTATCTCACATATCTATTGTCAGATCCTATTTTGCCTTCATCATGTTGGTTTTATAGTCTCTTTTCTCTACTCATAATCACAACTCTGGTTCATGGACTCATCATCCCTTATCTCAACTATTGCAATAGTCTTCTAATTGTTCTCCCTGCCACAAGTCTCCTCCCACTCCAATCTATCCTTCAGTCTTCTACCAAGGTGTTTTTCTAATAGATGTGACCATGTCATTACCCTACCCAATATAGTCCAGCTACTTCCTATTACCATAAGAATGAAATAAAAGTTTTTCTTTGGCCATGTAAATCCCTTCATAATCTGGTTCCTTGCTCCATTTCTAGTCTTCTTACACCTTAATTCTCTCCCCAAAATTAATTCCAATATTACATAAACTATAAAAATAAGAAAAGAAAAAATCCTTCCAAATACTTTCTATCATGAAAGTATGGTCCTAATAATTAAATGAGGAAGAAAAAAATCAGACGCCAGCATCTCTAATGAACATTGATAAAAACATCCAATAAAATACTAGAAAGAGGCTATAAGATATTTAAAAGAGTACACATTATGACCATGTTGATTCTAAACTATGAATTCAGGGTTGGTTCAATATAAGGAAATCATGAATGTAATGGAACACATTAATAACAAAAATAATTTAAAAACACACTTATAGCAACAGATTCTGAAAAAAGCTATTGGCAATAGCCAACATCCATTTATGTTTTTAAGAGAACAACTTTATATGGCATAAGAATAAATGAACTTTTCCTTTACATGATACATATAATCTATCTTGTTCCAAGAGCTAACATTATATGTAAAGGAGAAATAATAAAGGTAAAGAAAGGTTATCCATTGTCACAAGTATTTATTTGATATAGTTTTGTAAATACTAGCTATAGCAATACAATAAGAAAAAGGAATTGTAGGGATAAGTTTAAGAAAAGAGGGGGAAAAGTATCATTTTTGCAGGTCATACGATTGCCTATCTAGAAAACCCAAAAGAATCAACTAAAATTAATTGAAATAGAAAACAAATTTAGCGAAGTTACAGGATATGATAATACACATAAATTATTGTCATTATGGTATGTTTCCAATAAAACCCAGTAAGGGGAGATGGAAAGAGAAATTTCATTCAAAATAACTGCAGAATATGTTGATATATGGGAATATCTCTCTACCAATATCATAAATATGAACTATATAAATACAACTATAAAATGCTTTCATTACAAATAAAACTAGTCTAAACAATTGGAAAAATATTGATTAATCATGGCTAGGTAAGAAGAATGTAATAAACATTGCAATGCTACCTAAATTATTTTTCTCATTCAGTGCCATACCAATCAGACCAAAGGATTGTTTTATAGAGTTAAAATAAAAATTAATGAAATTCATCTGGAGGAATGAAAGGTCAAGAATCTCAAAGGTAATAATAAAAAAAGTAGGAAAGAAGGAGGCTTAGAAGTAACACTTCTCAAAATAAAACACAAAGCAATAATCTTCAGAAGCATTTGATACCAGTCAAAAAATAGAGAGGTCAAACAGTGATATAGTTTAGGGAAATACTATACAGAAGCAAATGACCAATGTATAATAAACCTAAAGACCTCAGCTAGTAAGGACTCATTATTTGATTTTTTTAAATGCTAAAAAAAAAGATGGATAGCAATCCGGAAGAAATCATATTTAAACCAGCACCTCACACCTTATACTAAAATAAGCTCCAAATGAATATATGACTTTCATATAAAGAGTCACATAATAAATAAATTAGAGGAGCAAAGAAGAAGTTTCCATTTGGATATATAAATAGGGAAAGAAGTGGACTAGAGAAGATCACAGAAGATGCAACTGAATATTTTGATTGCATAAAATTTTAGAAGGTTTCTGTACAAATCTAATGCAGTTAAAATTAAAATGGAAAGTTAACTGGGAGAAAATCTTTAAATCAAGTTTTTGGGATAAATATATCATTTCTAAGATACATAAAGAACTGTTTCAAATTTATAAGAACAGACTCCATTTCCCATTTGATAAATGGTGAAAGGGCAGGTTAGTTAGTTTTATTGAACTTTTCAATTATTTCTTAGAAGGATGGCTCTCTGGAAGGAGGAATAAGGAATGACCCAATAAAAAATGAGAATTTTGTAAAATAAAAGATAAGAATAACTTTTTTTTAAAGACAGTTGTTGCAGTTAAAAAGATGAGTCACAATAAATCCTCTCTGAACATAGGCTTAGACTCATAATTCATCATCGGACCCATTCTTGAACCTTTTCCTGGTTGGGTATACCTACTCAAAAGTTCATTCCATTAGTATGGCCTTCTCTATATGATGATAAAGGATCATTGAGTCCTTTCTAGTACAAGACAAATGTTGAAATTTGCCTTTGGGAACTATCAACTTACACAAATTGTTAGAGTTAGACACATCTGAACTAAGCAGCCCAAATTCTCCTCCTCTCCCTCCTTCTGTAATCTAAGGAAGACTAGACTATATGAGTAAGGGAGGTGTTACTTGCCTCATTGAGGCTTATGCTCATCTCCCTTGATTTAAAACACACACACACACAGATACACACACATACATTTGTGTCTGTGTGTGTCTGTGTGCGTCTGTATATTTGTATATTTGTGCAAGGTCTCGTCCTCAAATATCCATCTAGTTCCTTAAAAGGCATGTGCCTTTTACTTCCAAATGTAGCTCTAGGCTTTTTATGCCTTCCCAATAATTTTTAAAATATTTCAAAAATGAGCTTTTATGAAGCAGTAAAACTAAAATGAGCCAGATTCTTCTAGTGCTCAAACAGCTCACTGAAAGCACGCAAAGCACTTTGGGAAATGCCATTAACACTTTCAGATCTTTGAGAATTCATGTGCCTTCCAATAGGATCCTACCCTATGGGGAACACAAGTGACAAAACAATTCTATCCTAAGAAGATTGTCAGCAGATTCTATAACCTTGTTTATTATTTCAGGTGCAGGGAACAAAGGGAGAGAGTTTAAGGGAAAGGGGTAGCAGAATTGTCCCATTTGAGGATGATCAAGTCCACTACTTCTAACCTTCTTCATTCAAGCAATCAGCCTTCCCTTATTCCACTACTTAATTAGAAAATTGTTTTGATTGACCACAGAAAGTAGAGCTAGAAGCAATAGGTAGAAATTGTGCAGATATAGATTTATTTTTAATATGTGGAAAACTTAACAGAACTATTCAAAAGTAAAATGGAATACTTCTATAAGTGTACACTAGATCGAACACTTATTGAACATATAAAGAGAAATTTTATTCTAATTTAGCTTGGACCAGATGACCAATAAGGTCCTTTCAAACTCTGAGGTTAAGGGGAAGGGGAGGAAGGAGAATCAAACAATTTTGCTCCTCAGATACTATCACCTATAAAAATGGAGAGCAAGAGAACTAAGGGCTAAAATAAAGTTGTTATATTATCTCTAGGTTTAAGCTCCCTGTGAACCCCTTAGACTATGAGCTACTTGAGAATAAAGACTGTCTTTTGCTTTTCTTTGGACCTTGGCACATAATAAATATTTGATAAAAACGTGTTGATTGACTGCCTGTCCACAATTTTTCAGATAATCAAGAACTTACAGGAGATAGCAGGTATATATTAAGAAGTTCAACTTTTGTCTTCTTCTGATTCAAGAACCTCAAGGGAATAAGGGTTCACAGATAAGGGGGAAGGGAGGATTAAGATGTGCTTCAGTTTCAACTACTGGATCTGCTGATATTTTTATGCTCTTACTAATCTAATTAAATTGCTCTTTAAAAAAATATATATTGAGATCAGAGTGAATGTTAATAGCTTGAATCTACCAAAGGAAATGGCTAGTGGATACAAATAACATGAACCAAAGATTGATGAGACACTCTAGAGACAGAGTGTAGGAATAATAGAAAGAGGTTATAGTGCTGAGTGATTGGCATCCACCAGGTAGCTGTGTTTTTAAAAGGATTCCTGTCTAAGGATCAGCCCTCTGTTGATGATACTCTTGGCACTTAAATCCTTGAATGACAGTCAGAATCAAAGTCTTTCCAAATCTCCTTTATCTATAAGAGTTTGACTACCAATATTGTATTAGACAACTGGGGCTAGTTCTCATTCCATGATGAGACAATGAAGCAGGATGTTGGTGGAGGAATTAGGTGTACTATCTCTCAATTTATGGAGTAGCCATTCTGTTCTTGGATTCAACAGAAGAAATAAGAGATGTTCTTTGCTGCTGTTTATGGAGAGTGTATCCAGGTATCATGATATCCACTTTCTAAGTGAGGAAACTTAAGTTCAGAAAAGTTGAGTGTGATTTGCCCAACTTCACAGCTTAATCATAAATTAAGAGCTGGAAGAGATCTTTGAGGTAGTATAGTCCAAATCCCATTTTTGTTAGATGAAGAAACTGAAACCCAGAGAAGCTAAATAACTTTTGCAAGGTCACACAAGAAGTTAGCAAATAACAGGCTATGAATTTAGTAAGCGTCATAGATACTTTAATACTTTAAAAGATCTATGCTTTCCACTATGTGGCTATGTGGGGATTATGACCCTCCACACCTTAGGAGAGTTGATGTCTCTACCTGGCAAGAAGCCATTTGAGTCCCAGAAAGGACATGTCCCAGAGACATTGCAGCACTGGAAGGCGATTCAAGTGGAGAAAGGGAGGAGTCTGCTGAACATTCCAAGGAAAAGCTTTTTATCTGGTGGGTGGTCTGAAATCTGAAAACCTTGATGTCACAATATTGGAATGCTGGAAAAGTTAGAGAAACAGTTTGGCATTGTGCAGAATTTTCAGCAAACTTGGCATAAATTCATCCCCACACTCTAGCACAAAGAGGAGAATTGCTTTGAGTTCATAAGCTGTATGTGGAGGGTTTGTGCTCCTGAGCCTAGAAGGTAAGGAAGTGTTGAAGCAGACAAAGTAGGCAGTTTTAGGTTGCTCCAAGTTAGTAATGCACTGATAGGTGCAGGTAACCATTGCTCGTGGGGTAACAAGTGAATTTAGAGAAAATACTAATTAGATACAAGGAGCTGATCAACAAGCTACATTTGAGCAAGAATCTGTTTTCTTAAAGAGAGAGTCTAGCCAAAATGATACCCTCAAACACCTATTGAAACATTATCCAAGACACTTTCAAGTGTATAGTAGCTATATAGAAGTATATATACAGAAGCTAAGTAAGAGTCCATGGGCTGGTCTCAAAGATCTGAAGTCAGTAGCTCAAGGAAATTGTCCTAAGAAACAGAACAATGGGCAAAACCACTACTCTCAGAGGAACGGAGAATTGTAGCACTAGAGGTCACAGCGGGCTGAGCCAACAACAGCAGCAGGATCCAGCCAAAAAGGCAGTGCTGTCTTTTGTTGTAACTGTACTAGAGTGGAAAGAGCTTTAGATTTGTAGTGAGATCACTTTGGTTAGAGGCCTGGCTCTGCTCTTAGCTACCTGTATGGCATTGGGTGAGTCACACTCAAACCCTTCTCTGTCTCATTTCCTTATCTGTAAAATGAGGAGAGATGAAATAGATGAGGTTTGTGGTCCCTTGGAGTTCAAACCTATGCTCCCATAAGATAGATGGACATGCTGAATGCACTCAAAATCCCAAAGTAAAATGTGTGGCCAGAGCTTCTAAGGCAGAGAGCATCAGATGAGTGGTTCTCAATGCCATCTTATGTTTAAATCAATATTTCAAAGAAATCTTGGTATCAACCAAGGCTGACCTTTTGGTTTCTGATTGCTTACCTCCTAGTTCAGATGTGGCCCCAATTTTTTCAGGCTAGAAATATCATAGTCTCTGTTATCTAGCATCTATTGGCCTCAATCAGGATCTGACTCTGTAGCAGCAATGGGGTTTTTCTTTATCCTGCCTCCTCCTCAACTAAGCATTCTGATTTAGATTGTGTTTGTCCTTTATTCTCGAAGAGGACATGACATCAGAGAGATGATGACATGACTAGCAATTGACTTTGATTTGAGTGAGGGAGGGCTGTGCAAGATCACCAGCCTCACTTTCTCCTCCTGAGCCATCTGGGTCCAATGACCAGATATTCATCAGGATGACTGGAGATGGCCCAGGATGCAATGGAGATCCTGGCCCTTTCAGGCTAAGATTGAGTAACTTAAAGAAGCATATTCTGATTTAGAATTCTCATCCAAATAATCTCTTTGTCCTGATGCCACTCCCAAAATCATCTTTATATATTTTAGTCCTTTCCTTCCTGAGTCCCTATACTTTTCCACCTTCTCTCTTCATTGTGCCTTTTAGAACCCCATTCCATTGTTAACAAATTTCCCTTCACCCTAGACCTCCTTCTCTTACACCCTTTACATCTCATAGATGCTCCTCCAGGAAAATGGCCACTCTCTCTAGTATGGAGCACTCATCCTTTCATCCACCCTTGACACCCTGGACCCTTTGATCTTCACTTTCACTTCCAGACCCTGCCTCTGCTTTCATCCTTAGTGATCTCTCTTCTTTTGGGGATCGTCATCATCTACAGTGGTTTTCTTAGGGTGTTACTACCTCACTTTCCCCCAAGATATGGCCAGTAAACAAGATGAAATAGAAAGCCTAATACAAGGAGACAACTTTTTAAATCCTATTGATATTATTGTAATTTAGTAGGGGGTAAGATCTATTATTGGCTGTGGCATTGAAAGGATATTTTATTTAATAAAATAAACAGTACAGGTAAACTGAAATGGGTTTGAGGATTAATATTGCATATAATAGGATATACCCATGAGGAAATCTAGGAATAAGATGTGGGAAGCCTGAGGAAGACCATTTGGCTGGAGATTATAGGGTCAAAGGATTATATATGTAGAGTTGGTAGGAACTTTAAAGGCCACATAGTCCAACCTCCTCATTTTACAGATGAGGAAACCAAAGCTCCAAGAGGTGAGAAAACTTACTCAAGGTCACACAGACACTAGAGCCAAAATTTTATCCCAGGTGTTCTGACTCCAAACCTCACATATTTTCCATTATGTCATTCTGATCCATGAAGGCAGAAAAAGAAGTGATATTGTCATAAGAGTATACTATAGTGGCTTGGACAGAAAGAGGAATTAGATGGTGAGTCTGGAATCACAAATCACAACCCAGACATTAGAGGCATGATATAGTAGTGATGAGGGAACATCACTTATATAAACATCTGCTGGTGTGTTCTCTCTGCTAAAAGCAAAACAGTTAATAATTTGTTTAGGGATATAAATTTTTGTTTAAGGACTGCCTTGGCTGCTTCCCAAAAGTGTTTGTATATCTCTGTTGTAATTTTCTTTTGATGAAATTATCTATTGTTTCTGTAATTTGTACTTTGAACTACTGAATCTTCAGGATTAAATTATTTAGTATCCATCTCAGTTTGAAAGATTTCTTCAGAGAAGCTTTATTGATTTCATTACATTGTGGTCAGTTAAAATGTACTTAATATTTCCATTTCTCTACATTTATTGATGAGGTTTTTATTCCCTAGTACATGGTCAGTTGTCAAGTAGGTCCTATACACAGCTAAGAAATGCATATACTCCTTTTTATTCTCCTTCATTAATTTCCAGGTATGTACTATACATAACATTTCTAAAATTCTGTTCAAGCTTTTTAACTTCCTTCTTGTTTATCTTTTTGTTAGATTTGTTTAGGTCTAGAAGGGTTCACAACTGTTATAGTTTTGCTTTCTAATTTTTTCTGCAATTTGATTAATTTTTCCTTTAAGTTATGCCATTCAATGCATATGTATTAAATATTGCTCTTATTCCATTTTTATAGAACCTTTAAGCATAATGTGTTTTCCCTATTTATCTCCTTTAAACATGTCTATTTCTATTGCTTCATTATCTGAAATCATAATTGCTACTTTTGTATTTCTGAGCTTGACTAAAACATAATAAATTCACCTCTAGCCCCTCATTTCAACTCTGTGTTACTCTTTGTATTTCAAGTGTGTTTCTGGTGAATTACATATTATTAGATTCTTCTTTCTTATCCATCCTGTTACTCTCTTCTGTTTTACAGGTGATTTCATTCTTTTTGTGTTCATAGTTATGATTATTAATTATTTTTCCCCTTCACCATTTCCTCTTATACTTTCCCTCTCTTTGCCCCCGTAATGGTAATTTAAATGGGAAAATCTTTCCCAGTCATCAATAGGTCCATGTGACCTGCTTAAATCACATGGACGCCTACGTCACATGTGGTGAGAGAAGCTTGCTGAATGGGTGGAACTGGAAGGGTGGAGCAGAGCTGGGAGAAAGTTGGTCAGGCTAGTCAGAGCTGTGAAGGACACAGACAGGCACAGTTAGGCTCCTGAGTGTTTGTGGGAAGGCCGCAGCTAGAGGTAAGGAGAAGGCTGGGAAATACCTTTGTCCCCTACAGTGCTAATATGTGTTGACTTCTTGGCTACTATGATTGATTTGGCTTTCTGGCTTGGGGATTTGGCTTTCTGGTGTCTGAATAAATGTTTTTCTTCTGCCTTCTATATGGAGAGTCTGTTTTATTTTGAGATTCAGAACTATGCCGGCATATTCATAGTCACCACAGCCCCTGACCTATATTTCTCTTTTCAAAGAAGACCATCAAAGAGATGTAATAAATACTAATGACTGGTAATTGAAGGAATCTCTTTCCTTGCTACATCCAGTCTTCTCTTCCCCTCACCCAGATGCTAATAAATGGTTCTTGCTCATTCTTTATTTCCTTTTGATCTCCCTTACATTTCACCCTATGAATTTGAAATTTATTTTACTTATGATTATTCTATCCTTGGTACTACAATCTCTCTTAAACCTTTCTCTCCTTATCCCTATTCCTGCCTATTTTCCTGTTGTGTTTAATGTATTTCTATGCCAAATTCTGTGTGTGTGTGTGTGTGTGTGTGTGTGTGTGTGTGTGTGTTCAATCTTTCCTTGTCCAGTTCAGGTAGAAGGGAGGTTCATATCATGCCTATTACCCTATTTCCAACTTCATGACTGTGTATTGATGAAAGACAGCATGGCACAGTAGATAAGAGTCCTAGTCATGGATTCAGGAAGACCTGCATTCAAATTCTGTCTCAGGCATTTACTAAATGTATCCAAATTATTTAACCTCTCTGTTGACGCTCTTGCCTCGTTTGTAAAATGAGAGGATTGGAATCAATGGCCTCTTATGTCCCTTCTAAGGTCTAAATCCATGATCCTATGATCTTTTCACTCAACTCATCAGTGAGAAATAGTGAGTTCCCCTCCTTTCTCCCTCCATATTTTCTTTTGCTTTCTACTTTTAAGAAGAAAGGAAATAAGGATTAAGCACTTACTATGTACTAGGAATTATGCTAAATACTTAACAAATATTTCATTTGATCCTTGCAACTGTACCAGAAGGAATTGTTATCCTCATTTTACAGCTGAGACAGATTAAGTGACTTGCCCATATTAAGTGACTCTACACCCAGTGCTCTATCTACTTCACCACCTAGCTGCCTCTAATATCATTGAAACAGAACAAAATTACCATTAGGGATCTGGAAGTAGACACTCATTTTTCTCCCCTGTTAGAACATAAGCACTTTATCATCATTTGGCCCCTTCCAGGTACTTGATTGTGTTTGTCTATTTATATTCTCTTGATTTCATTTCAAATTTTATATATAATTTTATTTTTTTATGAGGAAATTAGTAGAGAACTGAAGCCCTCCCCCCCCCCAACAATGACTTGCAAAGGGGAAGCAGCATAAAGGTTATCATCAGAGATATCAGAACAGAAAATGAAGTAGGTCAAAAATATAACAAGAGTGAGAAACCATGGATGATCAGGCCAATTGCTGTACTGGCAACCACAGAATGTTAAAAACAAAAACAAACAGAAAACAACCCAGGAAAAATTCCCTAGCACACTGTGAGGAACCTTTCTGGGGGTATTAGGGAAGGACAAAAGTCACACAGGATAAGAAATCCTAGACCAGATGGAGTGCAATCTACACTGATGGAGGAAGAGTAGCCATACCAATGGGCCCATGGATAGAGCAAAGAATTGAGTACAAAATAATAGTGCTATTTGTCTGCATTCTTCACCTTGGGTGTCCTCCAACTCTGTGTAGCATTCATACATAGGACAATTAAGGGAGTGGAAAGCTGAAGTCAAGAGGAGTCACAGGACTTTTGACGTGGAAGACTGAAATCTCTGACCAAAAGGGGAGGGTCATAAGCATTTATTGATATTCACAACGACCATGGGAGATAAATGCTACTACTATTCCCATTTTACAGTTGAGGAAAGTGAGACAGAGAGAGGTTAAGTGACTTGCTAAGGATCACACAGCGAGTAAGTATCTGAGGTGGGATTTGAACTTAGGTCTTGCTGACTCAAGGCCCATCAGCTGCCATACCTAGGGAATGGTATCTCTGTTCATTCTGTTGAGGGCAGGGAAGGATCAGCCATTGGAAAAGCAACATGTAGAGTGTACATTTCAGCACTCAAAAGAAAACTAGAAGTCTGATCATCACTCTTGAGTAATATAAAATAACAAAGATTCTGCCTTTCCTTTTCATAATTGTTCATTTGATCATTTATGCAACGAATGTTTATAAAGTGCCTGATTTAAAAAAAAGCAAAACCTGTCTAGTTTCTGCCCTCAAGGAGCTTCTGATGTACTGGAGGAATATGGCATGTGCACAAATAAGGATGATACCAAATAGAATGTGAGAGGGGCCAAAGAGATGTCCAGAAAAAGTGGTATAGGAACATTTGAGGAGGGAGATCATTTTCAGCTGTTCATCTGAAAACAAACTCCCTCCATTGCTCAGTGAGCAAAGGGCTCTAATTCAAGAGCAAATCATTTTCCAGCATCAGTAAAGTAAACCTCATATGCCAATCACATAGCTCTCCAACGGTCCTAAAGCTGGGACTCCCAAACACTAAGACCCCTGGGGAGAAGGTTGGCAATGAGACAGGAGCCTGAGGGCTGCAATTCACTTGCATATGTGTTTATATAACTGTTTTTCAAATAAAAAATAAATACACACAGCCATAAGGTTTCTTTGTTTTTCTATCTCCCTGGGGAGAAGAATAGGAACTGTTGCTTATTTGAGCTCAGCAGCAATGTAAACGTGCAGCTAGTTAGCTGGGTCCTGACCTAGATACTCTAGGGAGAAGATAGAAGAAGCTTTGGTTCACATCTCTGAGTTCCACAGTTGGATCTTTCCCTACTGTGGTATGCTGGGTGCTTCTGAGTTCAAGCTAATCATCCAGAGAGGGATGGAGTGCCAGGATTTCTGACAAGGGCATACTAGGAAAAGAAGGATGCAACTATTGTTGACCTTGTGATGCAGATTCATCCCATTCAAGTCCTTTGCTTCTCTCTTTGCCCAATACTCAGACAACAAAACAGTACCATCCAAAGTCCATGATGTCCCTGGGGTACCTATGTAATACAGGAAAATAGGTGAAAGCACAGTGAAGACCAAATAGGAACATGAAACCCTTACACTAGTCTGTCCTACTCTATCAGGAAGATATTTTTCTCCCTTTTTCCATGCAGGACAACCAGCTCTACAATGGTAGTTTAAAGAGCCAGCCTATGAACACTAGCATAGACATCCTATTTCTCTCAGATTTTGGGTGTTAACAGCTTACTTTCACAGCACAGACAAGAGACTAATGCCCTCTTCAAAGAAATGGCTAGTGATTTTTTATTTTCTGTCTCCATGCCTCAATTATCCTGCCTTCCTTAATGTGGTAAGAAGGAGACAGAGCTACCATTTTGTCTTCTGTTGGACCAAATTCATTTGGGATAATGCTGGAGTTAAAATAGGAGTAGAAAAGTCTCAATTAAAGGTCATCAGTTGGTCAATTCTGGTCTGTTAGTTCACTCCAGACCTTGCTATACTGATCTTCAAATTACATAGATCAAGGATCTTCTTGTAGATTCAATGGACAAGTGCTCCAAAAAGCACTTATTAAGTACCTACTATGTCCCAGGTTCTTGATTACAAAGACACAAGTAAGATAATCCCTGCTGTTAAGGAGATTGCATTCTGCTGAGTGGTATGACATGTGCAAAGAGTAAGGAAAAACTTCTGATCTATCCAAAAGTGAAATAGGCTACCTAAAGGTAGGGAGTTCTCAATTACTGGACACTGGACATTAGATGATCACTTGTTGGGGATATTGAAGAGGGTTGTAGAGATGATTCAGATATAGGATGGTTAAGATAATCTCCGAATTCCTTTCTGCCTCAAAAAGTATAGGGAACTAGTAAGGAGCCAGCTAATGCTACTTTCTAACTTCTCTGGGAATCATACATACCTTACATTCAAAAAACTTACCTAGTAGAAGTCACCAGTTCAAACAGAGGAAATATAGAATGTCCAGGGAAGACAGAGGCAGTTACTACAGAGAGCAGCAGCCTCTGTCTCTCTAGCATAGAAACATGAACATAACAGGGGATCAGTGAAGAAGTTGGAGGTTTTGGGGTGACATTGGAAATATTTATTCTCTCCCACTTTCATTTAGTCTTTCATTCCTTCCTTAGCCATCTATTCATGCAAGAATTTATCCTTCCGTCCATCAACTCTTTCCCTTCCCCTCCATAATCAGAACAATGGGGTTCTCTGTCTCTTTAAGACTTACCATATTTTCTTTACCACTATCTTGGGAGTCAGTCCATTATTAACACTATTTAAATGTGAGGAAACTGAGGCACAGGGAGGCAATTAACTCCAGGCCCTTCCTTTTTGTAATTTGCATGGAGAAGAACACAATAATTGGCATTTCTGGAAGTGAAGTAGAGAACACAGCACCTTGACTATAATAGATAATCAGTGAACAAGAATTTAAGTGCCTACTTGTGCCAGGCATTTTTCTGGGTTCTGGTGACTCAGTGACCTAAATACAACAGTCCCTTTCCTTAAAGAAATTGCATGCTATCAAGGGAGACAATATGTGTGTGTATGTGTGTGTACAGACATATATATATATATATAAGCTTATATAAAATATATACAAAATGTACATAAAATTAAGAGGAGGCAAATTTAGGAGTTGAGGCGTTAGCCCTTATAGAAGAGCTAGAAAAAGCATTATATAAGAGCACCATTTTGAGCCGAGTTCTGAAGGAAATTAGGAGTTCTTAGATGTGGGGAAGTGAGGAAGGCTTGGGGAACAGTCTGGGTAAAGGCACAAAGATGGAAAATGACGTCTGCCATGTGAGAAACAAGCCCAGTTCTTCTTGACCATACCATGTATCAAGTGAAATAGTGCATAAAAAGCCTGGGAATGTAAGCTAGAGCCAAATAGAGTAGAGTACTACTGAGAGGGATTGGGAAAGGCTTTTACAAGGTCTGATTTTATTTGAAACAAAAGATGGGGTTTGTCCTCTCTAGCTATAGGGAAGGCAAGATTTTGGGGGGGTATAATAATGAGTCCTATTTTGGACATGTTTAATGGATGTTCAGTTCAAGATGTCCAAAAAGCAATTGGAGATGCAAGACTGAAGGTCAGTAGAGAAGTTGGGGCGGATTGCTTAGATTTGAAAATCATCAGAATAGAGATGATGATTAAACTCATTGGACTTGATGAGGTCACCAAGTGAAGTAGTATTAAGGGAAAACAGCAAATGATCTGGAAGAGGATCCAAGAAAGGACACTGAGGAGAGGTCAGGTAGGAGGAAGACCAGGAGAGACTGGTGTCCAAAAACCTAGAGAGGAGAGAGTATCGAGGAGGAGAGAGTTTTCAACAGTGTCAAAGGCTGCAGAATGGTCAAGGAGAATGAAGATTGAGAAAAGACCGTTGGATTTGGCAACTAAAAGATCATTGGTAACTTTGGAGAGAGTAGTTTTGGTAGAACAATAAGGTTGGAAGCTAGATAATAAAGGGTTAAGAACAGAGTAACAGGAGAGAAAGTAGAGGCTCCTATTGTAGATGACCTTTCGAAGGTCATAAAAGCTATAAAGGACAGAAGAGATATAGAAACAATAGTTCATGGGGATGGAAGGACCAAGTGAGGGCTGTTATTTTTTTCTTGATAGGGGAGACATGGGCATATTTGTAAGTAGTAGGGAAGGAGCCAAGGAAAGGAGCCAATATAGTTATGTGGTGCCTCAATCTGGAAAATTTATATAGATTTTTTTAATGTAAATTTTCCTTTGTCCCAGAAAAAAGTATGAATTGTTTATGGTATTAAAAGATTAAATATGTTGTTATTATACAATACTATATGAATATTTTATATATTTCTGTGTTTCTAAGCTTTTTCTGTTTCATCTGCTGTCTATGGCTTCCACAAAGCTAGAAAAAAAAATTCCCATTTAATTTCTTGTGCCTATTTTTGATATATTGAAACCATAATAGGGAAAGTTTTGATGTGAAAAGGATAACTGTAGATAGGGAGAGATGGAAAATATATGATAGAGTGAAGATGGCCACAGGGGCAGTCTGTTGGAGAAAATAGGATAGAATGGGATGGATTGAGCAGGTAGAGGGATAAGGCCTCCTCATCATATGAGACAGGAGGGAGGGAAGAAATAGTGGCAGAAGGCATCTAAGTGATAGGAGATGAAGGCAGAAGAGGAAGTTCTTGCAAATAACTTCATGTTTTTTCTGTAAAATATGAGACAAGGTTCTTAGCTCAGAGGGTCATGGTAGAAGTCATGGGAGATTTGAGGAGGGATGAAAAGGTTTGGAAGAGTCCTCGTGGAGAATCAAATAGTGAGGTGATAAGGCAGATATCGAAGAATTGCCTAGCCATAGTAAGGGCCCCCTTGAGGTTGTGTAATGTAAATTTGTATTGGATCCAGTCAGAAAGGTTGCATGATTTTCAGTGGCACTGAACTTTGTTCAGTGGAATTCATGTAGGAGCAAGTGGTGAATGGTGGGAGTGATCCAAGGTTGAGGCTTGGCAGGGGGTAATTGGTGAAATGACAGGAGGATCGGGGATTCAAGAGAGGAGTTGAATTCAAACTGTGAATTGTGAAGTTCAAAATGTGGAGTTGAATTTGTTCATCAAGGTAAAGATGGGGAAAAGAGAAAGTGACTAGCGCAGGGAAGATGGTCTGGGAGAGAAATGAGATGTCAACGGACTAGAGGTCATGGTGTAGACAGAGTAGGGTTTTGTAAGGAAGGCAGAGAAAGAGAGATTAAAAAGTCAACACATTATTTCCAAATAATGAGATTTCAAAATTCTCAACCATGGTGGTAGGAACATTTGCAGGTGATGACAAAATCAAGGGTATGGCTATCTTTGTGTGTGGTTGAGATGAATTGAAGGAATAGCTCATGAAAAGTGAGTAAGTTGAGGAAATGAGTGGTTAGGGTGTTTGAGGGAGAGTCAGTATGTATGTTAAAAGTCCCTAGTACAAGGTTAGGAGTTAAGGAGGGAAACATTGTGACCAAGTACCAAAGTCATTGAGGAAGGAAGGGGAAAGACTTGGGGGTCTGTAGACAACAACTACTGAGATTTTGCTTGGGGGGTAGTTAAGAATCTTAAAGGGGGAGAGGTTCTCAAGTGATGGAAGTAGGAGAATAACCTGGAAGTGGCAATGGGGAGCAAGGAAAATTCTAACTCCCCAACCTCAACCAGTGACCTAAGGAGAATGAATCAAGGCAAAGCCAGTACCAGAAAGGGTGACCACAAAGGCTGTGTTGAAAGGAGCTTCTAATTAGGAAAAGTTTGGGGACCCCAAGTCAAAATACTCTACATATCTCCAACTAGACCCCTTGTTTTAAAATCATCATAAATTATCACTGACTTGGCTCATCAAGAGTCAAAATTGGAGTCACAAAGCCTTGAGTTCAAGGTTCCATGTTAACTGCAGAAGGAGTTTCTCCTCACGATACCAAAGATAACATTTAGACCAGTGCTCCTGGAGGTAGCAAGTCCTCTTTTTACCAAATGAGAGAGGCCTTATTCTACCCCCACTACACTGCCCCACATGAGTCTGACTTTTTCACAGCAATAATTCCCCTGAACAGCATAGGTTAATGAAATATGCCAGTCAGTGACGTTCTCTTCCGAGTACTTTTCCTATTAGTTTTGGCAGCTGAGAATGTGGTCTGCTCACTGATGCCTGTTTGTTTATCTTGCTGTTTGATTCTGTAATTTTGTCTCCCACTAACTCCTGGGTATATCTTTTTGGCAATTTACACTAAAGTAGTTCTGCTGTTTTGATTCTGATAATGAGGAGGGAGAGTCATTTTCTTTGTCACTAAGGTAACATAGAGACAGGCATCAGAGCTAAAGAAATAGAAAATGACTTACTTTTACCTTTAAACAATTTAAAACCAGCAAAGCTTTCTCTATAAACTGGAAGTTGGGGATGGGTGAGGGGAGAGGAAGTCTGACACAGATCTTGAAAGCAGTGTCTCTTGGACAGAAAGATCCCACAGTGAAGCAACAGCCTGTGGAATGGTTAAGTGATAAAAGACTTTGCTATTCACCTCTAAAATGCCATTGTCCTACCGCGAATGTTCCCCAGCACGTAATGACCTGTGAAAATATCCATTCCTCCCTAACCCCTTCCTTGCCCCTACAAATTTAAGTCAAATCTTGAATTCTGTAGGCTCCCAGCCGATTTAAAAATGTCAGCAGTAAAGCTTTCCACTTATCTTGAGATTTCTATTTGTCCATTTCAGAACGTAGTCTGGAAGTTGTAGACCAAATCTCCCATTCAGTCATGGGTGTCCACAGTTCAGTGAGTGGCATTCTGGAAGCATATGTGTCCAGGCATGACCACAGTCAGATAAATCAAACCTTTAGTGGGTGAAAGTACCCTAGTACCATAAAAGTAATTTATTTGTTTATTCACCCAATTATCATATTAATTCATTTGTGTAAACCTACTAGTCATCAGCCTTTCACAGAAAGCAAAAGAAAATGTATATAAAGTAGGATTTATTCCCAGACATAGTTTCTAGTTAGCATCTGACATATTATACCTGAGAGGATAGCATCAAACCATAAAAAATTCCAAATGTCAAGTGGGGATGGGGTGCTATGTATAATACACATTTTTCATCTCTTATGAGGCTGAAAAAGAAACCAGACTGCAAAGAAGCTACAGCCCTTCCCTCCTTTTCATCCACTGCAAAATAAAAATAGATATTCCTCCCCCCAACTCCTCTCTTCCTTTGAAAGCTACAGTGATCATTTAGGTAGATTAGGAAATCATTTTTGGCTTTAGGCAAGTGGTTCAAATCCAGGTGCACAGTGCGTGATCTCAGGCCAGTGCCACACAGGAAATGAGCAGGTTTTACCAGCAGGATTAGTGGAAAGGAAACAAAGAGAGAGATGGAGAAATTCAGCCTGGTTTCTTGGCAGGGGTATAGGGAAGGAGAATGGAGTGGCTTCCCAAGGCATGTCTCCACAGGGCTGCAGGGAGCAGAGAGGCCTGTCAGACTCCCAACGGCCTTGGAGGCAGAAGCAGAAGCCTTCATGGTGGTCATCACACAAGCTCTTTCACGGAAATCAACCCACAGATGAAGGGCTCCCTTGTCTCTGGAGAGATTTATGTGTGTGCAGTTCCAAACTCTCCACTTTCAGAGTTGCCAACCCTACTCTCCCTTTGGTCACTGGGAAACAAAACAGAAACCTGGACCCAAAAAGCCTCAGTTTTCTCAGGTTGAAAGAAAAAGAATTAATCTTCAAAAGCTTTAAATGGGAGGCCTTTAAGTCACTGCTAGCTGACCACTTGTCTTCCCAGCTGGTTTCATCAATTTTATCATCACATGTTCATCTCATTGCAGATGAACCTGACTGAAAAAGATCATCCTTGTTTTCCCAGCACTTCTGCATGGAGCAGCTCTAAATTTCCCAGTCATTATCTGCAGTGAGCTCATCTTAAAAGGGAGATTTCATAACTTCCTATCTTATCAATACTACCCCTAAAAGTGATGGAAAGAGTCTAAGGAACCATAGGAAATTCCCTTGTTCATAAATTTATTTGAAGCATGAATTGGTAAATTAGGCACAAACTCTGAATTTGTATAAATTTGGAGCAAGCCTGATAGAGCAGTTGATCAAGTACTGACCACGTGCATTAGGTGCCTATGGTTTTAAGGGAAGCTTGCAAACAGGTCTGTTAAGGTCACAATTTTGGAGTCTATGGAAGCACAGATACCTTTGCGAGAAATAAGAAATTGAATCATTATCAATCAGTCAGTCAATGAAAAGCATTTATTACTTCTCTAAGCAATTTCACTGGCACACCCACATACCTTAGCACTCTTCATCTCATTTCCACACTCTGGTTTCCTTCAAATCCTGCCTTCCAGAAACTCTGCCTAATCCTCCTTAATTCTAGTGCCTTCCCTCTGTTGATTATTTCCAACTTATCCTGTATATAGTTTTTTCATACATATTTGTTTTCATTTTTTCTCTTCTATTAGACTGTGGGTTCTTTCAGAACAGCGACTATTTTTAAACCTTTCTTTGTATCCCCAGCACTTAGCAAATGCCTGGTATGTAGTAGGCACTTAATAAATGTTTACTGATTGACATGCCAGGCACCATGCTAAGTGCTGGGGATACAAAGAAACGTAAAGAAAGTCCCTGGCTCCTCATAGCCTAACAGAGGAGACAATATACAAACACGTACGTGCAAACAAGACAATAAAAGATAAAATGTAAGATAATCTCCGAGGGAAGGTGGTGAGATTAAAAACTCAGAAAGGCTATTGAAGAATATGGGACTTTAGCTGAGACTTGGATCATAAAGATTACAACTCCTCCATACTTTTTGTCAGCTAAAACCTCCTAACTTTCCAATCTAAACACTTTATGAACCTTCAAACACTATGTAGTCTGAGTGATGTTAGCTATTTAAATTTTTTTGTCAAACACTATTTACTTTCTTTGGCTTTTTGCCTTTTCCCCTTATTCAGGTAACCTAATTAGCTCCCTCTCTGGCAATCCACATACATATAGTAGTACTTGCATATATGTGTATAAATACATATTTATACATCTTTATGTGTACTTCATATATACACACATATGTATGTGTGCATGTACATAGGTAGACAGCACAATATGTGTGTGTTGTGTTTACATTTCTATCCCTATTGACTTTGAGAGAGCTTTAAGTTCCCTTCAATTTGACCAGTGTCTACTACACAATGTCTATTACTTTGCTGGGGATACAAAGGCAATAAAGAAAGTAGACCCTATTCTCAAAAAGCTCACATTCTTCTAGGAGATAAGAAGGGAATGAGCATTTATATAGTACCTACTACATGCCAGGCATTGTACTTTGGAAATATCTCATTAGATCATCACAATAACCTTTTGAGGTAGATACTGTTATTATCCCTATTTTATAGTTGGGAAAGCTGAGGCAGATAGATTTTAAGTAACTTGCACAGGCTCACAAAGCTAGTAAGTATCTGAGTGAGGTCTTCCTGACTTCAGATCCAGAAATAGACTTTAGGTCCTGAAAATTGTTCCTTGCACCTCAAGATCTCAGTGATGCACTGACCGCAAACTCATTCTGGGTCTGGAGTCCTGAATTTCTGTTTCCCTCTCCCAACCACTGAAACTCCCGATGTAGGAGACTTTATTCCCTTCACATAGAATTGAAAAGTATAAATAGAAAAGCTAAGGACCAAAGGACTCTCCTGGAAGTCATGTAGCATCTGGACATAAACTTGATGGTACCAATGCAATGTAAAAACTGAGTTAATTAGAAGCCTAATCTCTGTTACAAGCAAAAGAATCACTGAACCCCCACAGATACAGATGAAACAAAGAAGCCATGTCTGAATCCAGGTTTCCCCTCTACCATATGCCTACCCAACTGGAACCAATTACAGAATGTCTACCTATGTACCATAGTATCTCCAAGGTACTTCCCTTCCACATCATGATACTGATCTCAGAAGCAAACTTCCTAATATACTCTAAGTGAAGAAGTCATTTCAGCAAACCAAGCTGATGGGATGTGTACATGTAGTTGACTCTCATTTTACAGTAATAGGGGAAAGCCTTTGAAAAGGCATGGAAGTAGGAGATGGGAAGTTGAATACCAGGAAAACAGCAAGCAGGAAGTTCAACTAGAATATTGCTTTTTTGAAGATTGTAGTATCTTAAAAAAAAACAAAACACACCAATATTCTTTCCTTGAGGGCTATAAAACACAAACAACCATGATGTCCCCCAAATGGAAGGAACAATGGAGAGATTCATGATGAATATAAATAGGCTGCAGCATGCTGCCAATTATGAATTTGTGTGCAAAAAACTGGCATACAACACATGAAAGAGATATATGACTGGAAAAGAAGATGGGCTGGATATGTATCTTGAGTAAGGGATAACAATGGATAGGTCAAGTGTTTTTCCATAGTACCAGTACAATGTCAAGAGGTCTAGAGAAAGGTCTCCTCCCCATTAGGTGGACCCCTTGTGAAACACATGCAAAAGGTCATGGGAAAGGGTGGTACAAGATGAAATAGACATCACTGGGTTAGGATTTGCCCTGTTGGAGAATGTACCAACATTGCTGAGATCCAGACCCATTTAAGTAATTAGTATTTTATTCATTATTATTAACAGACATTAATCTTATCTTCTCTAAATTTCTTGAAATTGGATCCATATCTTATACTCAATACTGAGTGCACAGTAAATAGCCATTACTGATTGACTGATATATGCATTACTACCTCATTTCTGCCTTTGTATAGTCGTTAGTTCTTAATCTTTTTTTGCCTTGGACTCTTTTGGCAGTCTTGTGAGTTCTTCTTTAACTAACAGTTTTAAATACATAAAATAATATACATTAGGTTACAAGGCAAAACAATTATATCAAAACATAGTTATGAAACTATATTTTTATTAAAAAACAACTTCATAGACTCCCTAAAAATTCCTGTCTGTAGATCGAAATAGAACCCCTGTATCCTCTTATATGAGTATTTTTTCTAACCAGAGCTGTGATTTCATCTACTTAGAGTTGTATTTTTTGTTGTTCAGTCATGTCTGACACTTTGTGACCCCATTTAGGGTTTTCTTGGCAAAGATGCTGAAATGCTTTGCCTTTTACTTCTCTAGCTCATTTTACAAGTGAGGAAACTGAGGCAAACAGGGTGAGTATAACATAGGGTATAATTGAGTCCAGGGTCACATAGCTAATAAATGTCTGAGGACAGATTTGAACTCAGGAAGACGAGTCTTCCTGACTCCAGGTCTGGCACTCTATCAACTACACCACCTTGATGTCCCTACTTAAGGACCTCCCAGAAAAGAACTTACTCTATCATACAGAACAAAATCTTCTTGGCAATTTACAGTCTTGAATTGTTGCCTAGAGCTCTGCGGGGCTTTCCGAGGTTCATATAGCCAGTATGTATCATAAGCAAGAGTTGAATCTGAGTCTTCCTGGCCCAGAGGCCAGATCTCATTCACTATGCAACATTGCTTCTCACTCTTTTACATATTGTTTATTGATTCTATTGTGCCTTTGGAAACAAGAAGAGGAGACTTATTTGACAGATCTCTCCCCTCCCTTCCTCTTTTCTTTTCACTTCTACCATTTCCCCTTGCTTTTTCAGATTCCCTAGTCACAGACCCCCGAGAAAGTCAAGCTTATAAGGATTTCCTGCGGCCCTTCAAACTTGTCTCTGCACTCGGATAATAGTATGCCAACTTCTTAGGTGTTATTAAAGAGAATTATTAGAAAGTAGAGAAGCAGTGAGGCAGCATACATAGGGAGCAAGCCTCAGAGTCTGAAGACCTGGGTTTAAGTCTTGCCTCTGATTCACATTACCTCTGATTCACATAGGACATTTAACCTCTCAGTGCCCTAAGGCACTCTCTAAGATTATACATTGGCAAAGAAGATGCTGACTTTCATTGATAGAAGGTATTTCCTCATCTCATGTCAGCAAAATTGCTGACCCAGACCCTATCCCAATCATTACAATGAAAAATTAAAGAACACATTTGTGTGAATGGCTCCACCACTCTGCTTATCATTTCTTTTACTCTTCCTTCTTCCTATTCCAACACATATTGCTAGTTGCCAGTCTGTTGCTTTTATCCAATTCTAATTTTTTATCAAATTGTTTTCTTCAGTGAACTTTTGCATCTCCTTTTCCATCTGTTCAACTGTTCCTTTTAAGGAGTTACTTTCTCCAGTTAGTTTTTATGCTTCCTTTTCCATTTGTCCAGTTTTCCTTTTTAAGGAGCTGTTCTCTTCAGTGAATTCTTTTTTCATATTTTTAAAATCATTGGTCAGTTTTCTTCTATTTCTCCAATTTGGCTTTTAAAATCCTTCTTGAGTTCTTCCAAGAGTGCTCTTTGTGCTTGGAACCAGTTCACAGTCCCTTCCTCAGATGGGAGTACAGTCTCAATGCTGACCTCTTTGGTATTCGTGTTTTGGTCCTTGTTCCCATAGAAAGATTTTATGATCTTTTCTTTTCTGATTTGCTTCTTTTTCATGATGATCACCCTTTTCCTGACTTTTAAAGTAGATCTCTGCTTCTGGAACACAAAGGACTCTGTCCCACAGTTCTTGTGCCTAGAACTTGAGGCTTTGTGTGTTGTGACCTCTGGTTTTTTCAGTTAAAAGCTAAAATGCTGCAGCTTACCTGGTGCTGAGCTGTCTGGTATTCAACAACAGAGGCCAAGTGAAGTCTCTCTGGGTTTCCCCAGAGTTACCCTGGAGCTAACTGTGTTAAGTGTAGGGTAGGGGTGGTCTGGCCACAGGATGTCTCCTGTGCTGCATTACAGCATAGGCAAGCTCAGTGGTTGGTGACCCCATCTGCACTAGTGTCTTCTCAATTCCCCTGGGGTGCTGAGGCATGCCTGGGGTCCTGGTGTTGGAGGTTGCAGGCTCCACACCCCCCCAGGGCTCAGGATCTACTCCTAGTTTGCTGAAGTAGGGCTGTCTGGGACTGCTCTGGTCCTGCACTGGTCCCCTTCAGCCACAGCAAGAGGGGACCCCGCCCCTTGAAATTTTCCTAGCCTCATGGGCTAAGAGACTGTTTGCCCCTTTGACTGATCCCACTGTTCCAGGATTTTTTCTGTGGAAATCTTTTATGAGTTTTTTTGAGGTCAACAAGGGGAGGGGGAGAGCATTTACTGATCACTCCACCATCTTGGCTCCCAGAAGTTTAAGTAGGTGACTTACAGACTTTTAATCTTCAGGCTGATAGTCTCAGGAGCAGTTGCTGCAGTTACTTGGGGCTCCATGGCTCTCGCTCACTTGGTTCCACTAGACTCCTGTCCTGGGCTGATATAGCCAAGATTCCATGGTGCGGCTGCTGCCTCAGATTTCCTGAGGTTTCCTACTCAGCCCTGCCATGGTGGGACCATGCTGGTACAGCCTGTACACTGTGTGCTCCTCCAGCCCCATGCAACAGATCTTTCCCATCAACCTCCTCATCTATCCTGGGTTAGAAATCTGCCACAGTCTGTCTCTTATTGGATTCTGCCCCTCCAAAATCTGTTCAGATTCTCTCCCTAGAGGTATCTGAAGGAATTTTTCCTAGAGCTTAGGGGAATAGTTGCTGTCACTCTGCCATTTTGGCTCTGTCCCCTGTTGCCTTTATCTTCAGAGCATCTCTCCTCTTCAACTTTTCTTTACTATTGCTGTTGTCACAATACTAATAAACATACAGAATGACTAGTATAGACCTACAATATTATAGATCTTCATTAGCTCTCCCTGTGACTATTATAATAACATATTAATTGCTTTCCTTACCTCTTTTCCATTTTATCCACACTTGCAAATCAGCAGTCCCAATATCTAGTTCTGATTATGTTTAACAACTTTCAAATTTTCCCCATTTCCAGTCTGAACTCAATCTGGCATTCAATGCCCTTCATAATGGAATTCCAGTGTACTTTCTCATAGTCTTATCCTCTTATATATTGTATTGGAATGTGTGCTCTGGCCTCATTCTCGGAGTCCATCTGACTCTATCTCTACTTTTTCTTCTCAGATGCAGTTTAAGCAACACCTTCTATGTGAAGTCTTTCTCAATCTTCCAACTGCTAGTATCTCCCTCTCCCACACTACCTTGTATTTATTCTCATATTTATGCTGTGTATGTTTGTATATGTACTTATTGTCTTCTCTGTTGGAATGTAGACTCCTTAAGAATAAGAATTGTTTCAAATTTTATAATTCTATCCCTGGGACCTATTATAGCACTTGGCTTAGGAAATTAATACACAATAAATGTTTTTTGATTGATTGAAATAGGGAACTCCTGATGAGAAAGCCCTCTCTACCAATGCAGATCAGCATCTGCTCTACAATATATAATCATAGAATTGCCAGGGGGACACTGGAAGGCTAAGCAGCTTGCCCAGAATCACATGACCAGCATGTGCCAGAAGCAGAAACTGAACCCAGGTTTTCATGAATCCAGCTTCTGCTCCCTAGCCATTAGTCTACACTGCCTCTCTGAATTCATAATACCAACAAAGAGCAGTGTAAAAAGTATCTTCAACGAGATGAATGACTGATAAAAGAGGCAGACTGTGTGGTTACAGCAAGTGGTGACAAATGGATGGCCATTGATCCCCAACCTAATATGAAGATACTTTTTTGCAGTCCCTCAGCACATTGGGTTTCATCTTTGTGGAGCATTTACAGGCAGACATCCCTAAGACTCACAGGATGAGAAGGTGTGAATGAGCAGTGATCAAGGGTGTGCTGGAACCAGCCCAAACAAGCTCATAAGAGCCAATAATATAATTTTTGATGTGAGCATTTATACCTTAGAAACTAGCAAATGCTATAAATCAGGACTTTATTATGTTGTTGATGGTCTAGACTTAATAAAGTTATGGAGAAGTTGTTAATAGTACAGATTAAAGTTTATTATTCATATATTTTGATGGGGATAGAGTTGATCATTAAACATTTAGCAGCATACCCTTGATTTGCAATCTATACTATTGGAAGGGGTATCATCAAAGAGCCTTCTGAGTAACTATGCATTAATAATATGTTTGTTTTTTAGCTTCTAGAGTCCAGGTCTTTTGATGGGGTTCAACCATTTGTATGAGATAATGAATATTGTATCTTTATGTTGTTTCTTGAACTTCTTTATCCACCCACTTTGTCTCCTGTCCAATGTAGCAATAACATGCAATCAATCACATTGGCATTCCAGAATTACACACTGGCAAAATTTGCTGAGAAGAAGATACTTTAAAAGTATAATACTATTTATCAAACTGAAGAAGTAAAAGGGTATCATTATAATACATTTGGATGTTAATTCTTATTCCTTTGTTTTTGCAGGTGTTTAATGTTAAAACAAGTCAACTGTAAGCTCAATAATAAATGAATACCAGCTTGAATCCTAGAAGGATTTGGTTTGCTTGAGGGAAGTTGTTTATGCTATGGGCTGTGTGTGTGTTTGTGTTTGCCTCTTACATAGTTTGATTTATATTATACAGAGTTGTGTCCATCATCCAGACACTACTGTAAACAAGATAATCTGTGTCTACATGGAGTGAACCCTGTGCCAATAACTTTAAATAAATACGAGCACAATTTTATGTTTACATTATCTGAAGTAATACTCACAACTGTTTCTGGTGGTGCCATCTGTTGCCCTTTTTCTACCACCCACCCATACACATACCCAACTAAGTATGTATAAGCTCTTGGAGTTGACCCTGTCTGGAAAGGACTGTAACAAAGAGGAGTTTATGTTCAATATACCAGGACTTATATTATTTCATGTGGTTTGGACATTTACAAATTTCATCAAATTAATATTGACTTCTTTCGTTCCAAATCCCCTCCTTCTCTCCTTCCCTCCCTAAATGTGCTTGGGGAATATCCTCCCAAGGCAGAGTAATACTCTGTCTACATTTGCATGTTGAGGAGCTTATTTACAAACATTATCTATATCACATATATCATATCAATTTTAATATCCATGCAGTAAATGAAACCAGAGGAAAGGATGTTACAGCGAAATGGAAGAAAAACTCATAGGTGTTCCTTAGAGAGGCAATCAAAGGAGTTGACTGAGTGGGTTTTTATCAAATGCCCAAGGCAAGAAAAACATTATTTAATGTGATATTCTTAAGTGCAATGCTAATAATTAGCTTTTGCAAAAAAAAGAATACCATGAAAATACTTTCAACTTATATACTGACATCCATTGCTGAAGGTGAAGTGGTAGAGAAGTTCTAGAAAGAATTTATAAGATTCTCCAAATTAAATTAACATATAGTCAGATACTTGCTGACTTTTTGTAAATTGAAAAAGTTGATGATGAGAATAATATTGGAAAACATGATTTAAGATGAAGGCACAAGAGATGACAAATACTTAGATATTACATAGAATCAATCTATCATAAAAACTTTCTTTGAGAAAATAATTGACTGGATTCAGAGAGCACCAAATAATATATAGAAAGAAATAGATTATATTTTGACAGAGAAATGCAAGTTAGTGATGTAGTAATTATTTCTGCATCAACTGCATGTGTGCATAGTCAGATCATCAACTCAAGTAAGATCAGAATTAATTTTTAAAAAAAATCAAGGACAATACTAAGAAAAAGACATACAAATGATCACTGATCTATTTAAACAATAGGAAATGGATAATAGAAATGACATCAATACTGTGATAATTTTATCAAAATATTTAACCAACATAAATTAATTTCCACAAAAGACATGAAGAGCCAGAAAGCACTGTAATCAGCAAACATAAATTACATGCCAAATGGAGAGAAAATGTTGTCAGAATACGAAGTCATTTATAAAATGTTACAAAATAAGGATGGCAGATGATTATAAGCAGTGTCATCTCATAAAGCTGAGAGAGGTGAATGGTTAAAACCAGTTTAAAGAAAACTTGAGGAGAAATCTAACTAAGAAAAGTCATCCAAAGGTTTTTAAGCATAAAAATGGAAAGACTACAAATAGAAGAAAAATATAAACAAATATAAAAATTGTTGTAACTGTATATCAAGGAATTACAGTGGAACTATAGCCATGCTTGGGTTTTAATATCTCTCTTTCCAAAGAAGTTTTGAATCCTAGTCAGTCCTACTCAGAATATCTCTTCTTGTTTGTAGAAAGAACCTGGGAGTTGGAAAGAATCTCACAGGTTGTTTGGTCCAATTTGTGCCTGAATAGGAATCCCCTCTACTGTGTCCAATGATTATCCAATCACCATGTTACCTGCAGTGATTGCTGGGAGTTCTGTTTCCCAAGGCAGCTCATTCTACTTTTAAATAGTCATAAGTGTTAGGAAGTTCTTTTTTTCTTTATCTTAAGCTTAAGTTAACCTCTTTGTAACTTCCTCTCATTTTTCCTACCCCTTCTCCCCAGAGTCAAGCAAAGCAAATCTAATTCCAAATATTAGAAGATAACTCTCATGACCTCTTTCTTCTCTTCACTCAGCTAAATATGCTTAGATCCTTCAACTGAACCTTGTATTGCATGATTTCCAGTCCTCCCAATATATGTATTCTCTAGATACATTGAAACTTATTAGTGACCTTTCTAAAATGTGGCATATAGAACGGAACCCAAAATGTGTTCTGATCAGTACAGTACAATAAGATGATTAGGTTCTTCCTTCTAGAAGCTATATTTATATTAATGACACTTAAGATTAGACTGAAAGGCAATGTGTTATAGTAGCTACAGAACTGGTTTTCAAAGTCTTCATCTGTTCCTTGGAAGACTTGCTTCTGGCCCATAATGGCTGAGGATTATGTGACCTATGTGCAAGATACACATCCCAGTGCCAAACAGTTGCTGATCTGCATTGGTAAAGAGAAGGACTTCACTAGGAGTTCTCTGTGTAGATGAAGTCACACGTCTGGACCAAAACAAACCCCAAACAAAGAAAAACAATAAACACAAAACCACATCAGACTTTTTGGCTGCCATGTGACACTGTTGACTTGTACACCACCGAAATTGTCAGATTATTCTCACATGAAATCTTATCTACTCTTTCTTTTGCCTTCTCACCTCTGTCTCATTTTGTAATTGATAGAGCTGATTTTTGAAAACCAAATATAGTATCTAATATTTATCAACATTAATTTTAATTTTATTAGATATAAGCTATTGCTCTAGCCTATCTAGATATCTTTGGAATTGGATTTTATTATTCAACTTACTATCTGTATCTCCCAACTTCAAATCATTCAAAAATTTGATAATCCTGCCATCAATGTCTTCCAAAAAAGCCCTGGGCTAGTCCACCAGAGATTCCAGATTGCCATCAATCCAAAAAGAAGCAAGAATCAGTTCAGTCATAACTAAAGGAAGCATTAATCAAACTAGTAATAGAGATGATCACAAAATATCAAATCAGCAGTTTCAATTACATTAAATTGAAAAGTGTTTGCATGAGCAAAATCAATGCAACTAGGAGAACAACTCAATTCAGCAACATCCCCTGCTTCATGACCCTATTTGGGATTTTCTTGGCAAAAATGCTAGAATGGTTTGCCATTTCCTGCTGTAGCTCATTTTACAGATGAACAAATGAGATAAACAGAGTTAAGTGATTTGTCCACAGTCTACAACTAATAAATGTCTTAAGCCAGATTTGAACTGAGGAAGATGACTTTTCCTGACTCCAGGCCCAACACTGTATCCACTACTCCACCTACCTGCTCTAGGAGAAGAATAGAAGCTATTGGTTAGGGAAAATATCTGCATTAAGTATTTTCAATAAAAATCTAATATTCAAGATATATGGGGAACTATACAAGATCAAGTGATTCCCCAATGATTGGTCAAGATGGTCAAGGGATAAAAACATAAATTTAGCTTCCTCAATCTACTTGAGGTAATTATAGGATGTGAGAAGTTGGCAACAGAGACTGGAGGTATAGAAGTAGACTTTTCAGGGTCACATTTATGGATTATAAAAATATGACTCTTTCTGGCTTTAGAGGATTAGAGAAGACAACATCTCAATCTCAATACCTTTTTCTCCTCTCACCCACTGATTGGGATGAATGGAATGTACTAAATGCTTGAAAATGAAAGAATGGATCTTACTAGCAATGGAGGTGTGGAGTTAGCTTTTTTTTTAAAAAAAAGCAAGCTTTTGAGGAACAATTGCTATTGAATTTGTCCTTCGCCTTTTGTCTTATACCTCTTGAAGACTGTAATAGATGGGCAAGGAAATATTTTCTCTATTCCTCCCTCACTCCATTAGTAATGGTATCTTTCAGCAGACACACATGATAGTGTCCAGTAGAGTAGGTAGAGGTGTGGAGTTGAGACCAACTGGGAATCGATTTGTAACAGAAGTTGAGGGTCCAGTGCCTGGATTTGGGAACCTTCTTGAGATGTGAAAAGATAGAACCTGGTTCTTTACAAAAACACACAGTACTACCCTAGGTCAGAATTTTAGCTCAGCCTCAAACTGGAGACATTGAAGACCACAGTGAAGCACTGGGACCAGAAACAGTCCCAGGGAGATCAGCAGAGCCAGTCAGTCAAGATGAATACAGTGACCATGAGGATACCAGAAAAAGACATTAGAAGAGCCCTATAGGTCCAGAGGTATAAGTTGACTTGGTCACATGTATTTCCAATGGACTTCTACTCTTCTCACTGATGTTGTGTATTTGTAGGAGAGTAGTTGCATTCTTTCTGGTAACAAAGAACTGGGAACAAAGTAGATATGCCCATCATATGAGGAAAGACTAGAAAAATTATGGTAAATAAGTATTAGAATATTACTGTGCCATAAGAAATGATGACTGTGAAGAATATAGAGAAGCATTGGAAGACTTATATGAACTGATACAAAGAGAAGTAAGCAGAACCAAGAAAACAGTAATTCACCTGGATTCTTTTAATCTTACTCTGCCATATTATAGGCTACTCTGATTCTAATCTATTAGTTCTTGATTCTACTTCCTCCTTGAGGGCAGTCACTTTTTAGTTTGTATCTTTGTATCCCAAGAACCTAACCCAGTGCATTACAGTTGTTTAATAAATAGTTGTTGAATTGAACTGTACCTGACTCAAAGCGAGAATTTCATAAATACTTTCTGAATACAGTGGTTTTTTTTTACTACCAATTACTTGGCTTCTGAGTTTGATCCGTGTCTTATCTGTGTTTTCTTGCTATTATCTTATGATTTGGGTGCTTTCCAAAGTTCCTGACGTGCCTCCTCCCTCTGAATGACGTCCCTGAGATGTTCTTTGTCTTCTAGAAATTCAATATCAACATGAACTATTTTTCTGGCTCAAACAAACCACCCTAGACATCCTCTATTGTGGCTGGCTTGTTGGTTCTTTGTCCAACAATGAACTTCCCTGCACCTGTCTCTGGTTCTCCTCTGCCCTCTAGTGGTGCCTTGCTGCATTAATCCACCCTTGCTGCAGGTTGACATTTTGTGCGTTTCAAATAATAAGGAATTTGCAAGAGGCTGAGTTGGACACGGATAGTGACTCTTTTCTGGGTAGGAATTCCTTAGATGTGAGCAGTCTGAAAAGAGTTTCACTCTTTTTAATTAAAAACCAACCTACAAAATTTTCTATACTCATTCTGGTATTTTGCAAATATTTCAATAAGCTCTAACAGGTAACACACTGCAGTACTTACCTATGGAACTTAATAGACCCTTAAGCACTTTTAAAGTATAATAAACATACACAAACATGTAATTGAAAAACTAAATTCAGGTGCTTGAATATTGGCTAGACTCCATCTACTCTCTTCAATCCCACCCCTCTTGTTACTATACTGAAACCAAAGTGCAAAGTTGGACATGATTTCAAAGTTACTCCTGGTTTAGCTTGCTTGCCAAAGAAAGAAAAAAAAACAGCCTAGAGGAGAGATTGTTAGAAAGACATATCTTTTCTTATTAAGCACTTAGATAATCTTTCAAAATATAAAACTTATTCCCTATATGATAATCTTCATCCAAAATTACCACACTTAGGACAGTGGCAAAACTACTCAAACCACTCTTGTGAATAACAAGGTCATTCAGATTCGTGTTCTTTTCTCAGCAAAGCTATAGCTTAGGTAATTTTTGCTTTTGCCACTCTCTTACCTCCTCTTTCAGATAATTATCTTCATTTTAGATATCCATCTGGTCTCCAATTTCTTCTCTGTCTCCTCTGTCTTATGTACCAATCAGAAATTTAATTAGCTATTAGCCTATGATAGCATAAAGTATTAAAAGGGTTTTGTCTTTCTACTCTCAGTGTTCAATAAAGTTTCTTGTACACAGTAGGTAATAAATAAATGTTTACTCAATTGAATTAAACTACCTAATGGCTAGGGATAGTTATAAGACACTCTTAAAGAAAAAGGGGAAGGGAATTTATATATATATATATATATATATTTCTATTTATATAGCACGTTCTGTCCTCACAACAGACTTGTAAAGTAGCTGCTATTAGTATCTCCATTTTACAGTTGAGGAAACTAAGGCAGACAGAGTGTAATTGACATTCCCCAGGTCCAGATGAAACTCCATCAAATATGATAATGACAATAGCAACAGTATCAACAATAATCTCCTCAAAGTCCAACATATTTTCTATGTCTTATGTGGGGGCCAATGGAAAAGTAAAAAGGTGTTGGTATTGTAATGGATGATGGGAACTATGTGTGTCCTGAGCTCCCTACTATACCATGAAGGTCTGGCAAGAACCCTGAAACACTGGCCAGTTGGGCTCCGATGAGGCAACTGGTTGTGTAAACACCTGGGTTATTTTAAATATATATAATATATACATACATACATAATATATAAAAATAAATCTAATAATTTATAAATTATAAAATTTACAAATATAAATATAAATCTGTAGCATAGGTTCTACAGGTAATTTAAATGGGAAGATCTTTCCTATTCATTAATAGGCCCATGCAACCTGCCTGTAATGAAAGGAGTTTGCTGAATGGGTGGGGCAGCAAAGGGTAGAGCAGAAAGGATAGAATAGGAAGAGTGGAACTGGAGTAGACCTGAGAGGAAGTTGTTTAGAGGAGTCAGAGTTGGAAAGAGCAAAGAAAGCAGGAAGCTGGGGCAGCAACTGAGTGGAAGAGTTTGTGATTTTGTTTAATGGAGCTGGTTTGTGGGAAGGCCCTAGTAAGGGGAGGGCTTGGGGATGGTGGTGTCCCCTAAATTGTTACTGGGTACAGAATTCTTGTTGCTATGATGGATTTGGCTTTCTGGTGTTGCAATTTGGCTTTCTGGGGTTGGAATAAATGTTTTGGTTCTGTCTTCTGTGTGGAGAGTCTTTTATATTTTGTGATTCAGAACTGTGCTGACATATTCATAGCCACCATAGGCACTATGGATATCACACTGGCACTACACCTACTCAATCCAGTTTTGATAATCAGTTTGACACAGTGGACAGTATAGCAGGTATTACTCCTTTGTATTTTTCTACTACAATAAGGCAAGAAAAACTGGAACAACTCAGAAATAGCAATTACTCCCACGCCACCCCACTTTGCTGGAAATGTTTTGGTGAAATTGACACTAACCACCAAGATGGAGAAGCAGTTATCATGCATGAAACAAACTGAAGACATGAACATCTTCCTTATGTATCAGTATTATGTCATACCAAAGATTAGAAACAAGATCTCTTCATTTATATAGGTGGACATCATACTGATTTTATCAGCCCAAGTTACACAATAATGTATTACTGACCAGTGAAGGGAAATCATAACAAATGTCTTGTCCCCTAAATTTAGATTAGAGACATTAAGAGGTTAGATCAAGGAGCTACTAAAAATCCAAAGAGAGTTATGTTGAAGGTTGAGCTCATTGAAAAAAATCTTCACTTAATGAAAATTGTAGAAATTATACAAAATAACAAAATCAATACCCATATCTCAAATAATTTTTAAAAAGAGATGGCATAGACTGGAATTCCAAGAAGCTCCTTTTGAGTTTAATTACATAAATCCAAATAGCCAACAAAAATACTTCTGCTTAGTTTTAAATAGAGTATCATTTTTCCCACATAGAGAACTTTGAGAAAACCAGTTTTTGCTAGAAGTGTATTCTTTCACAGTCTTTGACAAAAAGTCTAAAAACATGTCAGGACCTGCATAGGGCAATATACAAGACAGCTTTCACTTTTCTGTAGTAAGATCACAGGGAGGTGGAGCTATCAACGAATTTTCCTGGATAGGTGTCAAACATTGCTATAATGGAAGCAACTTGAGAAACAATTTAAAATCTGTGGAAAGGCACTAGTGGAGATTATTTCAATATAGAGTTGGAATACAGAGTAGAAAATTTCAGTCACCTTGTTGAATTAATAGTAACAAAAAAGAAATGTGGAAATAAATCTAGAATATAAAAAGATATCACAAACTTAAGATTCCCTTAATAAAAAATTGAATGAAAGCCAAAAGTTCAAAACTAATAAATTTTGACATCAAAAACTTGATGACAGAGATTTGAGAAATAAAACAACCAGAGAACCACAAAGAAGGAGGTTATAGAAAATTTCTGGTCATCTATACGGCCACAAGAGATCTAGGATAACAAAAATGCAAGGGGGATCAAAACTTGTACACTATAAATATAATAAATTATAGTTACATACCCTCCAGCAGATAACCCCCTCAATCATCTCTCAGCCAATCTTAAATTTTTTCTTTCCTACTGTTTCCTTCCCTACTGCCTTCAGACATGCCCACATCTCCCAAATCCTTAAAAGTAAAATAAAGAGAAAAAAAAACCCTTTGTCACTGGAGTCTGCCATCCCCTTAAGCTATCATCTTATATTATTCTTCGGTTTCTCAGCTAAACCCTGTGGAGAAGGTGGCAGTACTCGTTGTTTCTACTTCCTCTTCTCTTGCTCACTCCTCAGCACTCTTCAGGCTACCTTCCAATACCATTACTCAACTGAAAAATTGCTCTCTCCAAAGTTACCAGTGATCGCTTCATCACCAGATCTTATGATCTTTTCACCTTTTTCTTTCATTTTTGATTTCTCTGCTTCATCTGACTTCACTCTCCTTCCAAATACTTCTTGGTTCCCATTACTTCATGCCTTCTCCTTTACTTGGATGTTTCCCAAGGTTCTGTCCTCTTTAACTCTTCTTCTTTTGCTACATTCTCTTTCTGCTCATTGGTTCAGCTCTCCTTGGTTTAATTCTCATCCCTATGCAGGTGACTCAGATCTATACTGCCAATCCCAAACACTCCATTAAGCCCCATCAATAACTACTTATTGGACATTTCAGACTGGATGTCCCAGAGACATCTCAAACCCAAAATATTCAAAACAGAACTCATTGTTTTCTCCCAAAACCGCTGATCTATCCAATGTCCCTATTTCTGTTGAAGGAACCATTATCCTTCCAGCCTTCTGTCTCTCCTGCCTCATAACTTCAGTATTATCCTTAATTCCTCATCCTCCCTCACATCACATATTCAGTCAATTGGCAAATCTACTTCCATATCTTTCTATTCTATTTGCATCTCCCTACTTACAAAGCTACTGCCTTCACACAAGCTCTCATCCTTTCTTGCCTAGACTACTACAATATCTTCCTAAATGTTCTGCCTGGCTCTGATCTCTGGTCTCCATACAACTGCCAAAGTGATTTTTCTTAAGTGTTGATCTGACTATGTTATTCACCTACTGGATAAGCTCCAATGAATCACAATTGCCTCTAGGATAACATATGAACTCCTGATGAGATCTGAAAGCCTTTCACAGTCTGGCTCCAACCTGTATTTCCAGCTTTGCTGTACAATACTCCCCTTCCTTTATATAGGAGAGTCAGATGGGCCTTCTCTCTGTTCCTCAAGCACAGCATTCCATCTCTATGACTATGCACTAACTCATTCCTAGAGTGCACTCCTTCCTCACCTCTACATTTCTTCCTCCAAGATATAGTTCAAGCATTCGTTGTTCAGTCATGTCCTACTTTTCATGATCCCATTTGGGTTTTTCTTGGCAGAGTTACCAGAGTGGTTTGCCTTTTTCTTCTCCAGCTCATTTTACAGATGAGGAAACGGAAGCAAACAAGGTTAAGTGACTTGCCCAGAGTCACGTAGCTAATAAGTGTCTGAAGCCAGATTTGAACTCTAGTATTCCTGACTTCAGACCTGGTGCTCTATTCACTGTGCCACCTAGAAGCACTACCTTCTAACACACACACACACACACACACTTTAAAAAAATCATTTTAAATAAATGTCACCATACCAAAGACTTGTAATCTTCAAACTACATGGAATGAAAAATATCCTATATGAAACAATTCCTGATCCTCCTAACTGCCTTGTATTTATTTGAATTTATTCTCTTTATATTTCACAATTTATCTTACCTTATATAATATAAGCTCCTTTGGAATAAGGTTTCTTTCATTCTTTGTATTTTTCCCCTTGTGCCTAAAACAATGACTTGAGTATTTAGGTGCTCAAAAAATGCATATTGAATGATCACATCAGACCTTAGTTTCTCCACAAAACTGAAAGTAGCTAGACCGGATGAGATTCATATTTAATGTCTCCAATGCTTTGTAGGGGTGTATAAATTACTAGCAAATCACATTATCAATATTGTCTTAGATGCAAATCTGAGTCAACATTTCTTCATAAAAGGAATCACACAACTCTTAGCAAAATATGTGAACACCAAGAATTCCCGCAAATATAGGCTAATTATATAAGCTTAGGTACTTTTGTACAAAGTTTTCACAGCTTTCATCACTAAAATTAATATATAAATACAAGAAAATGATACATTGCTTGAGGGGTTCAAAGTTCCAAGAGTATAGCTATCAGCTTATTATTAATTCCCTAATAATTGAGCAAGCTTCCTGAAAGGTTGACTCTCACAAATCCTTTAACCCAGTTCCACACTCATGTATTTTTCATGTGCTACAAATACATAAAATAGACTCAAGCATAGTAAGAAACTAGGATATTTGATATCCACATGGAAAATTACTCTCTATTTAAACCATACCACCAGAAAAGTAACATCAAAAATCATTGTCATAAAATGTGGCATTTTTCAAGAAGACAGTTTAGCGTAATTTTGGTTCTGCTTAGCTTTAAATACAGTATCATCTTTCCCAGACAGAACTTAGTATGGCTTCTAAATCAAGTCAGTATTAGAATCAAAATATGTTAGTAAACATTTTATACAATAGTATACCATCAGACTATATCACAACCACAGAAGAATTCATTAAACATTTCCTCAATCTGATAGAATCTCTCTATAGTGATCTCAGAATATTATTTGAACTCAAGAAGCAGAATAGTCTTAATGCAAACCAAGCCATGAGATATTAAGCTTGAATTGAGAGGTCACATTGAACTAACAGCTGAAGGCGATACAAACCAATACCTTGATCTCTGTCAGGCAAAGCACATAGAACCTAGAGGTATCAAAGAGAAAGGTATAACTGAATGTTAAGAAACTTATTGGCAGCCTGAAATCAAATTTGAATGGGAGGAACATATTTAAAACAATTAGTATGAGCATAATGCCTCCTCAATGTATGCTTTCCAAGCTACAAAAATGGACCATAACGTATTTTTAAAGCTTCTTCCCCAAAAGGGGCATTAGCCAAACATAGAGCCCATAACCTTAATTAGCTATGGAAATATTTAACGCTTCCTTGTCAAAAAGGAGGAAGGGTATTGATAGATGTTCTTAGAGTACAGATAAACTTAGAGTACAAGTTTTAAAAAGATTCTGGAACAAGCAAACATCACTAATAGTGAAGGTGGTAATAGTTACATGCCAATAGATTTGTTACATGCAATTGAAAGCTGTTTACCTCTTAGCCTTTAGGCTAAGAGCTGAGCATGTAAATAAAAAGCCTTCCCCAGGTCACATTCACATAAACTCATCCAATGCTGATAAGAAAGACTTGAAGAAATGTGAATTGTAGATTTATTCATGGAAATGGAGGGAGTTTTAATGGCATTTTAGGACTAAGTCATAACCAGCAGAAATTACAGAAGGAGGTTGATTTAGTGATCACTGTCCATTATACATGAAAATGGTACAAACTACGCAATACATGACTGTAGAGTATAAAACTTAGCACCAACGAAATACCTTGTAAAATGTGACCTGTCTAGAATTATATAAGAGAAGTTCATTAGCTTTCATGGACTGATAGACAACACATCCTGGTACTAAAAATATAGACCTCAAAACATGCTGATGAACTCAATAGCTTTTATTGGACCTGAACTATTGTCGCAGACTGAACTGTTGCCCACCTTTGCTCAGACTTAACATTGATCCAAAAGAACTTAAGAACAATTTTTTGAATAAATATCATCATCCCAAATACTCATAATATCCAAGTTATATGAAATTTTAAAAAGCTTTAAAAATACCAAGATCATGCAGGAAGATCAAAATCATGTGGAAATAGATATATATCATTCTTCTTATTCATCTGTTACTAGAAATGTAGGAAGGATGCTTTCATCCTAGGAGCCTATAGAAGGTGAAATTATGTCCTAATATTTTTTATTTAACTACAATAAATAATTTATCTACCTGGGGAAGAGTCTCTAGAATATTAACATAGGGAAATGGGGGGTTGTTTATAAAGAGGGGCCCCCAAGTGTGGCAAGATCTATCAATATGTGGCTTAAAGGGAGGCACAATAGACATCTCTAGTCTTCCCCTTTCCCCACTGCTCCAAAGGACACTTTCATTTCTGTCAGGAAGGGAAGCAGGAGGTTGGGGGAGGTCATTCTGCTCAGAGAGAGGGGGTGCTGAAATAGAAGTATAACTGTCCACTCCCTTAAATATAGTTAGACTAGGCCCTGGACTAGTGGGTGATATGATTTGATTCAAGCTAACTTTTGATTGTTTTGTCATTTCTGGGAGAAAAGGAAACCCCAAATTCTCTAACCAAGATTTGATCCCTTTCATACTTCATACCATTTCCACAATGAGCACAAATAAATAAAAACAAAGAAGTTCATTTATCCAAATCTTGATAAAAGAAAAATCAGAGAAAGTATAAATAGGAAAATATATCACAGAGTGAAGGAGTTTTCCTAATGGGAATGAGTTAATTCGGCTCAACTGAGAGAGCGTGTTCTAGATCTCACCTAGGAGGAAACTTCCCATAGTCTTTAGTGCAACCAGCTGGAAATAAGGACATGATGGAGACGGTCAGCTCCTTTCATGTCTTGCCAGAATCTTTTCCTTCAGTAGAACTTGAAGTGGGGTTGTCCTCTTCCATCTTCTCTCTCAAAGCTAGAAGCCAGGAGCACTCAAAGAGACTTGACACTTGACCAGTTTCAAAGGAGGACTGACCATAAAGAATCTTAAAGGAGAACTCCCCATTGGAGAGTGTGGGAAAGGGGACTGGGAAAGGGTGGATGTTTCTTGTCTCTGGCCAACTCTGTCCATCCCCTTACACAGGGCATGGCATTCATTTCCACCAATAAGGAGAGAGTCCTATAACAATGGATTTTGAGGCAAAAGTTGCATTCAGTGTAAAAGAATAAGAGCAGGATAGCATTTCATCCCAGGACTACTTCTAGATAAACTATATAAACTCTATTAAAAAAAAAAAGAGAGAGAGAGAGAACTAGGCAACAACCACAACGATGGATTGTAAATAGTGAGAAAACAGGTCTTAGAGTCAGAAAGACCTCGGTCCATGTTCTCCCTGTGATACATACTGATGACATGATCCTGGACAAAGATCCTGGACTTCTTAAGTTCTAGTGTAGACTGGTCCAAAATGTAAGTTTTGGATCTATAAATGTCAAATCAGCAAGATTAAAATTAAACAAAAACCAACCTTTTACTAAATATAGGTAAATATTAAATAAGAATATGCCAATGTAGCTCTCCAGTTCCCCCCACCCCAGGAATATATCCAGGTCAATAAAAATAACAACCTTCACAGGAATAAAAATTTCATTGAATGTGATGAGCTATAATGCTTTCTAAGTTCCAATTTATCCAAGATTTCCCATGATGCAAGGCCTAATAAATTTAGTCTTTCTCCATTCCATTCATTTCCTTGTCTGGAATTTTATCCCCCCTTATCTCCTCCTAATTTCTCTTGATTCCCTCAGGTCCCAGCTAAAACCCCACCTTCCATGAGAAGCCTTTCCCCATCCACCTTAATGCTAGTACCTGTCTTCCATTATCTTCAAAATATCTTCAATATATTTTGCATATACATAGCTGTTTTCATGTTGTTTCTCCCCTTAAAATGTGAGTACCTTGAGAGCAGGGTCCAACATTTGTCTTTCTTTGTTTCCCCAGTGCTTAGCATAATGACTGACATGTAAGTGCCTAATGAAGTCTTTTTGACTGACTAACTGGTTCAACATCAAACTGATAAGGATTTACCAGCGGAAACAACATTAAAGTAGAGGCATTACCATCTACTTTACCACTACACCTAGGAACGATGAGACCTTTCCATCTGACCCACACCGGGAGACTTCCATATGTACTGTTACACTTTTCTATTTGTATCACCAGTGTTTAGTACTGTACTTTGGTACATAATACTTTTTTTCCCCATTCATTCATTTTATTCCTGGTCTCCATGACTAAGGGTCAATTATCAACTTTAGCCTTGATGCCATGCAATGTAATCTGCCCCTTAGGACCCAAAGTCTAGGCCAGATAAAAATGCCTAAAACAACCAGGCAACCTCTCTCTGCCTCAGGCAGTGCTCTGGAACTAAAGATAGCAGAGGAGATCCCGAACTGCATTAATAAAGGAGCTTCTTCACTGGGAGTTCCCTAAATCAATGAAATTCCGAGTTAATATCTATAGAGTAGTCTCCAAGATGAAAAGTTTCTCAACAGGCCCAACGAATACTGGCAGAAAAGTGTCCTCATCTGGAAGTTTCCTATACTAATTAAGTAACAGATCCAGTCTCAGTCCCTATTCCTATTTACATAATATTTTAAAGTTTACCAATCACTTTAGATAGATACCTAGTTTGAGTCTTACAGCTATCTGAGTTAGAGACTATAGATGCCATTGTTACAACTTTACAAATAAGGAAGTTGAGTCTCTGAGTGGTTAAAAAGTGACTTGGACATGGTCATACTCTGCAGTTAGTATCAGGTAAGATTTCAATCCTAGGTCTTCCAGATTCTAAAACTACCTACTATACCACGTTGCTGTCTTGGAGATAGAAAAACACTGAATTAAACTCACTAAATATTATAAAAGACATAATTATTGCATACTTTTGCGAAAACAATTTTCAACCAGTAAATTATTCGCTAGTCTATAATTTGCTTAGGCACCAGAAAGCATCTTAAGGCACATTAGTACTTTCTCTTTCAATCACTGACTTTCCCTCAAATATGAAATGGCAAAACTATTTGGAACTCATTTCTTTAGATAAGAAGGAGGGAAATTCTGGACAGTTTTAAAAGGGAAAAAAACTTATTTGCCTGCTTTCCTTCCTTAACAGCTCATAAAAAACAGACTTAAAGGGCCCTGTCATCCATTTTACATTCTACAGAACTGTGTCCTATATATGTTAGGCCTGCCTGTTAGCAAGTTTCAATCAAGTACCTAGATAGCCCTTTCCTTAAATCTTATGTAGAGATGAGTTAAGACCATGTGCGATGATAAAATGAAATCCCATTGCCCTCTTCACTAAGGCAGGAAGGAATGCTCCTTTACATGCGGACAACAGAGCAGGCTCATTCTTTCCTGACCTCCTTCCATTTTCTGATAGGTACAATCCACAAACAGGAATGGAGCTGGAGCTGTGATTCACATCACCGTAGTTATACCATCCACATAAATTAGCTCAGGCTTAAAATCAACCTAATAAAGCTTGCTTCCCCTTTCTGTTTCCTTTCTTTTCAGCTTTCAAAGGCATTTGTGTCTGAGAGGGAATTCCAAAGGCCTGTAGTGAACTATAGCATCCTTCTGCCAGAGCTTCTTTTATTACAGCACTTTTGTTTGTTGTTCGGTCATTTGGGATTTTCTTGGCAAAGATACCTGAGTGCTTTGCCATTTCCTTTTCTAGCTCATTTTACAGGTGAGGAAACTGAGGTAAACAGGGTTAAGTGACTTACCCAGGATCACATAGCTAGTATCTCATACTGGATTTTAATTCAGGTCATCCTGACTCTAGGCCCAGAGCTCTTTCTGCTGGGTCACCTACCTACCCTTTATGAAGACCATATCCATGCAATTATTAGAAGCCCTTTCCTTCCTTCCCTTCCTTCTTCCTTTTCTTTCTTCCTTCTTTCATTTCCTCCTTCCCTTTCTTCCTCCTTCATTCCTTCTTTCCTGTTTTCTCAAAAATGCATCATGTACTGGCTATTCACTGTGCTAGAGACTAAGGGAGAAACAAAGACCTTACAATGTAGTAGCACTGATTGGAAGTGCAGAAAATTATAGGGTCATGAAATTAAAGCTGAAAATGATCTCAAAGAGATTCTAGTCCAACTTCTTCATTTTATGAATGAGAGAGCTAAAGCCTACACAAATACATACATGTGTACACAATGTACACATATGTGTATGAAATGCGTGTACATATCTATGTATGTTATACACATGCATAACATAAATATATATTTATATATAAGTATACATAATATATACTTATGTGTATATATGTGTATATACAATGTGTTTGTGATTATATGTACATATATGTAATACTTATAGCACACTTTCTGGGTTACTTTACACTGGCATTGGTAGTTTGGGTATCTCAGAGGGTAGCTGTTATACCCAGGTTTAAAGGAGATACCCCACAGCTCACAAGCCCCCACTGGTGTACTTCCTATTAACAATAATCCAACAAATACAGTTAACTATTAGCAGAAACATTTCCTAAGATGACATAGTAGTTGCAAAATTCCCCACTATTCCCTTCATTAAATTGAGCTGCACTCTCCCACCAATATACACAGCATCCACAGGAGTACCGAGCTCAAACTTAGAGTATGACGGTAATGAAGAACACACATAGTGAACACATGTAGCCAGAGTAACTCACAATTGTGATATTGTAGGGACCTCATTTTTTCTTTCCTATTGGCGTCTTTACAAAACATCCCCTGGTTATTGCCTCTCTGCTGGTCTGGTTGCTCAGTCATTAGCTCTATTCCTTTCTATGTGGCATCAGAGAGAGAGAGGTATGTTCCAAAGATCCTATGACAATCCATAAGGAGATACCAAAAGTCAAATAGAGGAACCGTACTGAGAAATCAATGCAGGGGAGTCATTTACAGTGGGGCTTATGACATGAGCTCTGATATTGCTGGAAGGGACGTTGGAAGTGAAGAACAGGAGGCCTCACAAAGAAAAGGGACTTGAAGGACCCAACATCAGGTACAGCCTGAGGCAAAAGCCAGGAGTAGAACCCAGTTTTCTTAATTCCTAGTGTGTTTTCTACTACGCTAAAATTCAGATCTCCTGACTCCAACCAAGCCCGGCATTCTTTCCACTACACTTCATAGGCTCCTCAAGGTGCAGCATGCCAATGTTTTGTGGTCTGTGGGCTGCTGTTATGCGTAAGCACTGCCTTGGCTCACACTTCCACAATGCCCTACATGTGCTAATATTGGGCTCCAGGCACCTCTAAATTTGTATAATAATTATAGTCTGTGCCATTTGTACAGGCTTAGCATCATCAGTTTAAAGCTGAAAGGTCCTTCAGGGGGCTATTTTATCCAACCTCCATCTTTTACAGATGAGAAACCAAAGCTAGAGAGATTCTTAGAGTAAGGGGCACAAATTCCCAGATATACCATGCCAGCATCAGGATATGAACCCAGGTATTCTAACTTCAAAGTCAATGCTTTTGCTACTCATTGGCCATTTGCTGTAGATCACGATGTAGCCACCATGAGACTGTGGAAAGAGCTGTTCCCTTTTCATTTCCTACAGGTCCTGCTCTCTTCTGGTGTCTGGTGGACACATTGCTGCCAAACCCTACTTTGCTAAACAGGTAGTGAGCCATGGACGTGTAGACTCTGCCAGACATGGCTATACCAGCTGCAGCTGTTCAATTCGTAGTCTCTGCCAGATGTTCCCTTGGGCAGGGAGTTTCTGCGCTATGCTGCCAGGCATGGCCCCACCGGACAGATATGGCTGTTGAGTTTCTTTCTGATTTCAACTTCTGACTTTGGCTGAAGTCTTTGGCTATAGGGGCTATCTTTGCAATGCTCTTTTAATTAAAAAGCTGGGGGACTTTAAAAAAAGCAGTTGCTATTGCCTCAACCAGCAAAATGCCTTCCTATGAATGAAAATAAAAACCCAACCAAACAAACCCTGAAGTTTTTTTTTTCCCCTCTTTGTCCCTTTCAGAGTGACCTCTCTTGTTTCCTCAGTGTCCAGGCTATAAAGAACTCTCAGACATCTCATTTTGTAGCAGGAGATTCTCAGCCCAGGTGCCAGCCTTTTTAGAACAAAGGGCAGGCACTCCTATTTAAGTAGCTAATTCTTTGAGGCTCAAGTCTATTCTCAGCCTGTGAAATCCTGGTCCCCAAGCTCAGAGTCTCCATGGGCAACCTCATTCTAAGTCTTGGTGGGCACTCTATATCATTCTTGATTTTAATCTCTGAAGACTAGACCGAAAGCTGTGTAAAGACATTTGTTCAATAGCTATCAAACAACTTTATTTGCCTGATAAGGACCAAACCGGTTTGGGGGGGTTCCCCAGCAATCCAATTCCAACCTCTTCCATCCTACCATATAGATGAGTGGTTTAAAAACAGCCCCAGAGACAAAGCTAAGCCCAGGATGCAAGATCATTGTCTACTGGACTAGACATAGTCTGGTCTTTTCTATGCAAACATGGCCAGCAAACCTGAAAAGATTTTGAGCTGCTCTTATATTCCTAAAGTCACCATATCACTCCCCAGCTCCAAAAGTTTTAGTTGCTCCCTATTGCCCCTGGGATAAAATATGAATTTTTCTGTTTGGCATTTCAAGCCCTTTGAACTCTCACCCTGATTTATCTTTCCAGACTTATTTCCCATTACTTCCCTTTGCATACTCTACATTCCAGCCAAACTAAGCTATTTACTGAACTATCTCCATGAAATGTCATCTCTTCCTCCAAGTCTTTGCCTTGGTTGCCTCTCATACTTAAAATGTTCCCACTGTCCCTCTCGACATCCCTTGCTTTCTTCAATGCTCAGCTCAGGCCCCATCATTTACACGAGACCTTTCCTGATGTTTCCAATTATTAATGCTCCGGCCCCTCCAAAAAATTATTTCATATTTAGTTTGTACATCTTTTGTATTTATTTATCTGTGTACTTACTGTCAGGGACTGGTTCTATATCTATCTTTGTATCCCAAGAACCTAACCTGGCCCCTAGCTGCTTAATAAATTCTTGTTGAAAAGAAATGAATTAACTTTTCGTGTGTAGATGTTAAAAATTCCCAAATAGATTGAAGGGCAGGGATTTTGACTAATACTTGCTTGTATTTCTGTATCAGTGAACCTGATTTTTTGTTAAAAAGCAGGTGCTCAGTAAATATTGGATAATTGGTTAACTACTCAAACTTTTTTTGTATCATAGAATTAATTAAATTCTCCACTTAAATTTGGTGGATTCTGAGATGAATAAGTTGCAGCTCCTTACCTCTTATGATGGTGGAAAAAGTCATTTTATAGATACTATATGAAACGTGACTCCCTCACACACCTGTTTGTTTTTCGTATTTAAATGTTTCCCTTGTAGCTTGCATCATGGAAATGTTTTCCATGTAGAGCTGAGTTTTAAAATACTATTTTTGCTTGTTTTTGTTCTAGTTGTTTGTTTATGAGATAGAAGTTATGTGGTCCTATCATAGGAGTCAGAAGGCATTAGTATCATAGAAGCTGCTGGCTCTTGAGGGTTGGTTCTGATTAAAATAACATCAGTTGTCAACCCATATTCCCACCTCAGTGTCTGAAAAGGGAATGTAGCTCTGGCCCTACAGATAAGAACATAAATGAACTTCATTAGGATAGACTCAAATCCCCAGGGACCCACTTCCAAGATAAAATGCTCAATTATCTTAGGGTGTTTCCTTTAAACAGAGATCAAGGAAGACAGGGGTCAAGGGGAGGGGGAAACGGCTTACTTATCTGAAATATAGCTGAAGTTAGAATGATGTAATGTGACCATATGTAATTCTGGAAAGGCTGAGATACATGACTGACTACCTGTGATTACTGGACTGGGCAGATCACAGCAGACCTTTTTCAAGAACACCCTGGACCCCACCTCAAGCTAGTCTATTTCTGGTAATAAACTTTTCCCCTTGACATCTGATCAATTCCAGCACATCAAAACCTGAAACATAACAGAGGCCAGGGAACCTAAATGAGTTTCTTTGCCACGAAGTATACTGTGGTAGGTAGAAATCAAAAGATGCTAGGAGCTCTTAACATTTTTGTGCCATGGACCCCTTTAGCATTCTGGTGAAACCTATAGACCCCCTTCTCAGAATAACATTTTTAAATACATTAAAAAAAATCAACAAAGAATTCCAAAGGAGACCAGTTCTATTGCAACATAATTATCAAATTGCTAAAACAAACAAAAACCTAAAGTTCATTGATGCCAGTTTAAGGACCCCTAGCTAGAAAATTGAGGCTAGATGCAATACAGTAACTTCCTGCAGAATTCTACCCAAGTTATTGATGTCAAAGGATGAAAAGGTTTTAGAAGGTTCTGGTCATTAAACTTGGGAAAACAGGCAACTAGTTCCAGGTTTTCATGATTTCAAGGAATGCATCTTTAACTTACCACTAGGAGTTTGACTTCTAACTGGGAGGATCTGATAACCCAACAGTATAGGATAAAAGCTAGAGCTTGGGAAGCCTGGATTTGAAATGTGCTTGAATCAAGAAAAATATATGTGGTATCTTGGGTAAAGTAGAATCTGTGACTAGGCTTAATTCCTATAATCATAGCTAGCCCTGGGTAACAACAAACCTTGATTGAAGGCCTCCTATTGGGAAGTACTGTGCCAGACAGAGATCCTGCTCTCTGGGTCAGCTAAATGCCAGCCACAGAGTCAGGAAAACATTAGTTTAAATCTGATTTCAAACACTAGCTGGGCAAGTCACTTAACCTCTGTCTCAGTTTCCTCATCTGCAAAATGGAGATAATAATAGCACTTATCTCCCTGAGTTGTTGTAAGAATTAGATGAGATCATTGTAAAGTGTTAGCATAGTGCCTGACACATAGTATTACATAAATGTTAGTTATTTTTATTTTACAATCTAATAGAGGGAAAACATCTGTGATCCAAGACAGAGATAAATACAAAGGAAGTGTTCAGGTAAAGTGTTATGAGAAATTTAAAGGAGAGATTATCTGCAGGCCAAAGAAAGGTTTCAGAAGTGAATCCTGAGCTGGCTAAATTGTGAAAGAGGCAAATGTTTTGGTACATAGTGTCCCTGCTTTGTGCTCCTGTTTCTTCTACTCTAGATGTCTAATATTCTTCTAAATAACAAACCTTGCTATCAGGACAATCATTTACATTTTAGTGTGAACTTTACTCATTTTGTTGCCTATCCCAGGGAGTTTTATACCTTAAACATTTTCTCTAATTATAAATCAAAAGCTTTATCCTCTGTTAAAGGAATGTTGGGTGCCAGCTGAATAGTAGAAAAGGGAGTTATATTTTGAGACAGAGATGTCTTCCCTGAAATAATATCATATAGGCAGTCTAATCTCATAGAATGACATGCTTTAATTCCACCAGGATTCTACATCTCCTGATCAATATTCTAGGGTATCCTGAGAGATTGGAGGGATCTCTGTTGCTGCCAGCTCAAGCCTACACTGTTCCCCTCATTTGAGGGAGAGGGTTAGTGACAAGCACTCCAAATTCTTTTTAACAACTTATGGAATTTTACAAAGGAATAGTTGTTTCAAAGATATAGCTAGAAGAAATATTTAAATAATTTCTTTCCAATGCAGTAGGGCCACAATGCCATCTACACCACTTTGGCACTTTGGTCTTGGCTGTGGGGGTTGAAATAGGCTTACAACTTAAATGAGTTCCTACATAGCATTCATTTCATCAGGTTTACATAGAAAGGTGGCATTGCTGCCAGATCAATGCTTCTGCTGGACTGAGAGGTCCTGCAGGTCACACTCAAAGACTTTTCCTTGTTCCTTAGGGAATTGATGCTGGACTAGCTGTAACACCTAGCCTGCATTCCATCTCCAGATTCCTGTAACTCATGCTCTTGATCCAAATTAGAAACTCCATTCTCTGCACCTATAAAAGAACAAATATGTCAAGAAGCCCCATTTATTAGGATTCATTTGGTTTCATAATGGGAAAGCCCCATGGCTTTTTCCCTTAAAGCATGGTTTTCTCACTAGATGCCATTACCATCAGAGTACAGATGAAGACAATGAGGGAAAAAATAGCAAAGATGTGGCCAAAGATGACTTATTTCTTTTTGAAGAACCAACAGTTCTGGTTAGAAGTCAATCACAAAAAAAGACTTGTCCCATGCACAAGGCAAGCCAGCTGGACACAGTTAGAAAATGTCCATACATTCTCCAGTCTTTCCAAGGCCCTTCTCTTCCATGTCAGTACAATTGTCTCAGAAGCATTTACAATTGTCCTCTCTATGGCGACACCATCTTAAACAAGCTGATGGGACCTGAATATGTACTAGACCACCATGGCGAACAGTCTTGCCTACAATTAAGCAGCCTGCATATGATCATCAGATTATAGATTAAGAGCTGAAAGGGACCTTAGAGGTCATCAAGTATACTTTCACACCCCATTTTAGAGATGAGGGGACTAAGGCCAAAGGAATTAAAGTGACAAGTCCAAGGTCAGAGCTAGTATGGGTCTGAGTTGGATTAAAACCTAGTTCCTCTGGTACTAAAACCCATCCACTCTACCCCTCTGGCTCTTCATTGTAACACAAATCTTCCTAAAGATACTAAACTTTTCAAAATTAAATTGGACCAGTCTATAAAATAGGATGAAGCACCTAATGAACTTCATCCTTATCTGAGTTTAACAAAGGAAAATTGAACTAGAGTATGTACATAGCCACAAAATAGTCTGGTATAGAAATATATCAAACTCAGCTGGGGAAGATATTAGGGCAGTAAAAGGGAAGCAAGGGACTTAAAGAGGAGAAAGAACAGATTTCAAAAGAAATGGGAAGTTAAAGGGAAAGGAAGAAAATGTAAGAATTAATGAGTAGAGGCTGAGATGGGTGATGAGAAGAGGGGCAGAAGAATGAGAGTAGACCATTGTATTTTAATGTATTTTTGCTTAATTTGAAGATCTTTCCCACTCATTAATAGGCTCAAGTGACCTGCTTAAATCACATGGAACCCTAAGTCACATGTGGTGAGAGGAGCTTGCTGAACAGGTAGAACAGGAAGGGTGGAACAGAGCTGGGAAGAAGTGAGTGAGAGGGGTTAGAGCAGAGGGAGGAGAGGACACAGGCAGGCAGACAGCTAGGATTCTGAGTGTCTGTTTGAGGGAAGGCCACAGCAGGGGTGGGGAGGCATGGGAATGGCCTTGTCCCCTGCATTGCTAACGTGTATTAACTTCTTGGTTACTATGACAGACTTGGCTTTCTGGTGTTGAGAACTGGCTTTCTGGTGTCTGAATAAATGTTTTTCTCCTGCCTTCTATAAGGAGAGTCTATTATACACTGAGATTCAGAACTACACTGGTACATCCCTAGTCACCATCAATGCTGTGAATATTGCCTTGGTGATACAACCATTTGAATTGTAGATTACTCCCGTTGGTCATATTCCTTCTCAATCTTCCTTGTACTTTGTAAATTCCTTTCTTTGTAAAGAGGGTGAGAGCAAAGAGAGGGAAAAAGTAAGAGGCTATTATAGAGGGAAATAGGGCACCTATGTGGTGTAGTGGATAGGGTGCTGGCCCTGGAGTCAGGAACCTCAGACACTTACTAGCTGGGTGACCCTGGGCAATTGACCCTGGACAAGTCACTTAACCCTGCTTACCTTAGTTTTCACATCTATAAAATGAGCTGGAGAATGAAATGGCAAACCACGCCAGTATCTTTGCCAAAAAAACCCCAAATGGGGTCACTAAGAGTTGGATACAACTAATTGACAATAATAAAGGGAAATACATTGGGAAAGTACTTCAATTCAAAGTTAATGGCATTGCCTTAATCATAAAATGAAAAACAATTAGAAAGTGAATACAACAATGTTGGAGCAGGACTCATAGTTCAATAATGAGGTTTCCAAGGAATCGTATGTGCAATAATAGAAGTTGTTCCTTATTCCCATAACTGAATCATACTCTCTTTATTCCAAAATGATTCCTCCCACTGACAGAGCTTATAATAGCAAGTATTGTCACCAGTGGGGTAAAACTGAAGTATAGCATTGAGTCCTCATGATAGGTCATGTTAGTAAAAATAGTTGGCATAGTTTCTAGCACTTAGTTCTTGATCTCCCTTCTTGGCTTATGGTCTTCATCTCCTCCTCTGCACACAATTTTTCCCTGGGGTGAGTAGGCTTAAGCTTGAAAAACACACTGTAACACAAATATAAGGAAATACATGTGACTGAAGAGTGCTTTCTGGCCCTGGTAACCCTTTTTTTCCCTTAAAGAGTCTCCATCAAATTCACTAATGGGTGTGGCATAGCCAATGAAATACACTCCCTTGCTTACAGAACTGTGTCTCAACAGCCATGTGGATTCACTCCTAGGTTGAGGGTCAAACAAGGATGATCTCTCTTAGGACTTGGCTACTGTAGATACTGGCACACTCTACTACTGACTCCAAGGACCCTCCAACCTTCCAAAATTCACAGGGCTGTTATCTGTTCTGTTCCATCCCCGGACACTCATTCATCTAAAATCAGAAAAGGATAGACACATTCACAGACTTATGGTGACTGGAATGGGACATACGACAGCCACTCTCTACTGAACTCCTCCCTCCCACATCCCCCTCCTCATACTTCTCCAGAGGATTTAAGTAGTTCTTACTTTGCATATTACCAGAATGGAAAAGGGAGGAAGAAGACTAAATATATATATATATATATATATATATATATATATATATATATATATATATATATATATATATATACACATATACACACACACGTATATGTATATCTACACACATATACATACACATACATACATATATGTGTATAGATGATGTGTAGAGGAGTATGCTGACAAATATTTAACAACTGGCTCTCCAGGGTAGAATGGGATATGTGCATGACACATTTAAGTTTAATTTGCATTGTTAACATTTTCTCTGTCACTTTCTCAAGTATAGACAATCAACAAAACAATAAATCAAGCCCCAATTTGTAGCATTTGCCTACATGCACATGCTCACATTGAAAATTTAACATTCAGCTCTTATGACTGGTATGAGCCAGTGCAAATCAGTTCCAGCATGCTCCAATATGTGTCTTTCTTTTTGCATGTGAACTTGGTTCTGTCCTTGTCATCAGTCATTCTGGCTCCAATAGGAAAAATTCTAGTCACCAAACAGCACCTACCCCTTCACAAGAAGCTGGCTTCCCAGCATTCCATGTGTTGGACTGGCATCAGGCATAAAATATTGTGTATGTTTTCTATTGCCTACAAGGAAGGGTAAATCCAAGCATGCTCTAAGTACTGGACTCTCCTTAGCCATTACCTATTATTCCTTGATTCTAAGTTGTCTTCATTTTAAGAAAGAAAGAAGTTATGGATAAGGGCCTATCATGAATAACACTGAAAAGTCTTAGAATTTTGTGAACTATTTGATTCTCTGGGTCTTCAGTTTTGTTTGCCACTTGCCAGATCTTTCTTCCTATTTCAAAGAGCAAGGACTTTGTTTCATTTTATTTTTAAAGGTACAATATGCTTCTTTGATTTCAAATAATACTTGAATGATACAAATCTGAAGAATCAGAAATGTATTGATTAGATCACCCCTTAAAAATACACATATTTAAAACTAAGGTAAAAGACCTTGGAAAAATGGATAGTAGATCCAGAAGAAACCTTAGGAATTATCTTGCCCAACCACCTCATTTTTCAGCTTAGTAAACTAAGACCCAAGTAGAATAAATGACTTACCCAAAATAATATACATCAGAGATGTAATTTGAACCCAAGGCCTCTGACTCCAAAGTCAGGGCTCTTTCTGTTGTCCCATGTTGCCTTTCCCTAGTTTATCTTGTAAAATTATTGTTTTGCTAAACCTCAGATAATTCTGGAGTTCATCATGCTTATTGGAGATACCAGGAAAATAATTCTTTAATATGGAGGGGTTATTCAATTAATATATATCCCCACTGAGATGGAACCCAGCTGTAAATGAAATTTTTAATTATAAAAAATTGTCTGATGCTTTTTAAATTTCCACAAATGTCAAAACGGTTAAAGCTCAATTTGTTTAAAATTTGCAGTCAGGGGCAGGGTGTCAGAGAGAAACGTTGTCATGTTACTGCTATGCTACAGGACCACACTAAGACTCCCATTTCTCCTGAATGGCATTTTCCTCTTTGTCCAGCAGTGATTTATTTTACTGTAATTACATGCTGCATTCAATCAAACTTGGCCAGATATTTTTTTGCCTGTGCTATGGAAAATATTTGGGGTAAGGGGGCATTCACTGGGCTCATTTAACAGTAGGCAAGTTGCAACAAAAACAGCCTTATTCTCTGAGAAAATGCATGTTTTTTCTCGTCTCTCCACACAGAGGTGACTTCAACAATCCCGTTTGGCTCTCCCATTTCTTTTCCTGTATTTGGGTTGTACAGGCTTTTTGTCATTCTCCTTTAGTGTGGAGTGCACATACTGTAGTAATGCATTTTTTTCCCATCAGCTAGCTACTAACAATGAGCCACCTAAGCTCTGGAAATCTCTTTTTTGCCTGTGGTTGTAGGAGAACGCTTAAAGGATTTAAAGATGTCAGTCATCATCTAGTTGTGTTTTTTTTTTTCCTGCACTGAGTGGGAAGGAAGAGAAATAGAGAAAAATGGGGGAGAGAGGGAGAGAGAAAAGAGACACAGAGAGACAGAGACAGAGAAAGAAACAGACAGAGACAGAGAAAGAGACAGAGAGACAGAGATAGAAAGACACAGAGAAACACACACACATGCAGAGAAACAGACAGAGACAGAGACAGCGAGAGAAGAGAAAGGGAATTAGGTAGAGGAGAGAGGGAGACAGGGAAAGAAGAGAGGAAGAAAAGAGAGAAGAGAAAAAAGAGGAGAGAGGGAAAGGAAAGAGAGAAGGGAAGCAGAGGGAGAGGGACTTAATGGGGGAGGAGAGGAGGGAGGGAGACAGAGAAGTCGAGTAGCCTGCTGGCAAGCAGGCAGGCAGAGCTGGAGTTTAGAAATTATACTCTGTGTGTGGTCTGAGGCTATTTCTCATTTCACGAAATACATGCTTCATTCCTGGCTCAGGCTAAACTTGCACGTCACTGAATGAGTCCCTTATCCACTTTCCAAAACACTGAGGAGATTTGAAAGTGCTCTGTGGGCGGACTGTTACTATCAGCAAAAGCAAATAAGCCAACTTATTTGGCTAAGCATTTTTTAATACTTAAACATAATACCCTTAAGCAACACTTGAACAGTTGTGGCCAGCAAAGAAAAAAAAAATGGGAACAAAAAATCCCCCCAGAACCCTTCCTTGTATTACTTAAGGTGTGATGACTTTTCCTTTTAAAGGCAGATACTCAATCCCTAGTGTGTTAAAGGGACTGTCTGATAGTGGCAGGAGACAGAAAAAAAAAATACAAACCCACAAAAACTGGAAATGATGAGACGCCCTACCTGAATGGTTAGGAATCTCCTGGGAGGTCTTTGACTGCAATTTGCAAAGGAATTCAACCCCTGCTACTTCTATAATCAGAATCATTTGGTACAAACTAAATAATAATTTTCTTCTCCCTCAATAAAAGGGGGGAGTAGGGGCATCCAGTCACTACTTGTATAAAAAGAAAACATTCTAAGGGACCAAAACTTCAAAAGTGCTAAGGCTTCTAAAGTCCAGGGAGCAGGTACCACAAATATTGCCCATGTGTCCTGGGGCTTGGGCCTGACTACAAACCATGGTTTACTTACCGCCAACAAATAACCAGATTTTATTGGGGATATTAGCAGACCAAAGCAGGACCATGGGGTGGGTAAAAACCTGCATGGACAGGATGGCACCAGACAGCCGCGCCCATGGTTTTTCTACCACTAACTGGAAGTGGTTTTTCTGTTTTATGGAGTAAGAAGGAACTGTAAAGTTTGCAGTTTTTAACTCAACAGAATAAACTAGATCAGCCCCATCTAAGACTGAACTCTCCAGACAGTTCATATCATGTACTAAAACCAGACCGATTAAGAATTTCTTCCTTTTTTTTCCTTAGGGAAGATAATCTTATTCACTCTGAAGGAACTAAGGCTTATCTAGCTACCAAGGTGTGGAACCAAACTGTCATTGAAAGAAAAACAGGACCACATAGGCAATAAAATACTTCCTTTAAGCAGCATGAGTAGAAAGGGAGGTGACTTTTTCTTTCTTTGTAGTTCAGTCATTCCAATCATGTCCAACTCTTCATCCAACCTCTTTTTGGGGTTTTCTTGTTTACCATTTCTTTCTCCAATTCATTTTAAAGATGAGGAAACTGAGGCCCAGAGTCACACAGCTAGTAAATATCTGAGGCCAGATTTGGACTCAGGTCTTGTTGCCTCCAGGTCTGGTTTTCTGTCTGTTCTTTGTGGTATAGCAATACCACCTTTCTTGTTTTTTTTTTTTTGTAAGAACTCCTTCTCATGAGTCTGCCGAGGTGTGCTCCCTGCCCTAAGATGAAATGTTCTCAGATAAAGAGCATAGTTCATGGAAAACCCAGCTCACTCTTGATCACCTAGCTGCCCATTCCCTCTCCAGAAGGGGGCTTTTATAAACACAAACCTCTCTGTATTCCATTTTCTCCATCAGCCTCAAATTGTTATCTGTTTTTTCTGCTGTCCTCTGGAACAGTGATCATCTGATCAAATGAGAAAACCCTCTGTACTGTTGACCTTCAATTACATCCAGTAGTCTGAGTCTGGAGAAAAGGATCTTCAGGGCCTTGTCTACAACATGCTGTCTACAACATTAAACTTGGTTGGAAGAGGCAAGGTAAAGCTTTACAAGCTTGCCGGCTTAGCCATTGGTCATAGGAAGAAGGGAGACTTTGGCTCTTCAGTTAGATTAATGTTTTCAGTCCCCACAGACCAACATAGGTTGCCACAAGCTCCTAGACTTTGGGGTTTGGTGAAACTAGAACTGGGACAGTGGCCCTTTTGAGTCACTGTTGATGTCATGTGTGCTATGATAGACTGACTGTGTGGGAACCATCAACCAAGGAGATGAGAATAAATTATACATAGTTGGTGTTCAATATTAGTGGATTTGATTTTAAAAGAGAGGAAGGGAGGAAGGAAGGAAGGAAGGAAGGAAAGAAGGAAGGAAGGAAGGAAGGAAGGAAGGAAGGAAGGAAGGAAGGAAGGAAGGAAGGAAGGAAGGAAGGAAGGAAGGAAGGAAGGAAGGAAGGAAGGAAGGAAGATGAACTGGAGAAGAGGGCAAGGAAAATAAGAAAAAAGAACCAGTAGTTCTTTATGACAATGACAACTGACATCACACGAAGTCATGCAGCCACATAGCTATCTGAGTATACTTCGTCATAACCATGAGGGGCAGTATGATATAGTCACTAAGGGAGTGGTTTTGGCATTAGGAAGACCAAGGTTCAAGTCCTGCCTTGTATACAAACCAGCTGGCTGGCCGTGTGCAGGCTGCTTATCCTCAAAGGGCCAGAAGCAACCCTTTAAGTCTATAAATGATGGTCTTAGCCCCAACCTTGTCCCTTTGGAACCCCAAATCTTTGGAAACAGGGTGCCTGGTAAGTTGCTTTTGCCCCTGTCCCTCTTTAGCACTCCAGTCTCTGTGTACTATTCTTTTAACTTGGAGCCAGGGCAACTCCAGGAGTTAGTTAGGTCTCTTCTGGTGTCTAGCCATCAGCTGGCAGACAAATCAGGTCGAGCTCAGTGACTCAGTCCAGAGGAACCTTTTCCAAAGCTGGATGGGTCCAAGCTCACTCTGCTCACACAATGATTGCCAGTTTTAAAATTCCAGTTAAAGAAGAAAAAAAATACTTCCACCCCTGGAGCTGCCATATAAAACAAAGCCTCCTGGGGAAATGCCTCACTGGAGAAATTCCTGTGATGGTTACCTGAGCCTGAGCTCATGTGTTGGAGCATAATATTTAGGGCAGGAAGAGGAAAAAAAATAAAAGGCAGACAAGCAGCGGAATGAGAGAGTTCCTGGATTTTAGGCTTGGCATATTTCTGAACATTAGAGGTAGTTTTGCAGCCCAAGAATGTTTCCGATTAATATCACAGTCCTTCAGACGAATGGAATGTAAACCACATACCAATTATTGGAATCCCAGAAAGGAAACTCCCTTTTCCATCTGTCTATCCATCGAATTGCCTGCCCACCCGAACAGCCACCTACTCGATGTCTTCTAAGTCCTTTCCCTCTTCAAAATAACAAAGGAAAAGTCCTGCTACTAGTATAGGTGTTCCCAGCTACTACAAATAGATTCTCCTAGAGATGTTTCCTTTCTTATCCTTCCAGTACCATTCATTCTTAAATTCATTCATTCAAGAAATATTTCTGAAATGCCTATGATGTGCAAAGCACTGGACTAGGTAGGCATCAGTAATACAAAAACAAAAGTGAAATTATCTCTTCCCTTTGAACCTACCATGAAGACAGATAAGTAAATGTAAGATAATTTGAGGATGGAAAGAACATTAATAACTGATGAGATCAGAGAAAGAAGTTTCCCAGAGGAGGTAATTCCTGAGGTGAGCCCTGAAAAAAGAGGAGGGTGCTGAGAGGTGTTAATGAGGTGAGAATGCCTGGGTGAAGTGTGGGGGAGGGAAATGGCATGCCAAATTCAAGGAATAGCACATGGGCTAGATTGATTGGAAGGTGGAGAATGTGTACGTGAATAACGTCAGAGGAAAGTGAAAGGGAAGTTGGGTCCAGATTATGGAAGGTCTTAAAAACCAAGAAGAATCTGTCTTCTATCACAGAAGTGAGAGGGAGCCAATGAAAGCTTTTGAGCAGGGAGATGATGTTTAGACATCTGTTTTTTGGAGCTAGACTTGAGATTTCACCAGTATAGGGAGTTCCAGGTATAGACATTGTCTCCAGAAATGCACATCAGCAACTTCTTTGTACCTTAGAGTCTTAAAGAGTTGCCTATATTCCTGAAAGGTTTCTAAGTAACTTGCTCAGGGTCACATAGCAAAATGGTGCCAGAAGTTTTCTAGAATTAAAGGCTGGTAATCTATACACAATGTACTAACTCCCAGATTTGACTTTTGGTAGCTTATCTTGGCAGATGTGAGTGGAGGTGTAAGTGGAGGAAAGGGAAAAATCAAGGATTACTCTAAAGTTTAAAATCTAGGTAGATTAATAAGATGATGTTCTCCAAAGAAATAAGGGGGTTTGGAGGAGGGAATAAGTTGAGGGAGAAGGATAATAAGTTTTTACTTTTACATGTTGAGTTTGGGGTGCTGAAGAACATCCAGGTTGAGGTGCTCAGTAGGCATTTGGGGACATCAGATGATCTCACAAAAGTGTGTGTTCATTCTTTGTTGCTGAAGAAGACCATGCCATCAGAGAAATAATGACATGACTTGCACTTGACTTTGTTTTGAGTGAGGGAGGGCTGTGCAGGTCACCAGCCTCACTTCTCCTCCAGAGCCATCTCAATCCAGTGACAAGATATTCATCAGGATGGCTGGAGATGAGCCAGGATGAGGCAATTGGGGTTAAGAGATAAGAGCTAGATATATAGATGTGGGAACCATATGCATAGGATGTTAACTGAGATTCATAGGGTCTGAAAAGAAAACCCCCCAAGTAAGAGAACATGTCTCAAGAAAATCCTTGTGGGACACATTCAAAGATGGGAGATTAATGCTAAAACCAGAAAAGAAGCCTAAAAAGTAGTTAGAATGCTGGAGAACCAGGAGAGAGTTGTGTCATAGAAGTTAAAGTAGGACACAGTAGACATCAGTAAATGTAGAAAGCATCAAAGAGGTCAAGGAGGAAGGAAGAGGGCTGAGAAAGACCCATGTGCTGTTATTTGAACATGCCATTCCCTTCCCTCAGATCTCTTAGCACTCTCCTCTTTTTTCAGGGCTCATCTCATCTCATTTTCCTCTGGGAAACTCGTTTATCTGATCTCACCAGCTATTAATGCTCCTTCCTTCCTCCAATTACCTTATCTGTCTTATCTGTCTTCATGGTAGGTTTAAAGGGAAGAAATAAAAAATTAACCATTGGGTGATTTTTAATAACCTAGGGAGAGCAATTTCAGTAAAGTTGAGAGATCAGAAATCTGATTATAAAAGGCTGAGAACTGAGTAGGGGATGAGGAAGAGGAGAAATCAAGAGGATGCAGTTCTTTCTAGGATATTGACAGTGAAAACAAGGAGAGATGTAAGTTAAGAACTTGAGGAAATAGGGGTATCAAGGGAAAGGATTTCTTTTTTTTTAAGAACTTGTAGCAGTAAGGACTTGACATACACAGGAGGGCCTGCTGTACAGGTAATTAGATTTGCTTTTCTAAAAGGAAAGCAGCTTTTGAGGGGTCAACAGTCACTTTAATCAAATACATATATCATTCACTTAGTTCAGGGAAAAAGTCGATACCCTCCACTTCAGAGAAAATATAAGCAGAGAAATAAAGACCAACAGAGAGGGTTTCCAACTGTCTAACCATAAGCAACACATATATAACAGATCCAACTGTCTGGCAATTGCATACATACACATAGTTACTAGAGACAGAAGCACCAACATCTGGGTTTTCAGAGCCAATAGAGTTCCTTAGCAGCTGCCCAGAATCTCGTCTGGCCAAAAACTTCCAATGAGTAAACCCCAAAGTAAAACCTCACCTCAGGGTATTTATGGACTTTTCAGAGCCAGACTCTCAGACCTCATACCTCAATAGAAATTAACAAAAGGTATTGAGGCTTATTAAGGGGGTGGGGGAGATCTTTAACTCTTTGCTCCATCAACCCCATCCACCATTAATCTTACATTAACATTACAGGTCTCCAGGATTCTTTCATGCATATATAAGCAAAGGAAAAGGGAAAGTAATATATGAAAGAGGAAGAAATGATTGCTCGGGCAAAGTCCTAGTGGGTGTGGGTGGGAACAGTAGCAAAGGTAGAGGATTTAACTTTGACAGGAAGGAAGGGAGGGAGAAAGGAAGGAAGTAAATAGTCTTTTAAGTACCTACCATGTACGCAGCTCTGTACTAAGTATTTGACAAATGTTATCTCATTTGATTCTCACAATCACCCTGGGAAGTAAGTGCTATTATTATGGTCATTTTACAGTTGAGAAAACTGAGGCAGACTGAGGTTAAGTGACACATGTTTGAACTCAAGTACTTCTTGAAAGGAGAGCACCCACTTGAGCTTTGAGGTGTGGAATAGGGGAGTTGAGGGAAGGAGTTCACAACACATAATTTTGATTTTCTCAGTGATGTAGAAAGCAAGTTTATCTGATGACAGGGGTGGTAGAGGAGACATAAGAAACTTAAGGAGTGAGAAATTTTTGAAATGTTACTTCAGGGTCTTTGATAGAGATTTAATTAATTAAGAATAAAAGGATTGCAATTCAGTGTAGCTAGGTGGCATAGTAGATAGAATGCCAAGCCTGGAGGTAGGAAGACTCATCTTCCTAAGTTCAGGTCTGGCCTCAGACAGTTACTAACTGTGTGACCCTGGCCAAGTCACTGAACCCCGTTTGCCTCATTTCCTCATCTGCAAAATGAGCTGGAGAAGGAAAGAGCAAACCACCACAGTATCTTAGCCAAGAAAACTCCAAATGGAGTCATGAAAAATCAGATATGACTGAAACAACTGAAAAACAACATTCAATGGTGAGGTCCTGGTTAAGATTAGATAGCACATATTTGTGGTGGGTCCAGTTCCTGGGAATAAGATCAGAAAAGTGAGATGGTCAGGATTAACAACAGCTGAGGGTGGACAATGCCTAAAGGGTGGGAGAAAAGAGGGGAAACGGATTCAAGTGCAGAGAATTTTGTGTACTTGATCTGGTCAGCCATAAGGTTGATACCAAAGAGAAGGCAAGGCCAGCCTGGTAGACTGAGTGAAGAGAAATGGATTGTGGGACTGGAGATTTTTCAAGGACAACAAAGAAGAGGTTTAGGAGGAATGATGCAAAGAAATAGATTAAAGTTGATAAGCCATTATGATCAGAAAGTGGATTGTGGAGGTAGTTTGGTTTGGAATGATGGGGAGATCTAAGACATCCCATCCCGTGGATAACTGAGAGGCAATATGGGTCACGAGTATTGTGGTTCATTAACTGGGAGGCCAGTGTGTTCAAGATGATATCAGTGTGTACACTGGAATCTTCAAGGATGAAGACAGGCTTAGGAATGGAGAAGGAAACTATGAGTAAGATGCTAAAGGCTGTATACGAGAGCAGCAGTTCTCAAAGTGTGGTCTGTGAACCCCTGAGGTCTCTTTCAGGAGGTCCATGGGGTCAAAACTATTTTTATATTAATACTAAGACATTATTTGCCTATTAAAATACTCCTCCCTTTTCCAACTATATATCTGTGTGAGGCCAGATTTTCTTAATACACTTCAACCAAAACCACATATTGTAACAGATTGAATGCAGAAGCAGATATGAGAATCCAGCTGTCTTTTATTAAGTCAGATATTAAAGAAGTTTGCAAAAATATTCCAAATGATGCCACTATTTTCAACTAAATTTTTTGAAAATGTAGTCATTTTTCAAAAAAATTGCTATTTGTGTAAACATAATAGATTTATTATTGTTTTAATGAATTAAAATAATTGAAATTTTATTCATTTTAATTTCTAATGGGGTAAATATTGAAAAATATAATCCACATAAGCAAAAGTTCTTTGGGATCTTAAATAGAAATTATTTAGTGCAAAGAGGTCCTGAAACTCAAAAATTTGAGAACTTCTATGCTAGATAATCCCCAGGTCCCTTCCAACTCTAAGTATATGATGCTAATTCCTCTGCTGAGACGATATCCTTATTTTTCCTCCTTTTCTGTGAACTTCTGATAGCAATGGATAAAGACCATTTATTTTGTCCCACTTTACTGAGATAGGCTTCCTGGACAGGTGGGAGTTAAAATGAATTTGTGATGTGAATTTTAAGTTGAATTAAATTGAATTTTGAATTGAATTAGTGGATGTGAATATTTAAAATGATTGTTCTATATGTACAAGAATATGAGAAAGTACGGAGATGGGAGCAGGAAAAAGTGAATGAAAGGAAGCCAAATGATATCAGTTTGACTCTAGGGGGAAAACAAAGAGAATGGGCAGAGAAAAAAAAAAGAGGAAAACAATGGATGTTAGAGAAATGATGCCTGGTTAGTGTTAATCTTTCCTTTCTCATGGTGATTTGACCCTAGGAAGCAAGAATAATTTCAGAAATAATGAAATAGCCTTTTTGCAAACTTAGAGAAATTTTTAGATTTATGCATTGCTAGAAAACTGTGCTCTCCAGCATCTTCGCATCATGTTTTCTGATACTCTGCTGGCCTCTAGAGGGACAAATCATAAATAAGTACCAACCAACTAGGAAGCAAATCGTTAGGACTCTTCTCTCTAATTTTTTCGCTTGGTCTCCATCTGTCCCTATTTCCTCTCTTCCTCTCTCCATTCTGTGTGTCTCGTGCTCCCTTTCCCCTTTACCTCACCCTCTCCCACCTTCTCTGGGCTGAAATTCTTTCATGTATTTTCAGGTTTGGCAGGGTGAGAGCAATTGGATTTCCATAGTTAAAGATCACCTAGTCCAATGCCTTCATTTTACAGTTGAGGAAACTGAGGTGGAGAGAAATGAAGAGGCAGTTGCCTAAGGTTACACAGGTTAGTGATTGAGTCAGAGCTAAAACAGGGTTCTTGACTCCTAATTTGGGGTCTTTTTTCTACAGCCCACTGATGATCTTTATTGATATTTAGTCATTTCAGTCCTGCCTGACCCTTTGTGTAAGTTTGCCATTACCTTGTCTAGCTCATCTTACAGATGAGAAAACTAAGGCAAACAGGGTTAAGTGACTTGCCCAGGGTCACACAGCTAATAAGTATCTGAGGCCAGATTTGAGGCCAGGAAGTTGTCTTCCTGACTCTAGGTCCAGCACTCTTATCTGCAGTGCCACTTAGCCCCTGAAAATCTAGCCATTTGTATTTGGAGCAACTGTATTTGCTATGCCAGTTTTTGAGAATTGGTTCTTCATATTCAGAGTCTCACTGTCAGCCAGGAGACACCAAGAATCAATTAACTCTCTTCTGATCTCTAGCAAAGGAAGTGACTCATTTAGTTACTTTTTAAAAACTGATATAATACAAGAATGAACTAATCAGTCATAAAAAACCATGAACATATCAGTTTTTCAGTCAGTCATCGTTCTCTGTGTGGTTATTTACTATAAACAATGCCAAGAGGAAATAAGGTGAATTGTCACTAATTACAACTCAATCGAAAGTTTTCCACGTACACTCTTTTCTCTTTACATAGCTCTGTTTAATGATGGTGTACAAAGGAATGATAGCACAATTTTGAATTTATTTTTGGATATTTAAGTTTTGATTTTGTATGAGATTATTCTATTTTGTATATAAGAAGTATCAAGAAAACCAATATGGTTGACCTTAGAATCTGGGAAGAGTACAGTAAGGCTTGAAAGGTGGGAATACTAAATAGAAGGGTAGGAATGTCAAATAAAGGAATTTATACTTGGAGGTTTATTTACTGGAGGTAATTGGGAGCCACTGAAGTTTATTGAGTGAAACAGATCTGTATTTTAGATCTGTATTTTGACAGCTATTTGGAGAATGGATTGGAAAAGAGAGAAGCACTGAGGAAAAGAGATCAATTAGGGGTCCAAGTGAGATGTAATGAAGTCCTAAACTAAAGTAGGCTGGCTATATGAGGAGAAAGAGAAGTGAAAAGAAAGAGACATAGAAATGACAAGATTTGACAACTATCTGGTAATGGAATAGGTGACATAAGGTGAGAATATTACTGAAGTTGTGAGCCTGAATGCTGGGAAGTATGATGGCACTCTTGAGAGAAACAGGGAAGTTTGAAGATTTTTGGTGGGGAGAGATAAATTAATGAGCATCTCCATGGATAATCTTCCATCAACTATACCATGCTTCCTTTCCACTAGAATGTTAGTAAAGCAACTATGACAGCAACAGCAACAATGACCTTGTGTGACTAGTGGAAGTTTGAAATTTTTGAAAGCACAACATAATTATCCCAATGAAATTTAGGCTAGTACCTTCTTACCTCTAGTTAGCCCACCCTGTCCCCAGCCTCCCTCCCTTACTCGGTTCAAGATATTCACGTTGATGGGGATTGTCAGTGGGCTGGTCCAGATCTTTCAAAGGATTGTGGATTTTATTAAGTGGATTTTATAATGTTCCAAGGTTCAATGTAAATGCAATGTTAGCTTTGAATAGGAGTGCTGGCATCTTGCATCTATTGGGAATGACTCTTCTCTTGCTCTGAAGGAAAATCTCCATGACACTGACAAACACTTTTGGTGAACTCGTCATCTGTTTTGTATTTTCTTGATGTTTTTTCTCAAAGGTATAGTCTGTCCTAGAACTAGATGCATGTGAGACTCCTTTCAAGCTTCTAAGGCTGTATTTTGTTCTCTCAAGGCAAGTGATTGTTTTAAAAAAAAATGATAAAACACTAGAAATGGAGCAGGATCCTACATTCCCTTGACTGCTTAGTCAATTATGTGACTGTGAAAATGTGCCCTGAACACAATAGATGATTAATGAATGTATTTGAATTGAATTGGTCCTCTGTAAAAAAAAATCATCTGTGAAGGACAAAATGTTCTTTCTCAACTTAGTATAAAGAATACTCTTGATGTGTGCAATGGCTCCTCTCATTAAGATTCTATGATGATGAGAAAGAAGACATATGGGTTGGTAGTTGCTGGTATCTTCCAAGTTGTTTTTGTTATATATCAGCATTAAACCTTATCTTTTCTTCTTTTGTAATATTTCCTTCTTTACGTTATCTTGAAAGTCAGCCCCTAAAAGTTAATGCGTTTGAAATTGGGTTCTTTCACGAATGTTTCTGTTGGTCTGGTCCAGGTACTTTTCTTGACTTCATCTTTAGGAGGTAATAAAGCGGTGGAGTCCAAATGCATCAGTTTCACTGCTGGACGATGAAAACAGACCACTACAGAGAGAATAGACTACTATAAATCTGTTCCATTTCATGTCTATTTGTTATCCTCTAAGTCTTATTTACAAGTATTCTCAGAATTTTTCAGTTTACTTGGGTCTCACAATAAATTCTCAATAGATGTATTGTCCTCTTAACTGCTTTTTGCCATTTTATGCGACAATATTATTTTCATCTTCCATAATGACCTATGAATGAACTTATACTCCAAACCCATGTGTCCTAGCCTTCCTTATCTAACAAAAAGATCCACTGTTTATTGGCTCTGAGTTCTTTTGGTCTCCTCCTGTGTATATGTGTGTGTACTTTTTTTAGTCAATTTCCCATTTTCCAACTTGTTTAAACAGTTTGAGTTGGAGTGGTGGTCATTATATGTGGGTATCTCCTCATCTTTATTCTTTCTTTTAATTTACTACTGCTTTGGGCCTTTGGATGAAGCAGTTTATCTGAATGCACGTAGACAACTGATTCTGAAATAGCTAGTGGCTGTTTCCAAGGATAAAATAAGTTTCGATTTTTGTGATGTCATTCATTATCTTCCACTGCTATCTTCTTTTGGTGCTCTTCTGAAAGACTATATTCATGATGGATAAATATGAAGATTTTAAGACACTTTATAAGCCTTTGACCTCTTTAATTTATTGGTCCCAAGCCAACAAATTCTGCAATTTCTGCCCATTTTCATGTTGAAGTCAATACAATAGATGTTGACTTAGTTTGGAGGCACTTTTCAAATTGTTAATAAAATTTTCTACTTTTTGAGTTCTTACCAAAATAAACTAAAAAAAAAAAAACAACAACACAACCCAATATTGGCAAGAAGCTGCAATTATTTTCATCCTGGCCTTTTTGCTTTCATTCTTCATTAATGATGGGAAGCCCAAAGAGTAAGTAGCTCATGAAATTATTCTTCTCACCTTGTTATGCCTTTTGTGCATTTCCCTGATTATTCTTCACCAGATGTGCTCTAGTTAGTCAATTTTTTTTTCTAAAATGAGGTAATCAAAATAGGACAGAATGCTCCAGTTGTTGAACCAGGGCAGGATTCAGGTGAATTATAATTTCCTTTGATCTAGACAATATGCCTTTTTGAATGTAGCTTAGAATTTCATTAGCATTTTTCTTTTTTCTCTGTTTTTTTTGACTGTCATGCCATAATATTGACTCATGTTGAGTTTGCATTTCACTGAAACTCATGATCTTTTTGCACATTAACCTTTTGCTTCATGGCATGACTCCTCATCCTGTTTTTGGCTAATGAGTATAGCCCCTCATCCTAGTCTTGAAATGATTTTGGAGCCTGATTCTGTCATCTAACACACCAGCTATTTTTTACAGCTTTATATAATCTATAGATTTGATGAGCACTCCAGCTATGCCTTTTCTCAAATCACTGACAAAAGGATTAAACAAAATGGGGCACTCTACCAGGAACCTTTTCTCAAATTGTCATAGATTCATTTATCCCCACTCTTTGAGTTTGGTCTCTCAATCAAATCTATATAATTATACTACGATTGCATGGCCCCTAGCTCCTTATCTTATCTATAAGGATGTCATTAAAGACTTTGTCACCTGCCTTGCTAAAATCCAGACATACCAGACCCATGGCATTTTCCTGATTGTTCAATGTAGTAATCCTGTCAAAAAGGAAATCAGGATAGTCTGCTATGACTTGTTCTTGATGAATGCATGCTGGCTTATGGTGGTCACCATTTCCCCTCCTTAGTACTCACAAACTATCCTTTTAATAATTCCAGGATTAGAGTTTTGACAGAAAGCCAAGTCAAGCTCAACTGTTTATATTTAAAGAATCTACACTTATCTAATTTTTGAAATTCAGAACATTTGTCCATCTCCAATCCAGAATCACTTCTCTCATGATGTCCAATTTTTTTTATTAGCGACAACATCTCAGTCATCACTTCCACACATTCTTTCTGTGCCCTAGGACGTAGTTCATCCAGTCCTGCTTACTTGAAACCACTTAGAACAGCTATCTCATCATCTCCTAAATTATCATGGGTTTTAATTCCCTATTAAAGTACTGGAGTCACTTTATACTAGTGGCCACTGATCATTCATTTTTCTGTGGGATCATTTGCACCTTGGAAATCAGCAAATGCTATGAATCAGGACTTGATGTATCATTTTCTTGATTGTCTAGAGACTCCAAGGGTGGGGAACATGTGGACTCAAGGCCATATGTGGTCCTTGAGGTCCTCAAGTGCAGCTCTTTGAGTGAATCCAAACTTCACAGAACAAATCCTTTACTAAATGTGTTTGTTCCGTAAAACTTGGACTCAGTCAAAAGGCTGCACCCGAGGACCTAGAAGGCTACATGTGACCTCAAAGCCTGCAGGTTCCCCATCCCTGTAGCCCTAGACTTAAGAAAGTGATCAAGAAAATGTTAATTATGCAGATTCAACTTAAATGTTTTCATGTTCACATTTTCAGAGAACTGGTTGTTAAATATTTACCAGCACACCTCTGCCTGTAGTCCATCCCAGAACTCTTTATAGTTTCATGTAATCAGAATTGAAAGTATAAGTGTCACAATAGAGAGGATCTATCTATAGATAGAAATAGATAAGATAAGCTGAATGCAAGACTGCTTTATACACCCTTCTTTCTCTCCTTAATTGTTTTCTTTCAGCCAGTTAAAAGTATTTATTGAGTACTTCTACGTGCCAGGCACTTTACTATGTTTTGGGAATACAAAGAAAGACAAAAGACATCCCCTGCTTCCAAGGAGCTCCCAGTCCAGTGGAGGAGCTCCCAGTTTTCTCTGAAGGCAACATACCCAACAATAGCTTTTAAAATTTTTCATTTACTCCTTGGTCATACCTTGGTAAAACCAGAGTTGGTATCACTGCTGTTGTATCCATGGGAATTTGTTGCTTCCAGATGTTTTCATCTAATGGTTCAAGTCTGCAATTTTGATTAATTCCCTTCATTTCTTTCCCCGTCCCTTCCTCTCCTTTCCCTAAATATCACTCCCCCTCCTTCTGCAGCATATTTGTGATACATTAAGGTAAGGACACTTACTGTGTATTCAATTTTATAGAACCTCTGGATCCAATCAATGTTACCAAAGATTGTATCATGATCTCTCTGGTAGCTTTTACAAGTTTCCTTATGCTTATTATGTCTTTTTTTTCAACTGCCTTTGGCAGAAAAAGTTTGAAAAGATTGCCTCAGCTGAAGTTAAAATAGCTGCTCTTTATTAGCTAAAATAAATAATGTACAGAGCTCTTTGAGGGACCCCAGTGGCAGCTTATTTTTAGTATATCTTAACTATTGTTTGCAGTTTGGACATATAGAGTTAACTTTGTCAATATTCTTAATCCCTTACCCTCCCCACTTACATAACTTTAGAACCTTTATTCTGCTCTCACAATCAGTTTTTAAGATTCTTTATGTTGGCTAAATATACTCAGAGTCTTTATTCTTATTGGACATGGATGTGGTGGTAGAGGATGAGAAGAAAGGCCAACGTTTATTTCCAGAAAAAGTTCATGGCATAAAAAAAATGAACCATTACATTTTATAAATACTCACACGACATTTACATTACATCACATCAACAGTGAAATGTTATGTGGCACACCCACATAAACTTTAAAGGAACAGACTTTTAAAATTATTGTTATTATTAAAGATAGCCCTCCATCTTGGAAACTGGATAGTAATCTTAGAATGGCTGGGAACATGGAACAAACAACCCCCTAGCAGTTCTCTGTCACCTGCTTAAGTTACATCTTGGCTGTTTGGTACCTCTCCAGCAATGACCAAATTCCTGAGGCTCTCTGATTAAAATATTCAGGGGTTGGTCTGGGGTTAGGCAATGATACCCAGTTCCAAATTATTTGAGATAATGAAGGAGAAGGCAGAGTGGAGGGCCAGAATGGAAGAGGGACAGGAATAGTTGGAATAATCTACATCCATTAATCATTTTTAAGCACAAGGACCAATAATTTCATTTTTTCTCCTTTACCGAAGTTTTATAATAAATACTGAAAGTAATAAAACGGAATGATTTTAGTTTGACTGCCTTAAATTTCTCCTGCCATTCCATGGGATCAGGAGCCAAAGACAAACAAAGAGGCAAAAAAAAAAGAAGAAAAACCAGGGCTCCCTCATAAATGGGGCAACGAATGACTGATTCATACTGTGTATGAATCAGTGTGTGTCTACTACCTTTCTCTTCTTGGAACCCCTTTCCCTCTATCCCACCTCACAGTGGTTGTACTGCCATTCAACTCTTTTTTGCATGAACTATTGATTCTTTAGTCATATCAATACAGTACAGTGGAAGCGCACTTCATAGTCAGAAGAACTGGGTTCAGATCCAAATCTGCCACTTACACTTACGTAGCTTTAAATAATGTAACCTCTCTGGGCTTTAGTTTTCTTATCTGTAAAACGAAGTTGTGTTAAATGGTCTCTATGTCCTCTTTCAGTTCTGTATCTTTGGCCCTATGGACTGACTAAATGTTTTCCAGTTGAAAGAGAATGGTCCAGTGTTTAGAGGACTGGGAGAGGGAGTAAAGAATCCTGGATTGTATTCCTGGTTCTAGCATTGACCTAGGTTGTAGAAACCCGGTGTCTCTTTTCCTTGTGCTTGCAAAATTAGCTTGTTTTCATTAAACTTTTAATTTTCCTAGATCCAAGGCAACCCAAATTGGAAACAACAAGATGTTGGGAAGACTCTTCTCCAGGTTATTTTCTTTTAAAAGATGCAGCCAAAAAGAAATTAGTAAGTTCCCCCCATGAAATGAAAAAGAACATGAGATTCCTTATCTGCTCTGGAAGGGCTAAGAAGTTTAAACATTTAGGATTTAAGTAGCTCATATTTTAGCTACTTACTCAAATTAATAATAACAGCTATTATTTATGTATCATTTTAAGGTTTGCAAACCCTGTACAAATATTATCTGATTTTATTCTCACAACAATCCTGGGAGACAGGTGCTATTATCATTCCCATTTTGTAGATGAAAAAACAGAGATTAGGCAGAGATTAAGTGACTTGCCCAGCCAGGTTCAAATAGCTAGTAAGTGTCTGAAGCCACCTCTGAATTCAAATCTTCCAGACTTGAAGTCCAGCCTTCTATCCACTGAGTCACCTGGCTGCCTGACGTGACATTTTCATCTGATGGGCTGGGGAGAGATGTGTAGCAAGTGTAATAGATCAGTCTGTGAATAAATTAAAGAGTTCAATGAACAAATCACCTCCTACTATAGGTAGTACTTAAGGTTTTAGTCATATATATTAATATTTTATCAATGAAGAATCTGTACTTCAAATTTTATCTGTCAAGGGAGATTCAGCACCTCTATGGTTGTACACCTCTATTTTCTGTTCTGAAAGTGGCCACAGTAAATTATCTGCCCGAATCTGGGGAAAGCCTGAATGTCATACATGTCAATGTATGCTATTGGTCAAGAAAAACTGTGAAAGAAATTTTCTTTGTCTTTATGAAACCATTCTTTGTCAAGTTTCTAGTAAAAAATGAAAACAATGATGATGGTGATGATGATAATTCATTTAATCAACCAAATGAGACACATTATGGGAAAGTATTTGGAATAGATAACAGGTAGATAACAGGTGACATCTGTCTTTATTTTTTCAAAGTAAATTCCCAGCCTTATGTGATCTGTGACCCAGGACTACTCAAAGATTCTTGACTCACAAAGACTAGATTTGATTCTGGGGCCTGACCTCAGAGGGTTAGTTTTCTTTCTTTGACTTGTCTTCACCTGAAACTAATCCAGAACCACCACCACCAAAGCATAGGTATAATTTATGTCTAGGTTTCAAGATCCCAAACTTCTGCACAGGCACCTAATTGTCATATGGGTATTGGGCATGGGGCAGCCTTTATTACATCCCACAGAAAACACATGATACAGAGCATTTATGGAAGCCCCTACATAGAAACAAAACTTAGGGACTTAGAGCCTCAATCAGCTCCCCTAGAAGAGGACAAATTCGAGGTTGCTATCCGAGTAGCTTTTGTTATTTTGATAAGTCCTTCCAGTAGAATCCAACAATGTCTCCCCAATATTTGCAGTTCTACTCTATGGTTTATGAGAAGGTAAATATACTTGAGGACTGCAAAATAACCCCCTTCCTTATCAGATCTGCTTGTGTCTAGCCTTGTCATTGTCCTCTAAGAATTAAAAACTATTTAAACAATCATTTCATACTATATCAGGAAAACTCTCTTTAGAAGGTCTAGTGCCTGAACTCTCAAAGTCAGGAACCTTCTAACTTGGAGTTACTCATGAGGCAACTCCCAAAGTTTGTACAATTCAGGAAATCCCCAATCTCTGGATCTAAACCTAGATTCCAGGATAATACTGCCTGGGAATTAAAAATCCCCCCTCCTTCTACACAGGAAGTTGGGTTTACCCCTTCCCATTTCAGCCTTTATCTTTAATGGAAATGTTAAGTGTTTAATAAAACTGTCCTTGAACTCCCCTCTTGGATCTGCCTAATCCTGCCACATGCTTCTGCCCTATGTTGTTACTGCTGTAGCTTAGGAGACGGGAAGGAAAGAGTAGAAACCTCCCCTCCTGATCCTTGTACACTCTAGAAAAAAAAGAGACACGAGTGTACTGAGTGGCTTTTCTTTTCATCAGCTAGAATCTGATTTTGACTGCTGAGAATTGCCTCCTGGTTTATAGTACTACTGACATATGAATTTCCACCATAGAAGGGAGGCTGAATGAGGAATTAAGATGGTTTATTATTTTTATTGTTATTATTACTCATATACCAAAACTGTAAGTGTAACCCTCATTTGGGGAAACTCCTTTCCTAAACAGAAGAAATTTATTTTTAGTAAGGGTGGTTCATTATAATTTTTTGCTTGTCTATTAAGAGCAACATTTCCTCTCAAACATAGTTACTTGTAACTCCATGAATTTGCATGCCAATAGTTTGACAGACGTTTTTTCCCTACCATGTAACTTTGCACAAGTGCATGATAGATGTTCTAAAGAAACACTAAAGAAACTAAGGTAAGAGTAACCTCTCTCAGATTTGCTTGTAGGATAATTATTAGAACCTAAGCTGACCACACTACCCACTTTTAGATGATTCCCACCTTTCAATATCATTAACCATTGATCTCCTTGAGTTATTTTTGAGAACCAGTCATCAAAGATCTTCCTCCAATCAACACGTACCTAAATCTGAGGCCACTGTGTATCCCTACTGCGTCAACTGAATTTTTTCAAAAACCAATCATGCATGCAGGGGGAAAAGGCTTTTTGGAAGGCAGGAAATTATGTCCTGGCCAATTAGCACAACTAGATAGTCCATAAATTCAAGCATGAATGTCTTGAGCAAGTCATGCCCTTAAAATTTCAAGAACATTTGAGGAATGAGAGCATGTCCTCACTGATAGAGAATAATCTCAAAAGTGGAGCTTTTCCCCTATATAACAATTCATCTTCAAAATGCATTACTGCTGAAGATTCATTCTGTGATCCTCATATGAATACTGGTACTTGTATCTAAGTAGAGAAGGCTGGAAGAGGAACAGGAGCTCTGCAGTTTAGAGGTGCATGACCTGTGTATGGAAATACTGAAGGGAGTTTAGGCAACTTTTCAACTCTTTACACTGGATAACTATCCAAGGTCTGGTCAGGTGTTAACTCGTCTTAGCAATAACTCATATTCTTCAATAAAGAATTGGCATATATGTGAGCTATGCACTGAGTCTGGCTTTCACCTTTTAGAGAGATACAAGGAGTTATTTACAACATAATTATTCATTTAGAGAGCATTTACTGCTAAATGTTACAGAATAGGGAAGAGAGCTCTATTATTTCTCTGACCTTTAGAACTAGACACCAGAACCTTAAAAAGCAGTGTTTTTTGGCAATCATGTCATACTACTGACTTATATTGAATTTTCAGTTTGCAAAAACTCCCAGATCTTTTTCAGAAGAAAAAACAACCTGCTTCCTATCCATGTCTCCCCCATCCTATTTTTGTGGGATTGACTATTTGTATAGGTAGGCTTTATTTTATTTCACTTGGCTTTTTTGCACTTTGCAGAGGTTGTGTTGTTGTATTGGGATTTTTTGCTTTTTGTTGTCATTATTTTACAAAATGAAGGTTTGTAGTAATCCTGTTTTGAGCCACTTTGTTGGTACCATGTTTTTCCCAACAGCATGTGCTTATAACATGTCTCTGTCACATTTTGGCAATTTTCACCATATTTCAAACATTTTCATTATTATTTTATCTATTGTGTGAGGCAGTATAGGAGTGATCATGGAAGTTTTGTTTTGTTAAAAATAAATCTATTACTTTAATTGAAAGAGAAAAAATCTCCAGTCTGGCTAGATTTAAAAGGATAATGAGGTGCTGGGAATTGAGATAGGGAAGGTAGAGGCTAATGAGAATATATAGCATCCAGGACACAAAGAAAGCAGGTCTCTTTGGAAGGGACTGCCTGCTAAGCCCTACTACAGCTGAATATGTCTGGGATAAACAATTGTTTAACTTTCAGTGTTTGAGTATACTAAGAGTTGGTGAGGAACCTAAAGAATATAAAATTTCATAAGAATATAGATTTGGAACTGGAAGGAACCTAAGTGTTCATTAAGTGGAATTCCCTCATTTTATAAGTGAGGAAACTGTGTCCCAAAGAAGTTAAGTAATTTCACCAGGACTACCCAGAGTCAGAGGATTTGAACTCAGATCTTCCTGACAGAAATAAAATTCTATCCATTATGACAATTTAAAGAAGCAAATAAATAGTACAGTTATCCCTTCCATATTATGAGGTTTAGGGGCATGATACCCCTGTGATATGGAAAATCCTTGTAAAAAATTTTAGCGATCCCTTTGTGCCAGAGAAGAAGTCTTAATTTTTTCTTTTTCCTTCATGTGATATTTACAATACCTTATATTGTAAAATTTGGCTTAAGTATTTGTTCATAGGCTCTGCATTGTCTGCTGACCTTGGTGTGTCATCTGTGGCTTCCACAAAACTCCCCCAAAATTCCCATTTAATTTTTTATGCTGATCTATGATATATTGAACTGCAATGGGGAAAGTTTCAATGTGAAAGAAATAACTGCATAGGATTACCATGAAGAAAATAGAATTCTTATATAGATTTATTGTAGCCTTCACAATTCCTTGACTCACAATTTGTTTTGATGTGTATAATAAAACTTGATAATAAACATTTCCTACTATAAATGAATTAAACTCAAGATGTCTCTTTTTTGAAATGTGAACTTATTGCATCATTTTTTTCAGAAAGTATATTTACATTTTTCACCATTCAACTTCTAGGGCATGTTTCTGAAGATTATAAAACCTCAAGTCAAGAGGTAATAAGCTTCACAATTTAAGACTTGCTTGGAATTTGCATAGAAAAACCCAATAGCTTAATTAGTAAAGCTTGGTAATAGTAACTATAGCCACAAAAGTAGCCGAAACTTCAACAAATCTCAATCTCAGCTTTCCATGAAGAAGTCTCATTCTAGTCATTCTAGGGCTTCTCCTAAACTTCAGGAGAAGACAGAAAATTCACTGGCATTTTAAAACTTGTTGACACTGTTATTTCCTTGAGAAGCTTCATCATAAAGGCTCCTCCTTCATCAGGATGGATTCTGGAAATGATTCCATACAATGAGAAGTACTTCTCCCTCAACAATTTGAGAACCAGGTAAACTTTTTGGCTCTGAGTTGAACATGTTTACCTTTTTCTGATGAAGTTGTCAGTCATCATTAAAATATGACTTTTTTATTACTTTCCATAAATAATGTCAGTGGAGACAAGTTCCAAAATCTTAATACTTGATAGCACTTCTCTCTGAATCCATTGAGCCCAACCTTGTACTATGTAATGATATCTGCTGCCATCCTAGGCCAATAGTACCTCTTCTTCAGTAGTTCCAGGGTTCTCCCTGAATCCTTATGTCCAAAGTCATTGTATAGTAATCTCAAGGGCACAGAGTAAGTTTATATTGAGTAATACCAACTCTAGCCTCTAGCATATATGGGGATCGCCATCTGCTACAGAATTCCGTTTCATAGTCCCAACTTCTGCCATTGACAACAAGAGGGTGCCATCTTGTACATGGAACGTTAGTCTTTTTATATCACACCCTTGCTTCGTAACTTGCATTACTTCTCACAGTTCATTGTCAGTCAAGAATTCTCACTTCAGTTATTCAAAGACAACTGAGACAAAGGAATTAAAAGTTTTAAGTATGCTGTTGGCATACTGTTGGTTGGAAATCTCCAGTTCTCAGCTGCATTCCCTCTTGACTGTGACTCAGATACCTGAGGATCATATAAACATAAAGTAACTTTCACTTATTCCTTAAGTGTTACCAAAATTCAGTGTCATCAGGCATTATTTATCTGCTCTGACCAGTGGTGGATGCTGAATCTATAATAGTGTCCCTCCCTGTCTCTAGCAAACAGCATCTAACTTAGCACTTGAGGGATCATTGTCAGTCCACACTTGGAAGTTTGTTCCGTATGCTCTTTGACCTTTTCAGTGACAACCCACTTCAAAACCAAGGACTTGGATTTATATATGGGGTAGTGAATATGACAGTCAAGAAGTTCTCTTGTGGCAAATGCAATTGGTTTCTGATGACCATCACTTTCTTGGTACTCATCATAATCACATTTCCTTATAAAACAGTAATATTCCATGATATTCATGGACCACATCTTCTTTAGCTATTTTCCAAGTAATGGGCAAATATTTTGTTTCCAGTTCTCTGTCAAAATAAAAAGATGAGAAACATAGTTCTTAAAAATTTGCGACAACTGCCAAATATGGGAAAGTGCTTAAATATAAAAGATTCTGTTTACATAGCCAGTTTAAGAATATTTCTATCTTCTCTGGTTCAGTGTTCACATGTTGTTGAGATTTGTATCTTTATCTGAGGCTCTACAAAAACTACAGATTGACAGCTTGTCAATTGACAGCTTCATAGCAGTTTGCTTTCACTTTCAAATTATCTTCTTCTGTTTTTCTAATGTTTTCCCAATGGCAATGAAGTCATTTACAAACACTGATACTTTCAGGTAATGTATATCTTGGACCACTTTCTCCAGCAGCCATTGTAAAATGGCAGGTACTCATAAACTGCCTTGAGATAAATAGATGTGGGTAGATAGATAGATACATAGACAAACAGATATGTGTGCACATGTGTATACACATATGTACACATATGTATTTCTGTGTGACATATGTATGTGTGTATGTATGTATCCATTGGAATGGGACTCTCTCATTGTTAGACATCAATATTCCATGCTTGTATGAAGAGACCAGATAAATTGGTAAAAGTGGGAAAGATGAGAATCCTTCAATTCTCTTCAAGCTTTGAGTATCTTCAGACCTTCTTTGAGTTTCTGAGTCTTTTTGGTCTTTACGAACTCCTACCTTCCAGTTTTGAGTAAGAAGATTGAAGAGACCAGCACTACTTCAGATCACGGAAAGAAAAGATTCTAGGAAGACATGAAAGGAGCTGGAAGTCTCTATCATGCCCTATCCCCAACTTGCTACACTAGACATTTTGGGGAACTTTCCCTTGAGTGAGATTTAAGATTCTCTCTTTCTTGGTTGAGCTGAGTTACTTCCCCCGCCCCAATGAGAAGGAGAACTCTTTCATTCTGTATTGGTATATATAGTTTTCTGTATACTTTGTCTGTTTTATGTTTTGCCACCAATTTGGATAAATAGGTTTTCTTGGCTAAGTGCTTTGTGTGTACATTTTAGAACTGATATTTAGAGGAAAAGGGATCAGCCTCAGATATCAAGATTTTGGTCCTGCTCCCCCCCAAAATGAGCAGTGATCAAAAGTTAGCTTGAAGCTGAAAATCTAATCCTTTCAATATTTAAGGGAGAAGATAGATATAATTCTAGCCAGCATTCCACAGAAGATAGAAAAGTGGCCTCTGGCCCCAACATCCTGCTTTTCCAATTAATGGCACGAATTAAAGTCTCCTTTGGAGAAGGTTGGTGAGGGGATAGTATAGAGATGTCTATTATGCCTTCTTTACCCCCTGCTACATGTGGAGGAATAGCTTTCTCTATATGTCAGGACTTGTCACCTACATACACACATATATGTATGTATGTATATATTTAAGGTCATAAAATTTGCTGTACAGATGAATAAAGTTCTTTCTCTGTTTTCCTTAGTTGTAGAAATTTGATAGTATTCACTTCACATATCTAACACTTGAAACCACTGGCTACCTAATAAACAATCCAGGTCATTCCTCATTAGATTCTAAACTCCTTGAAGGCAGAGTCTATATTTTATCTCTTTTTTGTTTATCTTTGGCAGATAGTAGAAGCTTAGTAAATATTTCTCAGTTGGTTTATTGGTCATCTCCCTTGGCATGGTGGATGGGTTTCCCTTTGGTGCTCTTGTTCAAAGGTTGATATTCTATACACATTTCTAGATTTCCATTTTTCCATACCACCAATGCAGATGATGCAGAGAGACTCCAATGAGTTAGCAGTTCTTTGAAATGGACCTGACTCTCCTGATCAACTCCTCTTGGAGGTTAGTTCCAAAGTTTTCTCTTTTATTTTCAACACATTTGATATTTTTGAATGATCAAAGAAGTAATCTTGCTATATTTTACTTTTTAATTCCCCCAACTCTTGCATATGTAATTCCAATACTCCTAAAATGTTCTTGTTTTTATATTGAGGACACTACTAGAATCAAGACTTGTCTAAGCTTCTACCTTCTCCACATGACTCTCTATTTTAAACAAGTTAGACCTCATTAGAATGATCTATTACGATGATATTCACCAAATCAATAATGCTTAATTAAGTGCTAAGCATGCAATTACAATGACACAATAAAGCAGTACTGCAAGTGACACCCAAGCATTCCAATCAATAGCAATGTAACAGAAAGAGTAGCTTCATTCACAAACCAAAAATTGATAAATAATGACACATACAGTAAATAAATCAAAATCATTACACAGACACACACATACACACACATACGCACACACACACATATATATATATGTATATATATATATATATACTTTTCAAAACACATATGAAACTCTACAAATAGGAACACTGAAACACTGAAAATAAGTACCTTGTACTTATAATCCTTTTTTATTAATACAGTGGTAGATAGAACCTAAATGAGAAAACCACCATAGTAGAAAATAAGATATAAAATGTTATTAAAAACATTTTTAAATGATTTGTCTTTGAAAAATGAAAGAAATACAAATTAAAGCAGAAAGTGAGTTGTTTCTTGAAACAATTCAGGATTGAAAAAATTCAGTGAATAAATAAATATATAAACAATTCCCCCTCAAAAAAATAAATTAAAAAGGAGCAAAACTTTTTAAAATAGGATATACTTAATATCAGTGTTTCCACAATCTTCACAATATGAAACAAGATTGTACAAAAGAAAATAAAGCTCTTAGATGTAACTCCCACATCTTACCAAGTGGAGGACTGAGGAAGTGGAGTCAGGTGATATTGTTCTACCAAGCTTACATGCTCAGTTGGAGGCCTTCAGTTTGGTTGTGGCATTCGCCCTATATAGAAACATGATCTTCCCATAGTCCTTAGCAGGTCAGGTTTGGAAATGGCAGCAGAAGGAAGATGGGCTGCCAAGTGCTCTAAAGCCCAGAATCTAGGCTTAAACATCTGCTTTCCTGCTGTCAGTGTGGCTTTTCTCTTCCATGACTTGCAACTCATTGTGGGTGACTCTCTGGGTCCCAGATAATTTTTATCCCAGTTCAGAAGGACAGTTCAGAAGGACGAACAGTTCTTGCTAACTCTGAAGTGCTCTGTCTCTTACTCCTAGATCAGTTCCTCCTGAGAACTATTTTTCCCAGGCTCCTGGAAAAAGAATCTCTTTTATCCTTACTAAACTGTGCATAATAAACAAATAATATCCAAAAAGAAAAATCAAACTGTGACTAATAAAATCAAAATCATTGGCAAGTATATTTTAAGATATATAATAAAATCTAAATTGAAAATGGAAGGAGACGTAGTCCCAGTCCTTAGAGAATCATAGGGAATAGTTTCTGTTTGTTGCTTAACTAAAGCAGAGGCTTGATGAGTCTGTTTTCAGAAATGTTTGATGTATGGAAGGGCCTTTCCTTCTCTACTTCACAGTATGCACAGTTATCCTTTAACTATTTCCTTTTGGGCTGACTTTGAAGTGATGAGATACCTTTGCATTGTCTGCTGAGCCAGAACTGAGGGTGAGAGGGGAAAAAGAACTGTTAAGGCCTTCTAGGTGCAGGAGGAGCCTCAGGCCTTCTCACTTGGCTGGTCACCTGGATCTTAGGTCTCTTTCATATTTATTCTTTTCTGATCTTAAGTAAATATCAGAGATGGAATGAACAGGATTTTTCCTTCAAAAGTTCAGAAGTTGCTAAACCATCAGAGCAACTAAAGCCTAAAGCAGTTATCTGGTAGCAACAAGCAGCCAAGCCTTGTGAGGAGCCAACACTGAGGAGCAACATGTTTGAGCCAGCTTAGCAGTGGATCACTCTGGCAGGGAGACACCCTGCCTGCAAGCATGAGAGGGAAAGAGAAGTGAAATATGTGGGGGCAATGTTGGTAGCCATGTCTTTAGGTGTGAATCCTCTCTTCCCAAGTACCAAGTTGATAGAGGAGAGTGAACTTCCACTTTCAAAGATTTTTATCCTTCAGTTCTTGCTATATTTTCTCAATAAATATCCCTTTGTAAAATCTAATTGGTTAATTGATATTGAGGTGGGATCAACTGGTCAAAATCTGCCAGAAATCTAAAGTAGAGGGAATATAATGAATGAGACAATGCCTCAATCCCTCAGTATCCTAGAAGGTAATCCTGAGGAAAACTTTGCTAGCTTTGCTTTTAAACTCAATTTGCTAATCCAAGCACAGGTAGGGAGAATGATGTCCAAGTGCTATGTGTTTTAACAAATGTTGATTGTCCTTCATTTTTTGAAGAAGAACAATAACATTGAAAGGATGATGTGTTGACTTAACCATGAATTAGATTTCAGTGAGGCAGGGTTAGTCAGAGTTGCCAGTTTCACTTTCTCTTCCATAGTCATCAAAGTCCATGACCTGGAATGCAGTGGATGAACTTGGTATCTTCAATATCTGACCAAGCTCTAAGTGCTCCACAGCTCCTGCTTCAGCTGCTTTCATGACTGTTAGAACAAATTATTTTCATCTGCCCATTTCACCGGAGGAAGTCTTCACATGCTTGGGACAGACATACCTCTAATTCGCTGATGGGTTTGAAGCTTCTTGGCTACCCTCAATCTGGGTTAGCCCATCTACTAAAACAGTTTTACCAGAGGGTGGCCACTGTGCATGCTGCAATATGCTGGAGTCACAGGTGAGAGTCCGGTGAAGGTGGACACCAAGAGTGGATGACTTGCCCTGAAAAGGGTTCAGCAAGCTCTCACATCAGAGGTGCTAGCTCTCCTTGAACACCTTATATCTCATTTCAACAGAGATGATGCAAAGAATGGAGGAGAAAGGACTCCCTGGCACCCTGGAGAATGGTTCTCCCAGGATGAATGTGGGGTACCCAAGTACCACTAAATTGAGTGAATTTCTATCTCACTATTTCAGGGACTCTCCTCTTACTATTGTCTGGTTGTAATTGTCCTTGACCTGGAAACCTCTTTCTCTTGGACATTCCTCAGCTTCTCCCTCCCTGGTTTTGCTACATAATTTGTCTTCTTTTGGCCATCAATCATTAGCTCTCTCCTGGAAAACAATGTCAAGGTCAAAGACAATCTTCCCTGGGCTTGGAAAGGTAGACTGAGTAATGTTTGCCTGAACCCAAAGGTACACCTCTTAAATTCCTTTCTCCTTAGTGACAGCTCTGAGAAATATAACTAAATATAACTAAGATACAGTTACATCCATTAAAATAACCCTTGGGCAAACATTTACTCATATACCTCAAAACTATTCAAAATGAACATACCCTGTATGTAAATGAATTTCAGTACTGTTGAAAAAATGACATGAGTTGAACAAAGGAAAAAAAAATTCTGATCAAACTCTTAAAAAAAAAAATTGGTTCATCAGCCCAAATCAGCACTCATGAGCAAAGATGGTGTCTAGTAATCCTGGAAAAACTTGACCCATTGTTATTTTTTCATAAATTCTTGTATATTTTGTCTCTGTCTTCCCTCTTAATTTCCAAAATGAGTAGTTACCATATCGGGTTGGACAAACATAAATCTCTTCTTCTTTCTTCTTGTTTGAATAAAGATAATTCTTTAGATAGTTGCCATCTGCATTATTCATGGGATGTATTGTAGGTCACTGGGACTTCAGAAAAGGCTTAGGTTGACTATTTCAAAAGCAAATCAGATCTAGACTGATTTACTTAAGTGTTATTTTAATAGAAGATTGAATGAGTTGGTGTTTTCATCTCTTCACAAAAATATTTGAACACAGCTGTTACCCTCCATCTTGCCACCCATATGCTTATGTTTTTAAACATGGTTTGAACTTGAAGCAGTTTTCTTATATAAAAATTCTTTAGCAAAGTCCCATTTCCAATAACAATATTCTCATGTGTATCTTCTGCTTCTTATATTTTCCTTATTAATTAACCTATTAAAGCATGGTTTCCTGATCTTCTTGCTTTGTATTATTTGTCAATGGTACCCCACCCTTTGGCTTAAAGGTATCCCAGCTTGGCACAATAGAGTAGAAAACTTAGGCTGAATATCTAATATGCATTTCAAGGAATATATTTGACTTGATTATGACAGCATGTAGAGTTTTCTCTGCCAAATACACAGCGCCTTTATTAGAATTTTCAAATGGTACTCAATTCCCTCAAGACACTTTCTGGGAATCCTATGATACTTGTTTCCAAAACCCATGTCACACTCCTAGTATAAACTGGATAGTTGTTGGGTAAAGGAATCCTAAAAACAATAAGGAAGAGAACTGAAAAAAATAGGAGAAAAAAAGAACAATAGGAGGAAGAAAAGGAAGAAAAAACAGGAGAAAGAAAAATATCTCCCTAGTTTCATCTTTTGCTTTTTAGACACACCAATTGACTCCAGACCCAAATTAGGAGAACTAGATTTTTCAACGTTCACATCTAACATAAGAAGGATCATCAGACTTAGGGGTAAAAGAGAATTTAGAGAAAATCTAGTTCAATACCCATCATTTTTACAGATGAGGAAACTGAGGCCTAGGCCTAGAAAGGTGAAGTGATATCCTCAAGTTCATATAGTAAATGAATAGCAGACGTAGAATTTAAACCCAGATTATCTAATACTGGTTCAGTACTACATTTCAACATGCCCCCTAAAGAGGTGCCAGCAGTGCCCAATTTGGCAGGGTAGAAACATAATAAATGCTTTGAAAAAATAATTTAGGCAAAAACTCCAAACCCACAGTACTTTCTGGTGTTTGAAGTAGGGAAGAGAAATATTCTAGCTACATATGCTGACAAAATCACAAAATTTTAGAATTGGAAGTGATCTGATCAGTCATCTAATCTGATACATACTCTAAAATGGTATAGCCATTGCAGCATTCATGGCAAGTAGTAACCTAGACTCTCTCTAATGACCTTTGTTAAGAAGGTCTCAGACAAAAAATATTTAGATGAACTGATTCAAAGTGAAATTAGCAGAACCAGGAAAACATTGTACACAGTAACATCAATACTATACAATAATCAACTATGAATGATTTACCTGTTCTCAGCAATACAATGATCTAAGACAATTTCCAAGGACTTGTGATGGAAAATGCTATCTACATCCAAACAAAGAATTAATGCAAACTGAGTGCAAATCGAAGTGTACTATTTTCTCTTTTTTTGTATGTATTTTTTCTACCTTTGGTCTGTTCCTTCTTTCACAGTATGACTAATAAGGAAATGTATTACATAATGACACGTATGTCACCTTTCAAATTGTTTATCATTTTGGGGGGGAGGAAGGGAGGGAGAAAAATTTGAAACTCAAGATTTAAAAAAATGAATGTTAGAAATTGTCTTTCCATATAATTGGGAAAAAAAACAAAATACTATTTAAAAGGGGTTGGGGGGAATGCAGGCAACCACAAGAGATGGCTCTTTCTACTTCTGATTACTCACATTGCTAGAAAGTTTTAAGCACCAAACAAAAATGTGCCTCTTTGCAACTTCTGTCAGTTGTTCCTGATTTGTTCCTCTTAGAGTGAAGCAAAAATCTGATCCCTCTTCCAAATGACAGCCCCTTAAATACTTGAAGATAGACAATTTTGTAAACTATTAAAAGTTGATGAAGGATGAAATTGAGCAGATCAGGAGAACCATTTCTATAATACCAATGACACTGGAAAAACACAAAACTTTGAAAGCTATGAGAAGATTAATATAATGACCATCCATGATACCAGAGGATCAGTAATGAGCAATACTATCCATTACAGAGAGGGGATGGGTTTAGGGTGTAGAATGAGACAAACACTCACACACACACACACACATGTGCTTGTACATATGTATACATACATACACACTCATACACACATAGATTATCTATATCTATACACACACCATCACTGAGTGAATTTGTTTTTTTCTGTGCATATTTGTTATAAAAATTTGTTTTTCTTTCCTTTTCAGCAGAGTGAGGGTGGGAGGGATAAGAAAATAGATTTCTGCTAATTTTTTAAAAATAGAACATGAGAAGGGTGCTATAGATGTGAAATATATGAACTTTCAGATGAGTTCACTGTATTCTTGGCTTACTCAGCTGTTTTAATTTGTTAAAAGAGATCTCTCATGAAGTGGGCATAATCTGTAAATGTTTATAGTATGAAAACAAAATGTATAAATAAACCTTTTTTTAAAAGATAGCCATCATGTCCTATTTCCCTTGTCTCTCCAATACACCTCCTCTCCAGCTAAACTGTGACAATTCCTCCAACTTTCTTTCACACGTGGAACTGTGATTCATGTGAATTCCATTGGATCTAAACAGTACTGCTATAGCATCATTTGTCCCTTAAATAGTTTCAATAAGGGGGTTTCTTCCCACAGTTAGGGAGGGAATTTATTATTTTCCTGCTTGCATTTTTTCCATTGTATAATATCTTGATTTAAAAAACATGAATAAAAAACCACATCTTACTTTATTTTGATTACTCTGATGACTGTATTTTTCTTGTGATAGGAAATCAAACTACAACTAAAGGTTATTTTTCAAAAATACTTCCTCTAGCAAACAATGATTATTCTAGAATGTGATTCAGGTTAAATTATGCTTTTGGAATGGGAAATAATTATTTCCAGAAAAGGGACAGCAGAAGTGGGTCACAGCTGGGATCAGAGCCCTTCTAAAAGTAAATTTTCCGTAAGAAGACTGGAATGTTCTAAGTCAAGCAGATTCAATTAACTCTTATTCAGTGCCATTCAGTTAAATATCATTTATTAAGCTCCTGTGATATGTCAAACCCTCTGCTAGGCACTGAGGATGTAAATATAAAAGTAAGATAGTCTCTTCCCGCAAGGAGCTTACATCATGCTAATGGGAAATAGCATATATACAGTTAACTAAGAACAAAATACATTAAACAAAAAATAATTGAGGGGATACTCACATGATGAGGGGGTAGTAATGAGGCATTTTGTAGGAAATAACACTTGGATTAAATTTTGAAGACAGTGAGGGGTGAAAGTGATTTAGAAGAGCCTTCCAGTCATGGGAGCTGCCTTCACTAAAGGGATAGAGGAAGATGGAATGTAATACTGGTAGAACAACAAACAAGAAGGCTGATCTGCCTAGAATGTAATGTGTATATGTGCATGCATGTGTGTGTATGTATATGTGTGTGTATAGAAGTAATGCACAACCAACCATTCTGGGAAAGTAAGTAGGAATGAGATTGTGAAGGGCTCTAAATACCAAACAGAAGACTTTTTTAATGCTAAAGGCAATAAAGACCCACTGAAGCTTCTTAAGGAAGGGAGTAAGACTATGTTTTGAGAATTTCAATTTGGCAGATCCACTGTAATATGGATTCACTTGGGATAAAAGAGTATCTGAGAATTGAATAACAGATGAAAATGGCCACTTGTCTGATATGTATCAATGTTGGTGAGCCTGTGGACACCATTAGAAAGTTGCAGAGGTATCAAAAATTCAATCTAATGAACTGACTAATGGAGCTCACTTTGATAGAGAGTACTAAATAGTTGTCTATAAAGGAGCAAGATTTCCTAAAGATGAAACTCCATCTAGAATAAAATTGGGCACCTTATCAGGATAAGTCCTAAGAACTTCTTGGAAAATGGAGGAAAGAAAAGAAAAGATATAGTATTCTAATCACCTATTTTGAAATTTTAGAGCTTAGGTCTAGGTTTTCCCTGTATTATAAGGTCAAAAGCATAAGCTGAACGTTATGAAAGAAGATTGACATTTCCAGAGACCTCTTTGAAGCCCCATTCAATGCTGTAGCATAGATTAAGGCCAATTTTCACCCATATCAAAGAAATAACATGATATAATGATTAAATACTAGGCATGGAATCAAGAAGATCTAAATTCAGATCTGGCCTTTGCCATGTACTAACTCTATGACCATAGGCAAGTCATTGAACTTTTCTGTTTTCTCATCTGAAAAATGAGAGGGTAACACCAGGAGGCCTCTGAGAACCTTCCATCTCCAAATCTATGATCACCTGGGTGAGAGTGGAGTTCGTCTAGACCCAGTTCCAGCCCAAGGGCAACAGCAGCTTCTACTTTTGGAACCCTGGCCTAAAGAACCTGGGGGAATTAAGCAGCTGATCTGGACCCCAGTCCTGAGTGGCAGTCCTGGAGTGAGGAGAAGTGTTGGTATGGTGGACTTGGTGGTGGCTGTGGAGAGGGAATCCTACTCATGGTTCCAGGGCAGAAAAGAGTACTTATGGTTGCTTACAGACCAGAATGCAGAGGAGGAGAGGAGTAAACTCATCTCCCTTGATTGTTACACCTTAGAGGAACTGAAAACTTACAGCTCCCTACGGTATACCCTCCACTTGACAAAGGACTCAAAAGTCAAGTAACTGGCTGGGAAAATACCCAAAAAAAGGGGAAAAAATAAGACTATAGAAAGTTACTTTCTTGATGAAAAGGTATACTTTCTTCCATCCTTTTGGATGAGGAAGAACAAAACACACCATCAGAAGAAGACATAAAAGTCAAGGCTTCTACATCCAAAACCCCCCCAAAATATGTAATGGTCTCAGGCCATGGAAGAGCTCAAAAAGGATTTTGAAACTCTAGTCACAGAGGTGGAAGAAAAATTGGGAAGAGGAATGAGAGTGATGCAAGAAAGTCATGAAAAGCAAGTCAACAGCTTTCTAAAGGAGACCCCCCAAATGCTGAAGAAAATAACTTCTTTAAAAATAGACTAACCCAAATGGTAAAAGAGGTTCAAAAAGCCAATAAGGAGAAGAATGCTTTAAAAAGCAGAATTTGCCAAATTGAAAAGGTCACTGAAGAAAATAGTTCATTAAAAATTAGAATGGAGCAGATGAAAGCTAATGACTTTATGAGAAACCAAGAAATTATAAAAACAAAACCAAAAGAATGACAAAATAGAAGACAATGTGAAATATCTCACTGAAAAAATAACTGACCTGGAAAATAGATTCAGGAGAGATAATTTAAAAATTATTGGTCTACCTGAAAACCATGATCAAAAAAAGAGCCTAGATGTCATCTTCCAAGAAATTATCAAGGAAAACTTTCCTAATATTCTAGACTCAGAGGGTAAAATAGAAATGTAAAAAATTCACCAATTATCTCCTGAAAGAGATTCCAAAAGGAAAACTCCTAGGAATATTGTAGCCAAGTTCCAGAGTTCCCAGGTCAAGGAGAAAATATTATAAGCAATCAGAAAGAAACAATTCAAGTATTGTGGAAATACAATCAGAATAACACAGGATTTAGCAGCTTCTACACTAAGGGATCAAAGGGATTGCAATATGATATTCCAGAGGTCAAAGGAGATAGGATCAAAACTAAGAATCACCACCTCAGCAAAACTGAGTATAATACTTCAGGGGAAAAAATGGAATTTCAATGAAATAGAGGACTTCCAAGAATTCTTGTTGAAGAGACTGGAGCTGAATAGAAAATCTGACTTTCAAATACAAGAATCAAGAGAAACATGAAGAGGTAAACAGGAAAGAGAAACCTTAAGGAACTCATTAAAGTTGAACTATTTACATTCCTACATGTAAAGATGTTATTTGTAACTCATGAGACCTTTTTCAGTATTAAAGTAGTTAGTGGGAATATATATATATATTCCATATATATTTACATGTATATGTAAATGTGGTATAGATATATATGTATGTGTATATTATATATGTATAGGTATGTATATGTTCATGGGGGTATGTGTATATGTGTGTATATTTATATGGGCATATGTGTATTTATATATGTATGTGTGTATATGTATATATGACAGAGGGCATAGGGTGAACTGAATATGAAGGGCAAATACCTAAAAAAAAATAAAATTTACTGTTGAATGGAATGTACTAGTAGTAAGAGAAAGGGAGAGAGAGAATGTAGCAAATCATCTCACATAAAAGAGGGAAGAAAAAGCTTTTACAATGGAGGCAAAGAGGGGGGATATGAAAGGAAATAATTGAGCTTTACTCATATGGGATTTGACTTAAGGAGGGAATAACACATACTCCATGGGATATGGAAATCTATTTTACCCTGCAGGAAGGCAAGGAGCAAGAGGATAAGAGAGAGAAGATAATACAAGGGACAGAAAATTGGGGAAAAGGATAATCAGGAGCAAACACTATTATGGGAGGACATGTCAAGAGAATGAAATATATGGAGGGCAGGATAGGACAGAGGGAAATGTGGTTAGTCTCTTTCAACATAACTATTATGGAAGTGCTTTGCATTGTTACAAATGTATGACCTATACGGAATTGCTTGTTTTCTCAATGAGGGTGGGTGAAGAGGGAGGGAGAGAATATGAAACTCAAAGCTTTAAGAATGAATGTTAAAAATTGTTTTGGCATACAACTGGAAATTAAGATATATAGGCAATGGAGTATAGAAATCTATTTTACCCTAGAGGAAAATAGAGGGGACTAGGGATGGAAGAAGGATGGGTAATAGAAGGAAGGACAGACAGGAGGAAGGGGTGGATGGGGTGCCTGCCCTCCTGGGGTGGGGGTGGGGAGAGATGGGGAGAAAATTTTGAATTCAAATTCTTGTGGAAGTGAATGTTGAGAACTGAAAAATAAATAAATAATATATTAAAAAATAGAATAAAATTTCATCTTACTGAAAAAACTTTAGAGGATAAGGAGAAAAGCTTGGCACTCTAATCCAACATTTAGGAATTCTTTTTCAAGTCAGGAATAAAAAACAGTATCAAAAAAACTTTTAAAAACGTATATTGTTTGTTTTGTCTCTCTTGAACATAAAACTCTTTTAGTCCGTAGGCTGAAGGCAAGAAAGGACTGTTCTAAGCTCTTGAGAAATTGCTACCATTTTTCGCTAAGTGCCAGGCACTGTGTTAAGCACATTACAGTTGTTATCTCACTGGATCATCACTGCAACCCTGGAAAGTAAGTGTTATTATTATCCCCATTTTTCAGATGAGGAAACTGAGGCAAAAAGAGGTTAAGCAACTTGCATAGGGTCACATGGCTAGAAAACATCTGAAGTGGTTTTGAAGTTGAGCCTTCATGACTTCAGGTCCAGTGCTCTATCTCCTTAGCATCTAGCAACCCTTTCTTTCTGAATTATGGTCGAAACGCTAAGGGCTAGAAATAAAAGACCTTCATTTCTATCATGGAAAATGTACTATTTAATTAAAGCTCCACTCTCATGGCATACATTAATATAGGCAGTGCCCCTCACACTTACCCCCAGATGTCCATAAGATGGTGGTCAAAAGTTGATTTGTAATTTGATTTTTTTATAACTTGTATTTTTCATCAGAAACAATGTTTTAAATGATTACAAAGGTCTCAGGCTAGCCCACAAAAGGGTTTTCAACCTGTAATGTGTGTGTGCATGTATATGTGTTTGTTTGCTTGTATGTTTTGATTTATAACTATGATTTCATCAATGTTGGGAGCTGCCAGATAAGGAATTTCCCCCTATAAATTCAGATCAGTGCAATGACTTTCCTCTGTTGATTATCTTCAATTAATACTGTATACATCCTATTAATCCACAGTAATTTACATATTGTTTCCCCCATTGGACTGTGAGCTCCTTGAGGGTAGGCCTATCTTTGTATTCCCAGGGCCTGAAACAGAGTAGAAACTTAATAAAAGCTTGCTATCTGTAGTTGATTAGGACACGAGAATTTACATGACTTGTTCATGGGACCAGTAGGTATTAAAGGCAGGCCATCCTGACTCCAAAGCCAAGTCTCTCTCTATCCACTAGCGGGATAGGGAATGTGTAGTCTCACGGCCACATGGCTTGTGGCTTCACATGCAGTCTGCATTCCATCAAAGGGCCACATTTGAGAACCTAGAGGGCCACGTGGGACCTCAAGGCCACAGATTACCCATCCTTGTACACCATGTTTCCTCTCTAAAACTAAAATCATGCAAGTAAAAATTAGTTTTAAAAAAATGCTTTTCTCCATGGCACATCTTCAGTTTTTCCTTAGATGTTAGAAACAGACTCACGAAAGGACATGTGGATTTTCTCCACGTGGAAATGGTGCAAAATTTAAAACCAATAAAATCCTTAAAGAGTATGGTGAGCCATTAAGTTGTTGTTTGTCCTTCATTTTCAAAGGGCACCAAAGACATCACTGGGTGATATCTTGACTTGTGAGTGAATTGGATTTAAATAAGACAGAGTTGAGCAAACTGGCCCACTTCTCTCTTCCAGAATTGTTGAAATCCAGCTGCAAAAGTCAGATAAGAGGAACCAGATTGCATTGACGTCTTCAATGTCTGACCAAGCTTTAAGTGCCCCATTGCACCTGCTTCAACTGCCTTCGTAGCCACTGGCACAAATTGTTCTCATCCACCTATTCAGCTGGGAAAGTCTTCACATCTTTGGGATAGACATCTTCAAGAGTTGAGTTTAGTTTAAAGCATTCATCATTTCTACTATGCTGAGTCTCATTTTCCTCATCTGTAAAATGTAGAAAAATAGGGCACAACTTATCTTGCATGAAGAAACAATTTTGTAAATTTTTGTAATTTTGGCAGCTAGATACACAGTGGACCTGGAATCGGGTAGATTAGTTCAAATCTGATCTCAGACAACAGCTGTATGACCCGAAGCAAGTCACTTAATCTCTGTATGCCTCAGTTTCCTCAACTGTAAAATGAGGACCTAAAATAGCTCCTGTTTATCAGATCATATCAGTTAAGATCAAATGCCATAAAATTCATGAAGTGCTTGTCATAGTTTTTGGCACTTACTTAAATGCACTTGAGGTAGAAGATGAAACTCAGAGAACATATCAACTGAGAAGTCAGTTCTATTGGGAGAGTGGGAGAGGGGACATCTCATTCCTTAGAGAGTTTGTCCCATATTCCTCCATAACATTTAGGGATGAAGGCAAACCTTGTAAAAATGATGTCACAGATATGAACAAGATCCTGAGATTGGTGGCCTAGGGGGTAGCTGCATGGTATGAAAGTACAAGCTAGCTAAAGACTATAAAGGAAAAGTCTAAGACAGTGGTCACAGCAGGGGAAAACTAAATCTACCCGGGGAGGAAAGAGGTTCGAGCCCTGAGACAAATTCCCAGCTGCCCTGCACTTGTCACATCTTTGGTAAGAGCTAAGGCTCAAATTGAGCTGGACTGGTCTCATGGGACTGATGAACTTGGGCTGGTTTCAGCCATGATATATTAAGGTTACTGTGATTTCATGTTGGTCTTGGCAAGCTATTGAGATTTGTGCATATTTCTTATTACCAGAGTAGCTACCGAATATTTGTAGTCACAAATACTTCCAGCTCTTGTTTCTTACATCTCAATTTTCAATTTTCAAATCATCTCAATTTTCACATTTATTTCTTTTTAACCTTGCATCATAGAGAAGAATACTCCACTGATGCTAGGCCTCCATTGGTGGAGAATGGCCAAGGACATTAGCTTCAGTTTTAGTTCAATGGACACAGGGGAAAAGAACTGAGGCTTTTCTCTCCAGCTGGCAATGGTAGGAAGTAGTACCCAGTGACTTAGTTACTAGTAAAGCCTTACTCATGAAGGAAAAAAAGTAAATGACTCAATACAGACCTGACTATGAATATTAACAATGCTTTAAATAAATAGTGTAGAGTGAGAAGACTTGGTATAGTAGAAAAGAATACCAGTTTTCAAGCCAGACAGGCCCAGTTCATCACTAACCATCCATCTCAACGTCATGTCCCCTCTAACATAAGACCTTTCCTGGTTTCCTCCAGTGGCTAGTGTTTACCCTCTACCCCTGAAAACTCTTTCTATGCTTTAAATGTTGTATCTCCCAGTAGAAAATAAGTTCTTTGAGGTTGGTGTCTATTTCATTTTTGCCCTTTTATCCTCAGTTAGCACATTACTGTACATATTTTGTTGTTGAATCATTTCAGTTGTGTATTACCCTTCATGACCCATTTTGGGGTTTGTTTGGCAAAAATATTGAAGTGGTTTGCCATTTCCTTCTCCAGCTCATTTTACAGATGATGAACTGGGGTAAATAGAGTTAAATGACTTGCCCAGGGTCATACAACTAATAAGTGTCTGAGGCTGGTTTTGAACTCATGAAAATAAAATCTTCCTGACTCCAGGGCCAGCACTGTATCTGTTGCACCCCCTGCTGTCCCTACTGTACATATACTAGGCATTAATAAGTGAATGAATGAATGAATGAATGAATCAGATGACAAGTGATTATGTCCTGGTTCCAATAATTATTATCTGTGTAGCCTTGGACAAATTACTTAACCTCTCTGAACCTTATCATATGTAAAATATAAGGAATAATAATGCAGGATTATTGAAAGAAATGTGTGGAGATATGAACCACTGTCATTTTTAGAGACACAAAAGTCCAGGCCTAGCCAGTTGAATTCAAGGAGGAACCAAACCTATAGAAGACTGTGGAAAGAGCATCTTAATGGGGGTTGGAGGTACTAAGTTCAAATCTACCTTCTAACATTTGCTAAATACATGGCCTTCAGGAAAATGTTTAACCTCCCTGGAACAGTTTTCTTTCCTGTAACATGAGGAGGTCAGATAAGATAAATGGTTCTCAAAGTGTGGCTCAGGGAACAGAGGGTCCCCAAGACCCTTTCAAGGGGTTCTCAAGGTCAAGACAATTTTCATAATAATACCAAGATGTTTTTATTCTAACACAGTAAATATTAATAGATATAAATAGCATTTAACAAAAATTCAAGGGGAGGTACCTCAAAAATTTTTAAGAGTATAAAGTGGTCCTGAGAGGAGAGGAATGTTTAAGAACAGTTGGACTTAATATGATCTATTCTTGTGATTTGCAGATCTTTATTTTCCTTACCTCTTAACCTGGTTTTCTTAGATCTGTTTTTTGCTTAAAGGGAGGAAGGAGGAAATTCAAGCTGATAGACTGTAGCAAATCTCTAATGTGCGTCAGAAAAAGCCAGATTCCTAACTCTAGTCCCAAAGAAAGGTCAGGAAAAAAAATTTCTGCCTACCTGACCTACAAATTGGTTTGTCCTCCCCTAAGAAAAGTCTAACCTGTGGTCTGACATCTTTAAAATGGAAACATTGTGCCTTCCTTGAACAATTTATCTTGGAAAATGGAGTTCAGCTGCTTGGGGATTTAACATAGCCGGCTGCTGCATTTGATCTCCAGTCTGCCTGTCACGAGGGTGCCCTGACTCTAGAACAGCAGGAGTTTCTTTCCACATTTACTTTAGGGCCACGATCAGACCTCTCTCTTGTTCAGGAGATTGACCACAAGAGATTAGGGTATTCTCAGTTACTTGCCCGTAGATTATCCACATAGGAAAACGTAACCCATTTATGCATAGGTCATCATTGGATAAGGCATCAAATATCACAAAAAAGGCTCTACAGTACTCAGAATATACCCCTAGAAGTTGGATGGTCCCCTGCAATTCACCATAATGGGATCTGCCTCATCTTCTGCTTCATCTGTTGCCTTAGCCTGTCAATGATCCATTGCTTGATTTAAACCCTAAATAAATAGATTCACTCCCCTACTCTATAAATCAGTCTGCAGCATCTGGTATTCTCCTGCTATCTCCTCTGTGCTCCTGTACTCTCTGTTCAGGGTTAGCCCCACACCCCTTGCCCTGCAGCGCTCTGTTCTCCCTGGGAGGTGGTGTGTGAGGCAGCCTGTTGGAGGCTGTTGGCCAGACCACACCGACAGTGAGCAATGACTAGTAATAAACTGTTTACTCCACTGCACTCTGGTATCCAGGCCATTACACACACTGTGGTCTCTAACTTAATGACCGGATCTCCTCAGCCTGTACACACTAACCAGGTACGGAAGGCCTGGTTGCATGATCCCTGTCCAGCAGCTTCTGGAGAGGAGATGACCTCAATCTCCCCCTTTTCCCACTCCTCCTATCCTTGGAAATCTCCCTTCTGCCTTCTCAGAGAGTTTGTATGGCATGGCAGAGAACCAGACTTAAGAGTCAGGGTTATCTTGATCAATTTCCATCTCAGACATCTACTTGAACTGATGTGTTATTCTGGGCAAGTCACTTAAGCCTCTCCCATTCTCAGCTTTCTCATTTGTAAAAGTGGGAAAATGATATCTGTAGCATTTACCTCACTGGGTTGTTGTGAGAATCTCATGAAATAATGTGAGTTAAATGCTTTGCAAAACTTAAAATGCCATTTAAATGTCAGTGGTTATGATCATTCCTGTCAGAAAGCTTCTCCAAGTACATCATGCTGAACAAGTGGTTTCTTTTCTTTTCTTTCCCCAGTGATTGTTTTTGTTTCATGGTCCACGTGTTTCCCCATGAAACAAGGCATTTGGGAAAATACGGTACTGTAGCTAATAGACTCCCACCATGTTTGTGAAGAAATTCAATCAGACCTCCTTCCTATTTCTTTCTTCCTGTATGGTATTTATTTTGGGTTTGTTTTTATTACTGAGATACTCCAATAGCTTAGCAGAATGACTTGTGTGCTAAGGAAACGTTCATTAAGTGTGGAATTGAACGAAATGTGTCGAATCCTTTCAGGAAGTCAGGGGGTGTGGCCAAGGCCCTCTCCCCGATGAAGAAAACAGAAAGGCCTGTCCTACTTTCCCCCTTGGGAGAGAGAAGAAACATACTCTCTGAGCCATTCCGGCTTGCTATCTCTTTCATGACTCCTATTCTCTGTGTCTCTTCATGTCACCCCTCAGCCATGCCAAGTATGATGACAGCCATAAAAAATTAGGCCTGTTAGCAAGAGGAAAGATCAGAGGCCTTGATTCCTGTTGAGCCCCGGCAACAGCAGCTGCCATCTGGTTCACCATCACAAGCTAATGTGGGATCTGATTTATGAAGCTTCTCAGGTCAGCGAGTGGGCCACGTGCACTGCCCTTTCCCACAAACACCCCCAGTGGTCCAAGGACTGAGCGAGAGCTAGTGCAGGGCATCAATAAATCCCAGGGATAAAACAATGCAAAGGTTATTAGAGAGAACTAGTAGGGAAACTATATAAGTTATCCCAATTACAGGAACGTCTATCATCTTCTACATAGTTCAAAGTGTATGCACACTAATGCATTTCAGCAGCTAGTAAAAATACTGTAGGGTTTCTTTTTTTTTTTTATTTGAAACCCATAGTGCTTATAAATTACAGGGTGGAGGAATGTGAAAGATACATAGCAGCTTTGAAGCAGTGCTGACAAGCTCAGAGTTTTTGATCATAAAAACAAAATCAGCTGTATTATATGATGATTCATTTGGCCAAAAATAGCCATTTTCTACCCTATTGGGATTAAAAACAAAACAACAGCTAAACTGGTAGTAGACTGAAGGACAAATATATTTTTACCTTTTAAGTTGCAAAACTTAATATAGGATATATTGCAGACATGCAGGGATTGGAGCAATTCATTTTAAAATTGAGTAAAATCATCCTACCATTGTAAACTCTACACAACAGTAAAGGACTCTCTCAAAAATTTTAATCTTTTCTACTTTCTCCACAATCCCAAATTGTCAACTACTAATTTGCCTTTCCTTTTATTTTGGTCAGATGAACTATTTCAATACTATATAACCCCACTAATTTGAACTATAGGTGCATAGTAAATAGAGTATGGACTTTGGAATCATGTTGTGCTTTAGTCATTTTCAATAATATCTGGCTCTTCTAACACTGTTTGGGGTTTGCTTGCAGAGATACAGGAGTGGTTTGCCATTTCCTTCTCCAGCTCAATTTGCAGAGAAGGAAACTGAGGCAAATAGGGTTAAATGACTTGTCCCAGGTCACACAGCTAGTCAAATATCTGGGGCCAGATTTGAACACAGATCTTCCTGAATCCAGGCTCTTCACTCTATACACTATACCATCTTGCTGCCGGTGGGAGTTAAGTACCAGATTCAAATCCTACCTCTGACATATGCTAGATGTATAACCAGGACAGATAATTTAACTTCTGCGAGCTTCAGGCAGCTCCCTAAGACTTCTAAAATATGTGATACATGGTTTTGATAAATTGACATAATTTGCACTGCCCAAGCATCAGTAATTAAGGAAGTGAGGTGACAGTTTTGCTTAATTGTTTTACTTTGCCACAAGAGACCTTGTACAGAGTGGAACATAAATATTTTTAATATAAAAATAAAACACATCAATAAAACTTTTAAAAATTAAAATAAACATAGCCACAAAATACTCTTTAAGAAAATAAAAAAATCATAAATGAAAATATTTGCATTATTTTCTAGAATTATTTTTATGTAACTTTATTACTTTAAAATATAGAAAAGAGGGGGCAGCTAGGTGGTTCAGTGGATAGAACACTGACCTTGGAGTCAAGAGGACCTGAGTTCTATTCCAGCCTCAGACACTTACTAGCTGTATGACCCTGGGCAAGTCACTTAATCCCAATTGTCTCAAAATACAAAATAAAGCACAGAAACGAGGCACCTTAGTCTAATAGGTAAAGAATTGGCCTTACCTGGGTTCAAGTCTTTCCCCTGACATATATTGACTGGGTGACTCAGAATAAATCATTTAACCTTTAAATGCTGTTATCAACTCTTTAAGAATATAAGTTTCAGAGAAGGTGACAACCTATATTATTAGAAGAGGTTTCTTTCTGCAGGAGTTCTCTATGTTTAGTCATGTTCTATCCATGGTTACCCACCCTATGAGCTTCTTTTCGAAATCCTCTCATAAGATGGATCCCATAGGGGATTCAACCAACCTGCTGGATGTTTTTCTTATTTTTTTGCTAACATCAAGAAGATATCAATTGTAATGGTAATTTAAATTTGAAGATCTTTCCCATCCATTAATAAGCCCATGTGACCTGCTTAAATCGCATGGTAACCTAAGTTACATGGGTGGGAAAAAGCTTCCAGAAGGGGCAGAGCAGGAAGAGGCAGAGCTGAATACAGATGAGAGGAAATTGGTCAGAGCAGTCAGAACTGAGGAAGAGAGAAAGATAGACAGCTAAGCTCCTGAGTGTTTATTTGTTTGTGGGAAGGCCCTATAATGTGTATAGACTTCTTCATTACCATGATGGATTTCTTTGTTACTATGATGGATTTGGCTTTATGGTGTTGGGATTTGGCTCTCTGTTGTCTGAATAAATGTTTTGGTTCTGGACAGTCTGTTGTTTGGTTCTCTGGAGAGTCTGTTGTACTTCATGATTCAGAACTGAGCCGGCATATTCATGGCCATGGCAGGCACTGTGAATATTATGTTGGTGCTATACCAATGGAACACAGTGGCTGTCCACCTGGCATTGCACCCTTTGCTATGCAATCAACTCACTTTCTCTTCCAATCATACGTGATAGCATCTTTCACTTGAGTTATTCTTCAAAGTTCCTTTTGTTTGTATCCAATAATTTACCCATACCCACCACACGCTTCTCCATGACTCTCTATGTGATGTTTATTTTTAGTTCTTGAGACACTGCTGCATTCCACATCTCACTGCTATATAGAAATGTCAGTAGAATGTTGGCATAAAAAAAGAGTTGCGAGAATTTGAGTCATAAAATTTGCATTATAATATCTGAAAAACGATCATTCATCCTACCCTTCTCCTTTTCAACTATAAGCTGAAATAACTGTCCATTTTCACTGTCTATACCAGATTTACATGGATGGATAAACTCTATAAGGCTATCCCTTCTAAGTATATCAATCTGGGCAATAGACATTCTTCATCCACTTGACCTTTCCTATATGGGGGTAGTCAGGCAAAATTCCTTTAAGTGAATATAGGGAGACACCACAGTGTTCTGGAACTAAATGGATTCAGCACAATGTCAGCAAACAAGGTATCTTCAACTTGGATTCCTCAATGGATCTGTTCCACCACAGTGATGAACATTTTTGTCAAATAAATATCTCTTTGTTCTATGCTTTGCCTTATATTTCTGATCACAGGGTCATTGAACAGGGTTTTGTTGATTATTTAAAATATCTCTTAAGGAATATCCAGTAATTTTGATATGTACAGATAGGAGACATCTTACTGGAAGAAAATCTTGAAGGTAGCATTTTACTTTACCAAATCAAATGCTTTTTCATAATCAACTAACGAAAAGGACATTTGGATCTTAGATCCCATGAATATTTCAACCAATTGAGAAATGGTAAATATTTATCCATTGCTGAATACTGCTTGCAAAAGCCTGATTGTTCCCTACTAATGATACACTTGGTTCACACAAAGATGACTCTCATTAAGACTAAATAATTAGGAGGAAGTTTCAGCCATCTAATAGTAATTTAAATGGAAAGATCTTTCTCATTAATCAATAGGCCCATAGGATCTGCTTAAATCCCTTGGAAGCCTGGGTCACATGTAGTGGGAGGAGCTTGCTGAAGAGGCAGAACAGGAAGGGTGGAGCAGAATCAGGAGGAAGTGAGCAAGTGGGGTCAGGTCAGAGGGCCAGGAACACAGGTCAACTGACACATTGTGACAGTTGATAGTGAGAAGACCCTGGCTGGGGGAGGGGAGGTTTGAGACTGACACATGTAGCAGTAGAGAGTGAGAAGGCCCTGACTGAGGAGGGGGGAGTTTTCAGACTGACACATTGTAACAGTTGATAGTGAGAAGGTCCTGGCTGAGGGGGGGAGGTTTGAGACTGACACATTGTAACAGTTGATAGTGACAAGGCCCTGGCTGGTGGGGGGGGAGGTTTGAGACTGACACATTGTAACAGTTGATAGTGAAAAGGCCCTGGCTAAGGGGGGGAGGTTTGAGACTGACACATTGTAACAGTTGATAGTGAAAAGGCCCTGGCTGAGGGAGGGGAGGTTCGAGAATGGCTTTGCCCCCTGCTGCAAAAATGTTTATTAACTTCTTAGTCACCATGACAGATTTGGCTTTCTGGTTCTGGGATTTGGCTTTCTGGTGTTTAAATAAATGTTTTTCTTCTATCTTCTATATGGAGAGTCTTTTATACTTGGTGATTGAGAACTACACTGGCATTTTCATAGTCACCACTAGTGCTGTGAATATTGCCTTGGTGATATAAGCCACTATACCCTACAATGGTAGTATCAAATTAAAAAAGAAACAAGAGCCACCACCATTTGTAAGGCTCCCTGTGGGCTGCAAATTGACTTAGAAACCCATGTATTAAAATTATCTACATATTGTATTTTTATTTATTTTACTCAATATTTCCCAATTATATTTTGATCTGGTTCAGGCCACATTAGGAAATGTTGTGAGGTATATTCAGCCCTCTGGCCAAGGACTATTGTTTTGAGAAGGATGGAACACCCCTACCCTAGAAGACTGAAAACTGAGATGGCTTTTGTAACTTTGAAAAAGTGAGCAACATCTAGAATAGACTACCCACACCCAGCAGCTACAAAAACAGCACTCAGCAGAGATTAGGGGACCTGCCAAGCAACACATCCATTGAACATATCATTTACCACAGGACCAATAGAGAACACTACTCCCCAAGACAACAAACCTGGCAGCAAGTGGGCCCACTTAATACTTCCATAGGAGAACAAGGTTAGGTGAGAGAAGAGAGCTGTACAAATGATATCACCAGAATATATTTTTAACCCTTCAACATTGGCATGACCCCTATGTGGGCTCACTTTCCCTTCTAAGGGTATGTATGTTTGTAGGAGATGGTGCCTTAGGTTTCTGGGAGAGTATCTCTGCCTGATAAAGAGAGGTTGACAGCTTTTTAATCATAGTCACCATAGTCTACTAACAAAAGTCAGACAAAGTGATCCCAGATTAGGTCTTCTCTTTTTCTACTACTATGTCTGGTAAAGATCAAAACTCTCTTTAAGTAACAGGTAGTTATTTTACTTAGAGTTATGTAGATACTCTTAGTTATCTCCAAAATCTTCCCTGGTAAAGAATACAAATAAATTTGAAGCCAAATAAAAGGTAAACTAATGAAGCCATATCATTTCTTTTCTCCTCCACTTAGCTCACATTATTGTTTTATTAAGTAAATCCAACACAAGTAAAGCTTTAGTACTCAGATATTGATTTCCTGTCTTCATAGTATAACCTCCATTTTCTTGGAAAGACAATTCTGGGTTCATGGTCTATTCTTTCTAATTTTATCAATGTTGGACTTCAGTTCTCTAATCCAAACTTACTCTTCTTAAAAATTCTCTTGTGATCCCAATTCCTGTTCTTGGATGTATTTCCCTTATTGTTCTGTTAAAATTTAAGTTTGATGTCTTTAGGTTTCTTAAATCTTGGGTTCTTCCATGTTAGAGTCTTGTGGATTATTTCTTTTAGTAATTCAGCAGTTGTGTTCATAAACTGTGGGAAATTTTATTTATTTTTACATTTACATATAGAGAATATATATATTTATAGTTTCTAAATATATATATGTATAAATATATCATATATTTATAAATATATTTATTTCCTGAACTATAACGTTCAGGTTTTTTTGTTTTTCTAAGTTCTCTGTTAGTAATTCTGAGGTGGCTGCATTTTGATCTATTCTTCAAGTCAATCACTTAAGTTTCCCTGATATCTAATAGTATAGAATATTCAGAGTTTTTTTGTTTTGTTTACATTTATAGCCAATCTGCACCAAGTACAATTGGATTTTGATTATAGTGTCTGTTGGTGGTTGTTTCTCTGTATTTATTTTTTTGTTTCTATTTTATTTTTCAATAATAGTTTCTCCATTATTCTGCATCTTTCTTTATCTTTTAGTCCTTGTTTGATTTCTTCCTTGAGTTTTCTCCACTTTTTTTCAAGCTTATATTTTATTTGGTCCTGAGATTTGCTTGCTCTTGTCAATTTTTACTTTTTTTAAAACTCATTTGTCCTTTGACAATATCTTCAGGGATCATTTACATAACTTCTTTTTTATGTCATTGCTTCTGGTACTTTGAATCAGTTAACTACTTTTCTCAGCACTCTTTTTTTACATTATTTGTTTTAAATTTTGGGTGGGTTTCATTTTTTGATTCATTTACAAGCTATTTTTCTTCTCTCTGGTGTTTCTTTTCATGTTGTTTGTTGTTGTTGTGTAGAGAGAGTCTGACAATCTCTGATTCTCTTACTCCTACATTTCTTTTCAGTTTTCCCATTTACTCTCACAGTGGATATAGGCAGAAGGCTTTTCCCTCTATGCCCTGAGAACTATTTAAGAGTTGTCTTATGGAAGTATATAGTGACTCTCATCTCAAATGGCCTTATGTGAGAAAACAGGGAGTTTACACTGTGATTTTTACATAATTAGAACTTTTTTGGTTTGTATCACCCTGGTTTTTTCTTTGATTTTGAAACTCTCTGATTAATTATTATAGCCAGAGTCAATTTCTCAAAGATGCTGACAGTGCCTGAAGCAAGTATTTATATTTTTTTAAGCTTGGATAGTTTCTTCATTACACTGTAGGAGAGATTTTTATTTTACCTTTGAATTTAGTCATGTTTTATTAACTATGGCAAGAAAAGGCCCTAGGGTGAGGAGGGGGGAAATAATCATCTTCCAGGTGTTATGTATGGCTCATGCTCATGAGATAATGTTGCTTTAGGTGATACTCTGGCTGTTGTTTTTTCCTTCCTCTTGCCTTTTTTATCTCTCCTACCCAGAGCACTATATCAAATATCCTGGAGGAGCTTGTGATATTAAGGTAGCTGATGGCACAGTGCATAGAGCACTGGACTTAGAATCAAGATAAACCTGAGTTCAAATCTAGCCTCAGACACTCAATAGCTGTGTGAGCCTGGAAAAGTCATTTGTCCTTTGTTGCCCCAATGTCCTCAATTGTAAAATGGGTATCACACACTTACCTTGCATAGTTATCATGAGAATCAACTGCAATAATAATTTTAAAGCACCTAGAACCTAATGCAAAGTAGGTGCTATTTAAATAGTTATTTCCCTCTCTTCTCCCAAACAAGGAGAAAAAAGAAGGCACTCCTTTCCTTCTTTTCAAATATTTTTAAGCTCCTGTTGTGTATAAAGCACTAGTCTCATCACTGATCATGTGCAAGGTAAAACAACAGCAATCATCTTTGTCCTCAAGGAGCTTACAATCAAATAAGAAAGGATACAATGTATGCACAAACAAGCATGACATACATTAGAATGCAATGAGAGCAAAAGAGAATGCAGTGGGAAGGAATGTTATGAGAAAATATGGGCAAAGACAAACCAGATTCAAATTGAGGAAGAAGGGGATCAGATGATGAAAGAAACCTTCATGGAAGAGGTAACATTTGAGCTGGGTCTTGATGCAATAGAATGAGGTGGAAATGTGTGTATTTCAGGCACTGAGGAAGATGGGTGCAGAGAGGTAGGAGAAGATTTGACAAAATTAGGAAATAATTAGTAATCTGGTTTGATTAGTGTGTGAACAGCAATAGAGTGAAATAAAGTGGAAAGCTAGATTGCTGAAGTCTTTGAATGACAGTTGAAGGAGATTGTATCTTATCCTATAGCTAGATGTTTCCAAAATGATCCATTAAAAAAAACTCATGCCCCCCCAATTTTTATAAAATTAGCTATATAAATAATCTTCACTTGCACTGTTAAAAAAAAAATGAAGAATTTAGTAGTTTTTGTTGCACAGGCAAACCAAAATACATGATAAAATAATGATGCTACACTATTTATTGACAAAAATCATTTATAATTTCTATTTTGTATATAACTTTTATATATGTATATATATAATGATTGTAACAATAATATTGAGACAGTATGCAGCATAGTAGATAGAAATCTGATTTTGGAGTCAGGAAGAGTTGGGTTCGAGTTCCATCTCTGATATATACTGGCTGTGTGACTCTGGGTAAGCAACTTAAACTCTCAATTCTTTGAGCACTTCTGAGATTATAAACTGTACATCTGGTGCTAATATACATTAGTAGAGGGCATTTCCTCATCATCTATACAGGTATTAACATAATCGCAGGTCTAATTCAAATAACTTAACACTCTCACTAGGGTATTATGCCCTATTTGAACTTACATTCCCAAATTTGTAGGTTGGGTCTTGGACAGGTTCAAGAGTAATCAATGAATCCACAGTGCTGGAAAAGAAAATATACAATAATCACTGCAATGTAAATCGACCTCTCTAACACTCCTCCAAAAAAAACCCCAAACTGGGCATTGTTTAATTTAAATGGTCATGGTTGGCCCCAGAAAAGAGTTGAGAAAACATAACTCCCTCCCTTTTTTGTAGAGGAAAGGGACTATGGGTATGCAACACTAAATATAATGTCAGAGTTGTTCAACGTGCTGGATAGTTTTGCTGAACTATTCAGTTTTTTAAAATTCTTTGCTATAAGGGAGGGGAAGAGAAAAATACATATTGGGAAATTAAATCATACTGTATAAAAACAAACTATAGAAATAAAATGTTTAAAATAAAAATTCCAATCAGTAAAAATTTTATTAATATATTATTTTTATCACCTTCATTTTTTGATAAATCCCTTTCCTCTCCCTTCCCCCACAAACCATCCATCATAAAGAATAGATTATTTCAGCAAAAGCAACCCACACAACAACCACATCTGAGAATATTTGCAATCTGTCACATTCATCATGTTATATCTTTGCATAGAAGTGAGGGAGTATTTTTCAAAATTCTTCTCCAGAGCCAAGTTTGTCCCAGTTGCCACTCCCTCTCCTAAGATAAGATAGGATTAGCAGAATTGGAGAAGATAGCATGATATTGAAGGAATAAAGGATATTTAGCTAGAAGAAGACAGAGAGAATTGGATAGCCATTTGCAAGGATTTGAAGAACTCACCAAGAGCCAGAGCCCTGGGTTTCTTTGTTCCCCAGCACTATAGGCAGGCTCACAATCCATATCTCTCCCAGAACTCGGTCCCAGTCCTTCTTCTCTCTCAATATTCACTCTCTCAATGATCTCATCAGCTCCCATGATTTCCATGATCATCTCTTTGCAGACTACTCCCAAGCTACACATCCAGCCCTCATCACTCTCCTGAGTTCCAGTCCTACATTGCCTAATGCCTGCAGCACATAGCCACCTGGATATCTCAGAGACAGCTCATACTCAAAACATCCAAAACCAGTCATTTTCTCCTCAAATCTACCCCCTCCAATTTTTCACCTTTCCTTTTAAGGATATTGTTTTCCCATCATTCAAGTTGCCAGACTTTTGAGATTTAAACCCTTTGTTCTGCTCTATTATGTTCCCATGTTCATTCTGCGGACAGCCACTAGGATAAAATCCAATTTCCCCTGCTTAGCATTTAAAGTCTTTTACGAACTGAATCCCACTAATCTTTCCAGTCTGATTACATTTTATTTTCCTTTACACACTCTATCTTCTCACCAAACTGACCTCTTTGCTATTCCTTGTAACAGGGATGGGTAAATGTTTAACAAGTGGTTTTCAAAAAAATTTGTGCATGACAGGCTTTTCAATTTATTCTGCATTATTAAAATTTTCTCCATCACTTTCTTAAGACTGGATAATTTACAAAATAACAAATCAAGCTCTGATTTATAGCATTTGCTATCTTCTGAGGTATAAACAAAATTTTATTGAATTTAAATTTAACATAGAAAATTTAACAATTGCCCTTCAGAAGGACTGGAAGGCCTGTTGTAACCAGGCAAGTCATTTCTCTCTGAGCCTTTGTTTTCTCTTCTGTAAAATGGGGATAATAATACTTAGTATTACCCACTTCACTGGATTATTGTGAAGAAATACTCTGCAAAGTTTAAAGTACTAAATATATACATTATATATGTGTGTAGAGTTCCAGGAGCTTACATATTTTATAATATTGTATATGTAATTATATATGTAATATTAAGAAGAGAGTTTTGAAATTAGAGAAAAAAGGAAAATGATATATCCCCTTATCACAGAACAGAGTTAGTGTACCTGGCAATCAGCTTAGGTAAGATGCAGTGACTCTTTGGTTCTTTTATCACTTTTACATGTTTCCTGGCTCCTTTCCCTGTAACTGACTACCACCCTGCTACTGTTCTATCAAAGCACTTTGTTTCTCATCCCCTCCCCTGCGTTCTCTCCCCTACATCCCCCACCTACTTGGCTGCTTGTCACAGTAGAAGAAAGATGCAGGTAGGGAGTGAGGTACATTACATGTACAGGTAGGTTTGTGCTGGGACCAACGCAAACTAGTAAGATAGATAGATAGAGAGAGAGATAGAGAGATAGATAGATATGTGAAAAAGAATAATGTGTACATGTACACACATACATATAATACATATATGCACATATTTATACATACATATACATATATGTGTATATATGCAAAAACTTTATAAAGTATTTCTTCACAATAACCCTGAGAAGTGGACAATACAAAGCATTATTATCCCCATTTTACAGAGAATAGCACCTCAGAGAGAAGTGGCTTGCCTAGTTACAATAGTACTGCAGATCCTCGAGATACAGGGACAAGGAGAAATAGTCCTTATGACAGGAAAGCCACTTTCCATCCTCCACCATATATAGAATTACAAATATTGTTAAGATATCAACTTGAAAACTATCTTACTAAATTGTACTCATTTGGGCTCATTATACATACATTGATTGTAGTGAGGTCAGACAAGGTTAGTGGTTCCCCAATGAACAGACAAGCTACCGATTTTCCTGAGTCTGAGCTCCCACTGAATCTTGTGTTCCAGCTCCCATTTCAGGAGTGACTCTAGAATAGTTATATATGTACCCTATGACCTATTAATATTGTTGGTCAGTCATATCAAACTCTGCACGATCCCTTCTTGGCAAAGATACTGGAGTGATTTGTTATTTCTTTCTCCAGCGGATTAAAGCAAAAAGAGCTAGGTGACTTGCCCCAGGGTCACAATGAGTGTCTAAGGCTGGAATGGAATTCAGGTTTTCCTGACTCCAGGTCTAGCTCTCTATACACACATAGACACCCAGCTGCCTCCCTGATGACTTATAGTCCTATGTAAAGTACAAATTGAACACCCTGAGGGAGCTCTGTAATGCTTTACTGTGGTAAAGGAGAACTCAGACTGTTTATGTCCTAGATCTCTTGCATTCAGTTCAATTATCTGTCTGTAGCAGATATAGTCTGGCACAGTGCTGGATAGATTGCCAGACTTTGAGCTGGAAAGACTTATGCTGAAATTCTACTTCTGATGCTTATTATGTGACTGCAGGAAAGTAACTTGACCTCTCTGGACCCTCCATTTCCATATCTGAAAGAAAAGGTGATAGAATTAGATCAAAGGTTCTTTACCTGAAGTTTATTTCAGAGGGTCATGAACTTGGATGGGAAAAAAAAAGTTAAATCTTTATTTTCTCTAACCTCCAACTGAATTTTAGCATGTCCTTAAATTATTTGAAAATTTTACAAGTTTCACAAGACTACCACAGGGGTTTATGACACAAAATTGGTTAAGAACCTCAGGACTAGATAGAAAATCTCTAACGACCTTACCAGCCCTAAATCTAGAATTCCATGATGCCATGTTTTCCAGGGACAGGAGAGCAGTAAGTTTGCAGCTGCTTGGTATGTCTTATAGTTTTTGTTAGGAATTATGTTCTCTGGTTACGGAGATATTGGTTGACTTATTGATTCTATGCTAAATGCTAAAAACAGGCTATCCAGCATTTTGGCAGGTGTACACACTTTCACAGATCACATGACCAGAGTTCGATGAAATACCATAGGTCTAAGAGTCAACTTTAAACTTCATTTTGATTGGGTAGAGGTAAACATCCCAAGACAAACTTCAGTGTCTGATAGGGGGAGGTGGAGCTGAGCGACAGAAGTAACCAGATCTTGTAGCTCCGAAGACCACAAGACTTACTAATTCCTCCCCAACACGGCCCTATGAGCCACTATGAGGAGCACCCAAACCATTCCACCATCCCTTAGCATAGTCTGTCCTCTTGCCTGCAATACATTCTTTTTCTCATTTCCACCTCTTGGAGCCCTAAGCTCTCTTCAAGGAGTTAGTTTGTATACATCTTGAATTTTTTCCTCTGTATACAAATCATTTCTCAAATATCCCCCACCCTACAAAGTAAAACCCCGGAGGACAGCCAGTTCTATTCCCAGAACATAATACATGCTTTGTAAATAGTTACAACTGAATTGAATTTCTGTTATACCACACTGTAGTCCTATACCTGCATATGGAGCCTCTCTAATGATTATAATAATTTATTCATTTAGATTTCAATTAAATAGATTAAAACAGATTTAATTTAAACTTTATGAAGTGTCTCTTCAGAACAAATGACCTTATGAAGTGGGCAATATCAAGTATTATCATCCCCATTTTGCAGAAGAGAAAACAGAAGCTCAGAGAGAAATCATTTGTCTGGTTATAGCAGCTCTACAGGGTTTTAGCCTGAAGAATAGAGAACAATAATCTCCACAAAGGGCAAGTCATTTCTTCATTCTCTTTCATTATTTATAATAAAAAGTACACCTAGGATGTCAATTTCAAAACTACCTTACTAAGTTCAACTCCATAGAAAAATGGCTATATTTTGGTTCTCGTGTATTTATTGTACTGCATGATATAGACATTAACATGATTCTCCAGAAACAGAATTCTCTAATGACAATTCAATATGGAGTGTAAAATGAATTTTGCATTGAGTGAGGAAATGTGAGAAAGTGAAGCATTTTATGTGGCACTCTTTAAAGTGGGGAGGAGTCAGGATCAATCAAGCATCTTGGAAGAAAGAAAATAGCCAACATAATAGGTGTCTCCTCAAATAATTAAATAGAAACAAGCCCAGAGCTACCACAAGGCATGTTCTCTTCTTCTTTTTCCTTCTTTTCTTTCTTGGACACCATTACCACAACCCACATTCCAAATCCAGACATTGAAATTAGGAATATTTAAATCTTTTGGATATGAACAGCTTTGTCAATTATTTATTCTATAATACGATGATATTCTATTTATTTTATGATTTGTAAAATGGTTACAGTAACACTCAGCTAACAAATCCTCAATCAGTGTATAGAAAAGGAATATAAAAAATCAGTATTTGATTGAACAAAATATTAGTATTTGATTTTGAAAATTTTTCTTTTTTTCTTTTTAGAGAGCTAGCTATACAGCTTGCCTCCCTATTCACCTCCTAATTATTGCTAAAAGGAAAATATGAGTTACTTAGCTCTGCCCTGTGAATCAGCTTTTCCTAAACAGCTCCAACTGTCTCACTTGCCATACAACACACAGACTCCTTTGTTTTCATTTTTATGATAACTGAAAGAAGGAAAAAGGAAACAAACATTTTATTCAGTGCCTCCTCTGTGCTAAGAACTTTACAAATGCTATTTCCTTTGATTCTCACAATAACTCTGAGCAGTAGTGCTATTATTATCCCCCATTTTACAATTAAGGAAACTGAGACAGAGATTAAATAGCTTGCCTAGGACCATACAACTAGTAGTTGTCTAGGGCTGGATTTGAACCCAGGGCTTCTGGACTCCAGATCCAGGGTTCCATGTACTGTACCACCCAGCTGTCAATTGAGTGCTTAGCTTCATTTCACTCTTTGTGAATTGTAGTGTCTTATCTTTGCCCATTCTGATGAGGCAGAGAGTAGGTAACTAATCCTTTCTGCACTCTCCTCTCTTCCGGAGGAGGTGGTACTGAATCCACCCAGACTTCTCCTGTCCCTTCCCTACTAAAGAGTTTAGAGGTAATCTGTATTTAAATTATCACTATCCTTTTTCCCTGCCTCCCTTCTCTGGAGAGTTAACAGGCCAGACGGTTATAATAATTACTTCACATTTATTGCCTGAGGGCCATATGAGAGCCTTCAGCTCCAACCAGTCTCTGTCTGGCATTTATATCACACACACACACACACACACACACACACACACACACACATACATACACACAAATTATTAATACAATCCCAATAGCTCAGAACTCTCGTTAAGAAAATTCCTAAAATTCAGAAAACAGTTTGACTCTCTGACCTAATTTAATATTTGTTGTTTTCAACTAACCTCTGGGTGAAATTAGGATACAGGAAACTCTTGGGTTAAAAAAAAAAAATGAAGAGTGATTATTATTGGACAGACACAGCGAGGAGAAATTGAGGCAAGATTAGACAGTTTGGAGCTTCTCTGAATTCTCAAAGGGGCAATTACATCTCCCAGATTTGGTCTGAGCTATCTGTTTCAAGACGCTGACAAAGGACTAAGAACTCACTTCGATCTCTCCCTTCTCTGTCACAACTCAATTCCTTTTTCATTTTCTCCTCTCATTCCTTGCTCTAGTGCTACCGTATTCTGTTAGGCTTCTTACATCTCAGACAGCGCAGGGAACATCACCTCTCCATGGCTAATCTCTATGCTCTAATCTCTTCTTTTTGTTCCCATTCCTTCCTCTCAGTCTCTCCAAAGACATTCTCTCTTTTTTCTTCCTCTCAAAGACTATGTGTGTCTCTTTGAAATCTCCTGGGTTTAACTTAAGTCTGCATTCTGGTTCAAAGTCTCTCAGGTCTGAGAGAGAATTTTGACCCTCTGAGATACAAATCTCCAAATACCAGTCATTTCTCAAAGTCCTATTACACCTTCCAGCAACTTAAAGATGTAAGGAAAGGAGTTTGGAACTTGGAAAGACCCAAATCATTTTGGTGAAGTGATGGCAAGTTCTATATTTCAAATTTCATAATTTAGTACTGGGTCCCTAAATAAAAATTCCCCCTTTGAATCATTTGACAAATTTAAAATTTTTGCAATGAAGTATAGTCAAAGACAGTTGATAAGAAGCTACATATGTCCATGTCCAACAAATGAGAGGTTCACTATAAGTATTCAATGATTGGGGGTATTATATTTTGGCACTTGTCTAAAAGCAAGGCTTCAGTTACTAAGGGTCCCTTTTCAACTCGCCATTCAGTGCTTTGAAGTAACCATATCTGGCAACAGACAGACAAGAGTTGGGGGACAAATGGTAGTTATTCAGAACCTGAATGCAAAATCATTTAAAAATCTGCACTTATCTCCCTTGCTCTTTCACAAGGGTTGGGATTTTACTTTGACTAGAGACTAATGTTCAGCAAAAAAAAGCTGCACTGCTCAATTTTGCATCCTGCAAATGTTATGTCTCAAATCCCCCTTCTTCCCCCTCACATGACTTCATGTGTAAGCAATTTGACTTAATGAGTACTTGTAATAAATGTACAGTATGGAAATATTATTACAAGGCTGTTACAGCATACTCATACTTCAGCAAAGCAATGCATTGAAAGAAATGTAAATACATAATTACTCTGTGGAGGCCTTGTTCTCAATTCATTTCTTCCCCCTTTTAGGGGGTAGGGGAATGATAGAAAAAAAAGCAACAGCTTGAAAATTAAATCACTAGTGTCTCCAGACTACCATTGAGGTGATGCATAGATATGGAAGTTAATAAAACGACAAGCACATTTTCTGCCTTAATAGGGCTCCAACTCTAAAATATGAATTATGTCCCATTTTTAACATGCAATTGCCAAGAAATCCAACTAGCAGGGCATTCTGATCTTATCACCAATCATAACTCCATGTTCAAGCTATTCAAAGAATAAGTGAACTTGTCTAAATCTCACATTATTCCAAGTCCCACAAGATTCCTAGCCCATGATTTCATTTTAACTTATTGGGATGCAGAGAGCAAGCTTAACACAGGATTAGTGTGAGTAGACTGCAAATTTGAAAATACTGGCCTGTGTTGCTAGTTGACCCTTTGTTATGGTATGCTTACACATCTAGATTATTCCCCATGGCTTAGAAAACTGCAGTTATTGGGACATGGTGATTACGGAGTCATCCATTTCTAGTTTTATCCACACCCCGCTGATTTATTTCCACAAGGGAAGGTGCTGAATTGGCTTTGCACATGTGTATGAAGGGTGAACAGTGCTGCCTTTTGCCACTTGGAATGTTAAACCAGTCCAGCTGTTGTGAGATGCTGTTATCTTCTTTCTAAAGCCTTCATCCTGCTTTATAAGCATGATGCTCCTTTGCCTTTCAGAGAGAGGTATTTTTGAACAGACTGCTTTGGATGGTAGTATTATAGTGATTTAGTTTAGGATTGTTGTTTTTTTTTAATAGTAAAAGAATAAACGTTCTATTTGAAAATCCTGAGGTCTACAATTATTTCAACGCCCATCATGATTTGGAGCTGTTCAAGAGCTTATTTTATTAAGCTTATCTCACTCCACCAAGCAAACTGTTAATTCCTAGTGCCTTAAGAGATTCATCTGTAGTGAAATATCTACCCTCACCAAACCATTAGCACAGCTCTGGTGTACATTAAGATCACAGATTCAGAGCTTTAAAGTGTCTTAGAAGCTTCCAGTCTCCAATGTCTCACTCAAGTAAATTCACCTGTAAAAGGCAATTTGATTTTTATGTTGAGTACCAGACAAATTTACTTGGGATAGAAAATATGAGAAAGGGAGAAATGTGGCATGAATCTGTAAGACTTTAGTCATAGAATTTAAGTGCCAAACAGAAGAATTTTTGTTTGATCCTATAAGTTAGAAGGAGCTACTGGAGATATTCGAATGGGCAAGTAGCATGGTCAGACCTGATTTAAGAATACACTTTGACAGCTATGTGAAGGATGAATTGGAGAGGAGGGAGACTAGATTCAATCATACCAACTAAGAATCAATTGTAATAGTTCAGGCAGGTGATGAAGGCCTGCGTAATGGTGATGGTGGTGTAAATAAAAAATAGGGGACCGTGATCACCAGTTAGAGGAGAAACATGGATGGTGATTCCATAAAGAAAGTTTAAAAGGATTGGTCAAATAGGTAAGAAGAAGCAGTATCATGAAAATCCAAAAGGGAAAGAGTATCCAGGAGGAGATAGTGGCCAACAGTGTTAAATGCTAAAGAGAGATTGTAACAACAAGCAATGTAGGATCTTTTGCTGTTTTTCTGGATTGAATTTTAGCCAATCAGACATGTGCATGTGCTAGTCAAGTAGATTCATGCATGTGGACTCTAGTCAATCAGATGCTGAGTAGAACTGTACATAAAGAGAGAGCCAGTGTTGAGAAAGCAGATGTGAAGAGAGCCAACATTGAGAAAAAGAGAGCTGAGAGGAGACCTCTGATGCCAAAGACTTGCTGAAGGAGCCTCCGAACTTTGAAAGTGAATAGAGCTGTAAGGCAGAGACTGGCCCATGAGAAGGAGGCTTAGCCCTTTTTGAGAGTTGTTAAAGTCAACTAAGCTGTTAGCACAGAGCCTCTGGACTTTGTAGGTGAATTGAGATGATGATTCTGGGGGTTCATGTCAGTATTGTTGTTGGCCAGTTGAGTTTTGTTTTCCCAGAGGCAGAAGCTGCCAACTATGCCATATATAAAGGCAACCACACTGATGTAACCAGGATGCCTGCTAGCACAGGCTCTTGGATCTGCTTTAATAGGAAAGATAGCTATTTAAGGGGTCAACAATCTTCTTTAATTGCATTCACCAACAGAGAAAATACAAGCAGAGAAATAACGACCAACAGACAGGGCTTCTAACTGCCTGACCATGAGCAATATATACATCACAGATCAACAGACAGATCCAACTGTCTGACCATTACATATAAATATAGTTAGCAGAGAGAAACACCAAAAGGGGTGGAGGGGAGTCATGACTACCAATTCTCAACTGGCACACAAACTTTCTTCCAAGTCCCCAAAAGCAAAACCTCACCTCACAGTATATATACACTTTTCTGAGCTAGAAGGCATAACCCTCATGACCCAGTGCCTTATTGATTAACAAAAGGTGTGGCATGCCTACAAAACAAGCCTCCCCTAATCAAGCACCCCTTATAATGGGCTCTAGGTGAGACTTATTAATGGGCAGGGAAGAACTTCAAATAATATTACAAAGGTCAAGAGGGAAGAAGTTGAGAAAAAGACAGATTCAGTGATTAAGATATCTTTTGTAACTTTAAAGACAGCTTTTTCAGTTGAATGACAAGGTCAGGATCCAGATCACAAGCAGATGAAGAATGACAGAAGAAGAAATGGAGACTACCAGTAAAGATAATTTTTTCTAGGAATTTGTCCATTGAAGGGAGAAGTAGTCATATTGTGTGATACAGTGGAAAAAGCATTCATTCATTCTTTAAGTGCCCAATAATTGTGCTAAGTGCTGGGGATCCAAAAAAGGGAAAAAGATACTCTCTGTCCTTACAACTTAATAGGAGGAGATAACTTGCAAACAAATATATACAAAGCAGTAGTGATAAATAAGACATAATTAAAAGAGGAAAAACATGGGAATTAAGAGGGGTAAAGTAAAGGCTTCCTGTAGAAGGTGAGATTTCAGCTGGGACTTAAAGAAAGGTCAGTAGTCAGAGAAAGGAAGAAGATAATTCCAGGAATGGGAAGAGAAGGAGCCAGGGGGCACAAACAGAAAAATGCCTGGAGACAAGAGATGGAGTGTCTTATCTGTGGAACATCCAGGATTCCAATGTCACTGGATGGAAGAGTATGTTTAGAGGAACAAGGCATAAGAAAACTAACAGTAGGATGGGGCTGATTATGAAGTTTTTGAATGCCAGAGTATTTTGTATTTGCTCCTAGAGGCAATAGGAAGTCATTGGAGTAATGGGGTGATATGATCAAATCTTCATTGTAGGAAAATCATTTTAGTGGCTAAATGGAGAATGAATTGGACTGGGGAAAGACTTGGCAGGCAGATCCACTTGCAGACTATTGCAGTAATCAAAACATGATTTGAGGAGCCAATATGGCAAAGTACAGGCAGAAACTCAGCTGAACTCTCTCAACATTCCCCTCCAAACAAATTTAAGTCCTCAAATTGAATTCTGGAACAGCAGAGCCAACAAAAGTTCAGGATGAAATATTTTACCAGCCCAGCACAACTTAGGAGGTCAACCGTAAAGTTCTGTGACATCAGGGTGGGAGTCAACCCTGACTGCAACACACATAGCAGAAACACCAGCAGCAGGCCTTGGAGGCAGCTATGACTATAGTAGTAGCAGTATTAAAAACTCTAAACACAGAGATGGTAAGGAGGTTGGACAACTAATGATCTGGTCAGAAAAAGATTACAGGGGATCCTTTGCTGGTACTATATGTAAGACCCTTTTGCATTGCCCATATGCAGTTCTGGTTCACAGTTCAAGGGTGAAGGACAGAATCAGCCCCTGTGACTGCAGGAGAGTAGGGGCCTTGGTCATAGTTCCAGAGTCAAAGAGCTAGCATTTGTGGATGTGGGGGACCAAGATCCCTTCTTAGATAAAGACCAGAGCACAGGCCAGGAGAGCAATGACCACACTTCCCTTCAGATCATATTATCTTGGAAGCACTGAAAATTTACAGACCCCAATAACTAGTTTGGTAAACAGCTGCACCAAAAAGAACCCCCAAAAAACAAAAACAAAACTTGAAGCTTGGGATAGTACCCCCTCAATCCCAAGAGCAGAGCCTAACTTTAACATAAAATTAAAAGACAAGAAAATGGCTGGAAAAAATGAGCAAACAATAACAAAAAAAGAACGTGACTGTAAAAATATACTATGGTGACAAAAAAGATCAAGACACAAACTCAGAAGAAGACCTCAATGTCAAAATAGCTACAAGCAAAGCCTCAAAGGAAAAACAGTGAGTTGGATTACAATACCAACAAAACTTCCTGGGAGAATTAAAAAATGATTTTAAAAAACAAATAAGAAAGGTAAAGGGGGAGGAAATGAGAAAAGAAATGAGAGTAACACAAGGAAATTATGAAAAGAGGCAACAAAGAGGCATAAAAAACAGTGAAGAAAATAATGCTTTAACAAACAGAATTGGCCAAATAGAAAATGAAGGACAAAAGCTCATTGAAAAAATAAGACTTAAATGACTTAATGACTTAAAATTAGAATTGACTCCACAAGACATCAAGAAAATAAATTAAAGTCAAAAGAATGAAAAAGTAGAGGAAAATTTGAAATATTTCATGAGGAAAACAATTGACTTGGAAGATAAATTAAAGAGAGACAATTTAAAAATTATTTAACATGGAAAGCCATGATTTTTTTTAAAGTCTAGACATTATATTTCAAGAAATTATCTAGGAAAACTGACTCATATCCTAGGGCCACAGGGTAAAATATTAATTGAAATAATCCGCCAATCACCTCCTGAAAGACACCCCTAAGTGAAAATTCCCAGGAATATCATAGCCAAATTCCAGAACTTCCAGGTCAAAGAGAAAATAATACAAGCAGCCAGAAAGAAGTCAAGATCACACAAAATTTAGGAGCTTCTGTGTGAAAATGAAAAGGGAGAATGCTTTGCCAATGATAATGAAATTAAAAACAATTATTAGTAGTCATTTTGCCCAATTACATTCCAAAAATCTGACAAACTACATCAAATGGATGAATATTTACAAAAATATAAATTTCCCAGATTTAGAAAAAAGGGAATAGGATACTTAAATAGGTCAAAATTAAACAAAGAAATCAAACAAGGCATAAAAGAGCTTCTTAAGAAAAATCCCCAGGTTGAAATGGATTCATAAGTGAATTCTACTAAATATTTAAAGGACAGCTAATTCTAATACTACATAAACTATTGGAAACATAGGGAAAGAAGGAATTCTACCAAATTCCTATTCAGACACAAATATGATGCTGATACCTAAATAAGGAAGAATAAAAACAGAGAAAGAAAATTATAGATTCATTTCCCTAATGAATATTGATGCAAAACTTTTAAATAAAAAAACTGGCAAGAAAATTATAGCAATATATCAAAAGGTCAAACATTATGACCAGGTAGGATTTATACTAGGAATAAAGGGTTGACTTAATATTAAGAAAATTATAAGCATAATTGATCATATTAATAACAAAACTGAGAAAAAAATATATGATTATTCCAATAGGTGTGTAAAAAGCTTTTGACAAAATACAAGACTCATTGTAATTTTTAAAAAAGTGTCAGACCTAAGTAAGTGGAAAAACATCAGTTACATGTGGGGAGGCCAAGCCAATATAATAAAAGTGACAATTATACCTAAATTAACTTACTTATTCAGTGCCATACCAATGAAACTATCAGATAATTATTTTCTAGAGCTAGAAAAAATAATATCAAAATTCATCTGGAAGAACAAAACATCCAGAATATCAAGGGAGCTAATGAAAAGAAATACTAGGGAAGGTGCCTTAGCTTTATCATATCTCAAATTGTATCATAAAGTGTCAATTATCAAAACCACTTGGTACTGGCTAAGAAACAGAGGAGTAGATCAGTACAATATGTTAGGTACTTAAGACACAGTAGTCAATGAATATAGCAATCTACTGTTTGTTAACCCAAGGACCACAGTTTCTGGGAAAAGAACGCACTGTTTGACAAAAATTGCTGGGAAAACTGGATAACAGGTTGGCAGAAACTGGGCATAGACCCCGTACACAAGAAAAAGTCCAAATGGGTACATGATCTAGGTATAAAGATTGATACTATAAACAAATTAGTGGAGCAAGGAATAGTGTATTTATCAGATTTGTGGAAAAGGGAAGAATTTTTGACTAAACAAGAGAGAAAAAACATTATAAAGTGAAAAATGAATATTTCATTATATTAAGTTGAAAAGTTTTTGCACAACCAAACCCAGTGCAACCAAGATTAGGAGGGAAGCAGAAAACTGGGAAAGAATTTTTGCAACTAGTGTCTGTGATAAAGGCCTCATTTCTAAAATATATAGAGAATTGAGTCAAATGTACAAGAATACAAGTCATTCCCCAGTTGATAAATGATCAGGGGATATGAACAGGCAGTTTTTCAGAGGAAGAAACTAAAACTCTCTATAGTCATATGACAAAATGCTGTAAATTACTATTGATTAGAGAGATGCAAATCAAAACAACTCTGAGATACCACATCACACCTATCAGATTGGCAAACATGACAAAACAGCAAATGATAAATGTTGGAGAAGATGTGGGAGAGTTAGAACACTAATTTATTGTTGGTGAAGCTGTGAGGTGATCCAATCATTCTGGAGAACAATTTGGAAGTATGCCCAAAGGGCTACAAAAATGTGCATACCTTCTGACCCAGCAATATTGCTTCTAGGACTGTATCTCCAAGAGATCATAAAAATGGGAAAGGGTCCAACATATACAAAAATATTATAGCAACTTTCTTTTTGGTGGAAATCAAGGAGATGCCCATCAATTGGGGAATGGTTGAATAAATTGTGGGATATGAATGTAATGTGATATTGTGCTATAAGAAATAATGACAAGGAAGACTTCAGAGAGGACTGGAAAAACTTATATGATCTATGCTCAGTGAAAGGAACAGAACCAGGAGAACATTGTACACAGCAACAACCACAGTGTGAAAGGAATTTTTCTGGTAGACTTAGTACTTAACTGTAGTGCAAGGACTTAAAAAATTCCCAGTGGTCTCTTGAGGCCAAATGCCTTCTACATCCAGGGAAACAACTATGGAATTTGATTGCAGAATGAAGTAGATCATTTATGTTGTATTATGCTTTGTTTTGTTTTATGATTCCTCCCATTCATTTAAATTCTTCTATGTAACATGACGAAAGTGAAAGTGTATTTAATAGGAATATATGTGTAGAACCTATATAAAATCATATGCCATCTCAGGGAGGGAGTAGGAAGGTAGGGGATAAGGAGCGGGAGGGAGGGGGGGAAATCTAAGACATAGGGAAGTGATTGTAAAACACTGCAAACAAAATGATTTTTTTAAAAAAAGAGAGCATAGGAATAAATTGCTTTTGATGTTCAATCCCTTTTCAGTCATATCTGACTCTTTGTGACCCCATTTGGGACATTCTTGGCAAAGATACTGGAGTGATTTGTCATTTCCTTCTCTAGGTCATTTTATAGAACTGAGGCAAACATGGTTAAGTGACTTGCCCAAGATCAAATAGTAGTAAGTGTCTGAGGCTGGATTTGAACTCACAAAGATGATTCCTCCTGACTCCAGCCCAGATCTCTATCCACTATGCCACCTACCTACCCAAGAAATAAATGGAGTTTTCTTTAAAATGATAAGTAGTATCTACCTAAAACTATCAGCAAGAATCATCTATAATAGGGATAAGCTAGAAGCCTTCCTAATAAGATTAAGGGCAAAGCAAGAATGCCCATTATAACCACTATTCAACATTGTAACAAAAATACTAGCTATAGCCATAAGAGAAGAAAGAGTAAATAAAGGAATTAGAATAGGCAATAAGAAAACAAAACTATCAATCTTTGCTGACAATATAATGATATACTTAGGGAATCCTAGAGAAAAAAACTAAAAGAACTAGTTGAAACAATTAACAACTTCAACAAAATTGCAGAATAAACCCACAGAATTCATCAGTATTTCTATGTATTTACAACAAAATCCATCAGGAGGAGAAAGATTCCATTTAAAATAACTGCAGACAATATAAAATACTTGAGAGTCCACCTATCAAGAGAAACCATAAATTACAAGGATAAAATGACAAAACACTTTCAACGCAGATACAGATCTAAACAATTAGAGAAATGTTAATACTCATGGATAGGCCAATCTAATATTATAAAAAGGACAATTCTAACTAAATTAATTTACTTATTTAGTGTCATTCCAATCAAACTATTAAAATATTTTATTGAGCTAGAAAAATAATAATAAAATTCATCTGGAAGAAGAAAAAAATTAAGATATCAAGGGACGTGATGAAAAATACGATGGAAGTCAGTCTAACAGCAAGAGATTTCAAAGCAATGATTATCAAAGCAGTCTGGTACTGGCTAAGAAACAGAGTGGTAGATCAGTGGAATAGATTAGGTATACAATAAACAGTAGCAAATGACCATTGTAATCTGGTATTTGATAAACTCAAAGATCCAATCTTTTGGGACAAGAACTTGCTATTTGACTTAAATTGCTTGAAAATGTGGAAAGCAGTTTGGCAGAAACTAGGTATAGACCAACATCCTCAACTATGTATGAAAATATGGTCAAATTGGGCACATGATTTAGACATAAAGAATAATATCATAAGCAAATTAGGGAAGCATGGACAATTTTACCTTTCAGACCTATGGAAAAGAGAAAAAATTCATGGCCAAACAAAAGACAAAGGATCACAGAAAATAAGGTGGATAATTTTGTTACATAAAATTAAAAAAGTTTTGCACAAGTGAAACCAATGCAGCCTGCTTTCAGAAGGAAAAAAGGAAAAAAATTACATCAAACTTCTCTGATAAAGGCCTCATCTCTCAAATATATAGAAAACTGAGTTAAATTTATAAAAATACAAGTCATTCTCCCATTGATAAATGCTCAAAGAATATGAATGGGCAATTTTCAGAAGAAGAAATCAAAGCTATCTATAGTCATGTGAAAAACTGCTATTGATTAGAGAAATATAAATTAAAATAATTCACATCTACCACACTGGTTAATATGACAAAAAAAATTAGAAATGTTGGAGGGGGTGTGGAAAAATTGGGACACTAACCGTCTTGGTGGAGCTGTGAACTGATCCAACTCTTCTGGAGAGCAATTTGGAACTATGCTCAAAGGGTCAAAAAACTATGCATATCCTTTGACCAGGTAATACCACTAGTAGATCTGTATCCCAAAGAGATCAAAGAAAAAGGTAAAGGACCTGTAGGTACAATAATATTTATAGCAGCTCTTTTTGTAATGGAAAAGAATTGGAAATTGAGAGAATGTTCATCAATTGGGGAATGGAAGAACAAGTTGTGGTATCTGATTGTGATGGAATACTGTTGTTCTATATGGCATGAAATGACAAGCAGGTTGGTTTCAGAAAAACCATATGAACTGATGCAAAACCAAGTCAGCAGAACCAGGAAAACATTGTAGATAGTAACAGCAGCAATATTGCACAATGATCAAATGTGAATGATTCCAGCTATTTTGATTAATACAATGATCCAAGATAGTTCCAAAGGATTTATGATGAAAAATGCTGTCCACCTCTGGAGAATTAGTGGAGTCTGAGTGCAGACTAAAGCACTAATTTTTCACTTTATTTTTCTTGCTATTTTTTTGCAACATGGAATGTAGAAATAAGTTCTACATGATTTCACATGTCTAATTGATATAATTTTTGCTATCTCAATGGATGGAGGAGAGGAGGAGGGAAGGGAGAGAATTTAGAATTTAGAAATAAAAAAAAGTTCAAATTAATGTGAAAAACATATAAATAATGACTTTTTAAGAATAGTAAGATAATGGGGGACTGCACTAGGTGGGATGTAATTGAGAGAGTGTTGTCCCAAAAACCTAAGGAGAATGTCAAGAAGGAGGGAATGATGAACAATGTCAAAGTTCACCTTTGGATTTAATAAACAAGACCAGTTTGTGTGAAATGGTAAGATCAGAAGCCAAATTGTAAGGGGTTAAGAAGCACATAAGAGGAGAGGAAGTAGGTGCACCTATTGTTGATGACCTTTTCAATGAGTTTAGTTGCAAAGGGCAAAAATTATACACACACACACACACACACACACGCACGCACACATATGTGTGTGTGTGTATATATATATATATATATATATTTGATAGTCAAGTTTTTTCAGGATAAGGGAGACATGGGCATGTTTGTAAGCAATGGAAAATGAGCTAGTAGAGAGGGAAAGTTTGAGAATCAGTAAGAGTGGGAATGATAGAGGAGGCAACCTGTTGAAGGAGATGGAATAGAATAGGATCAATTGAGCAAAAGGAAAGGGATCAACCTTTCTAAGGAATAATGGCACTTCATCATGTGAAACAGAGATGATGGGAGAGAAAGAAGACACTTGTGTGATAGGAGATGAGGGTGAGGGGAGAAGAGGGAGTTCATGGTGAACGGACTCAATTTTTTTGTGAAATATGAGGTAAAATTTTCAGCAGGAGTTAGGGAGAAGAGAAAAATTGTAAGTTAAATAGCAAACCCACTGAGAAAAGGGAGTGACCTGGGAATCTGTAGACAACTTCTACTAGGATTTTGATTGACTAATAGACATGAATAGCATGAACCTCAAAGGAAGAGAGCTTACTGAGTGACAGAGGAAGGAAAAGAAACTGGAGAGGAATGGGGAGCAAGGAATATTCCAATTCCTTCACCTCAACCAGTGAGCTGCAGAAAATGCTAGTACTGGTGGCCAGGGAGGATGTTTCATCAGGAGAGAGTTAGGTTTCATTAAGAGTTAGCAGATATGGAATGGGAATAGATTTAAAATAACAGGAAACTCACAGGCATTGTGCAAAGTGCTGGTGATACAAAGAAAGGCAAAAGACAGTTCTTGCCTTCAAGGAGTTCATAATCTCAAGGAAGAAACAACAAGGAGGAAATAACTATGTACAAACAAGCTATATTAAGGATAAATAGGAAATAATTAGTAAGGGGATAGCAATAGAATTAAGAGGAATTTGGAAGTCTTCCTGTAGTAGATAGGACTTTTAATGTAGATAGGATGTTTAATATGCAACTTCATTGTCTGCTCAAGGTAACATCTCTATTGACTAACTAGAAAACCTACATCCATAGAGAAACCCTTTTACATTTGGAATCTACACTGAACACCTTACATGACAGTGACAAATACCTTTAACAAACATACATCTACTTCTGTCATTCTATTATATTAATAATCAGAGGGCAGCAAAAAAAAATGTTGCTGGTTTTGCATCTATCTAGGAATATTGCCTGGTTGGAGATGAGCCTTTAAATCTCAATTTTGCTTTATAAAATCATTTTTTAAATACTCAGCATACAATAAACACAATGAAACCTTATATTCTCTACAATCTTGATCTGCTACAGAATGGAATCAATCTGCCCTTTTCATATTTTCATTAAGAATGCCCTCAGTGTACTTGCAAATTGTTCTCATCAAAGTTCATATGGATTAGAAAGTACACATATGGGTTGGTAATTACTGAAATTCTCTTGCCTACCCCACCTTCTACTTTCTGGATATCTTCTCTTCTTTCAGATATCTTGGGAACCAATCCCCCGGTGTTTTTGAAATTTTATCACATCTGGCACAGAACTCCTATGTGTATATTTGTTTTGATCCAACTGTATTTTTTGTCTTTGGGTTTGTTTTTGGTGCTATTTCTTCTTCCTCATGCAACACAGTAGACCTGTTATGTTAGGGTCTAAAGAGTAGTGATTCAGGTAAATAGATATAATGGAGAAAAAAGCAACCTTTTAAAAAAAAAAACATAGTCTCTCTACCCTCTCTTTATCATCATCACCATAGGAAGTGTGGGGGTGAGGTGCTGAGTTTTGCCCATGTAGGTTATGTTTGTGCACATGGGTCTGTCTGTCTAGATGTGATTCACAGGGTTGTGTTTGTCCATCATTCTCAAAGAGGACCATAACATCAAGATGATGACATGACTTGAAGTTGACTTTGATTTGAGTGAAGGAGGGCTGTGCAACATCACCAACCTCACTTTCTTCTACTAAGCCATCTGGATCCAGTGAGCAGATATTCATCAGAATGACTGGAGATGGCCCAGGATGCAATGTAGAGACCCTGGCCCTTTCAAGCTAAGTCTTATCTATTCTCACTTTGAGTGAGATATACCCATTCAATGAATAGGCTTCTTTAAGTTACTCAAGGGATGGCTCCTTTAATCAAGAAAGAAAGAAAGGAAGGAAGGAAGGAAGGAAGGAAGGAAGGAAGGAAGGAAGGAAGGAAGGAAGGAAGGAAGGAAGGAAGGAAGGAAGGAAGGAAGGAAGGAAGGAAGGAAGGAAGGAAGGAAGGAAGGAAGGAAGGAAGGAAGGAAAGAAAATCAAACTGGGAGGGGAAGAGCCTCAGGATTCCTGGGTAAAAGAGAAACAATTACTATTTAGTTATTCACAGGGAGGCAAGAATAGATATACCTGAAATCTCTTGCCCCCACCTTTCTCTAAGAAAGACTTTGATTCCTGCCAGGAGGGTATTCAGGAGACTGGAGTTAGTGGCTGGCCATTTGGCTATACTCAGAGAAATGGTGTACTAGACTAGAATTATATCTATCTATTCCCTTAAACAGTTAGTCTAGGTAGGGTAAATCATTTGTAGGTTCAAGCTATGCTCCTCATTGCTATCTTTTAATAGGGAAAGAGTGTCACAAGGTATATACATCCAAACTTGACTCCCTTTCTACCAGATAGTAATTCCATAATTAACACATAAAGCTAATAGCAGATAAATCATTTATCCAAATTAATGGCAAAATCAAAATCAAAGAAAGTAGACATCAAATAAAATATAACATACAATACACAAAGTACATGAGATCTCCCATTAGGAGCAAGATAGCTCAAAGAGACAGAGACAGAGAGAGACAGAGAGACAGAAACAGAGACAGTCTCATATCTAACTCAAGGGGAAATTCCCTCAAAGTCTTTAGTGTACTAAGCTTGGAATAGGGATATGATCAAAGTGTTAGCTCCTGTTTCTTCTCTTGACTCTGAAAGCCAGAAGACAGGGTCCCTCTTCTTTCCAGCTCTCATTAACACTTCCCTCAAACAGGTGCAGAACAGTCTTTACCAATGAGAAGAGTTCCATGCAAATGGCCTTTTGAGCCAATAATTACACAAGGAAAATCCCCACATTTTAGCAAATCATAATTTTTCCATGGCTGAAATCTTGATTAATAGTGCATAAGCCATTTTTCTGCCCTACTCTTCATAAGCTGCTAAGTTCAATGTAGGACATTTGGAAAATAAATATCCTTGTTGTGGCTCAAGCTTCCATCCTAGTGTTAAACTTGGGACCTCTAAAGTCAACACACATCTAGATCCTTGTTATTAGGCTAAAAAACAAAACAAAACAAAACAAAAAACCTTAGTCAAATCATATCAGGAGTCAGTGACATACAATTTTAACAGGAAAAGAAATGAAACAAAGAATACAAATATTCTCAGTGACAATTTCCCCCAATGAATACATGCCCATTTTCCTCTTTTTCAGGAGAGCTCAGATAAGGAATTCAGTTTATCTAGGTTCCCACATACAAACTGAGAAAAAGGCAATAATACTGCCACATTTTTGACAACTATAATCTTTGTCATTTATGGTTCTCGGCCATTACTTTGCCTAGCTGAAGATCCAGAAGACCCTGGTTCTGTGGCCACAAATCCATTGGAGCCTCTGCTTTGGTTCAACTTTTCACCCTCAAACTCAGGACTCTACTGTGAAGTTCTCACTTGACTTTTCTCTTTTATTTTCCTTAGAGGATTTCTGTCTCTTCCCCCAAACATGATATTTAGTCTTCTCATTCATGTGACCCCACTTAGATTCTCTCTCTTTCCTCCTTCACACAGGATTTCCTTTTCTTCATGAGAAAGTATCCCCTACATCTAGACATTAATCTCCTGGTAAGTGAATTTTCAGTTACATGGCTATATGTCTACTACATAGCACACTGGGAAGTGTTGATTTGCCATTATCTGGTCCTCCATTAAAAGTCTATCCTAATATAGATAGCAACTTAAAATGTCACAAAGAGTCAAATACAGTTATTATTAGAGTAAAAACAAGGAGAACATGATTTAAAGAGTGCCACTTCAACTGATGAGACATCATTTCAAATGTGTAAAGACACTTCTAGATACCAGTTCAGGAATCTTAAATGTGGATTCTCTCATTCATGTAAAGTAAACATTTAAGATTCCAATGTCAGGACTCAATGAGTGTCAGACATTCACATGATTTCATCACAGTCTTTTAGTAGCAGAACAGTCCAATTATGGGAAATAATTTTACTTATTTTTCTATTTCTAAACAATGTGCCTATTCATTTTATTTACACCATGAAAACAAGAACAAAAATGTACTTGAAATTAGGCACACTTTGGGATAGCTTTTTGTAGCAAGAACATTCCTTTTAATTTATATAATTCTTTCCCTCCTTGATAAATAATCCCTGTAATGCTGCTATGAAAAAAACTTAAAATGGCATTATTTCCTTGTTTTGAATTTGAAGGACAATCCAGTCCAAAGGTAACTATAGGCTATATAGCAAGTCAGTGGCAGCACCCAGGAAGCCATAAAACAATTTCTTTTGTTCAATTGCTATAAAAGATGATAATCAGAGCTTAACTATCTTCATGAATATTCCAATTATAATGCCATGTTAATAAATAGAGCCTCTAAGTGGAGTGGGTTTCTATTATTCCATGGCATCCCTTGCCTTGAATCCCCAGAACCCACAACTGCCACTCATGTGAAGTAGAATCCCCAGAATAGGAGTCCTTTCTCCAGACCATGATTGAGATGCAACCTGGCCATTGCTTCTAGAGGTACTGAAGTCCTGCTTCCTCAGCAGTCACAGATACTTAAGACCTGGAAAAGACATTTCTTGTTACCAATGTCCTTGTTACTGTCAAATAGTTCAATATCAAAAAGCCATACAGCTTTATCAAGGGAAATGACTGCAAAGAAGGTATACTAACATGAACATTTTCCGCTATCCCTTAAGGACCATTGGGCCTGTCCATTTGACTTGGAGCTGAAATCTCCAATGTGAGTTGTTTCCTTCTATTAGAATGTGAGTTCACTGAGAGTGGACCTTTGGGATCCAGTCCATCAGTCCAACAATCTTAGCTGAGACAAAAGATTCACATAGCAGCAGTACTGGCCAAATGTCAGCATTAGGTTGCAAATTTGGTGGGACCTATGCTATCCCGAAACTCAGCTAAGTTTGAACCCACTCTCCCCAGAGACTAGGTGGCATGGGGAGATTATACTCCCAAGGCGTTGCCATGCTGGTTCCTCACTAGCACTTAAATGTGGAGAGAACACAACCAGTGGGGGCTTAAGTCAAGGAAATTAGTGAAAAAAGGTCTCCAAACACTTTAGTGTACTCCCCAAAACCATGAGGAATAGCATAGAATAGCTCTGCTCTGGGACAGTGTACCAGACAGTACTTTCTACAGCATCAGGATTGAGAATTACAGAGACTGATGAAGGTATAATTAACAGGACATGGTAACCCAGTTGTGATTGGAACATTCCAAGAAAAAAATGCTGCAAGTTGAACACATGATTTCCATTGTCCTGTCTAGGTCTAGGATTCTTTCCCTTGGGAACACATCTGCCCATATTTCTTCATGTTAGCAATATCTGGTCTAATCACAAGACTTTGTAGGGATACGAGTCTATAAGCACAACAAAATAGGACATGCCTAGAATTCTGATTCCACAGCACTGATATTGATGAAATAGAAAAGTTGCCATTGACAAATAGCCTGCTTCTACATAAATGCAAAGATGGAATCAAAACAAAGCATACCAACTATTCAGACATTGCAACGTACTTTTTCCCTTTTGTACATTTCAGATATGTAAACAATATGGCCACAATAATTTGTTTGCATATTGTCGTTGTCATTGTTGCTTTAATATGAAGAATGGCACATTGTGATCTAAATGAGGTTAAGTAGTGGTTGGGAGAAAAAGAATGAGATGAAAGAAACACAAAGTTGTCCCAGGCTCAAAAATATACCACAAGACTTCAAGGACAATAGGGTTATTCCAGGACTTTGGCATGGAGACCTGAGTATATGTACTATTTGTTCTTTTTCTTCTTTTCCCCCTTGTCCTTCATTCTTGAAAAGGACCAAAATGACATCACTGTGTTCAAGTCAAATTACAGTGTGTGTGTGACTGTGGCTGATCAGACCAATATGGGCTCAGAATGCTCTACCACACGTCAGGCACAAATAAGGCATGTGAACATTTGGGTTTGATTCTCGAAATGTGCACATCTTGCATTTCTTTTGAGCTACTTGAATTCTTTGCTCATAGAGTATGGCATCTTCTTTCATGAGGGTATGACATAGTGCGTATCATTGTACCAGTGTCTCCCTTGTCACACAATCAATTGCAAAGTTCTTCAGATAGACCTTGAGAATGTTTTTGCATTCTCCTTGTGTGAGTTCTCCACAGAATAGTCTCTTAAGCAAGTGTACATTTAGCATTCTAACAATGTGATCAGGCCACTGGAGTTGCACTCTCTGTAGTAGAGTTTAAATGCTTGGCAGTTTAATTCGAGAAAGGACCTCAGTGTACCTTATCTTATGCTGCCAGGTGATCTTCAGAATCTTCCTGAGACAATTCAAATGGAATCAGTTCAGTTTCCTGGCATGGCACCAGACTGTCCAGGTTCCACAGGTGTACAACAGTGAGGTCAGCACAATGGCTCTGTAGAGCTTCAGTTTGGTCATCAGCTTGATATCTCTTTTTTTCCACACTTTCTTCAGAGCCTCCCAAACACTGAGCTAACTCAGGCCATGTGTGCATGAACCTCATAATCAATGTGTACATACCTGGAAAGTATACTGCCAAGATAAATGAATGTATCCACAGTATTCAAAATTTCCAAGGAAAGATGGTGTAGTGGTGGCTGGTGAAGCACTTACGTTTTCTTGGTGTTAATTGTTAAGCTAAAATTAGTACAAGCAGGATAGAATCAAGCCATACTTTGTTGCATCTTAGCCTCAGAGGCTGCACTGAGTGGACAATCATCTGCAAACCAAAAATCATGGACCAACTCTCCCTCAACTTTAGCCTTGGCTTCCAGCCTTTGCAAGTTAAATAATTTACCATCAGAGTAGTAGCTTATCTTAATGCTATGTTCATCGTCATGGAAGGAGTCTGACAACACAGCAAAAGCATCATGCTAAAAAGCACAAGAGCAAGCACATAATCTTGTTTCACTGGGAAAGTGTGAGAGCATCACCCATTATCCAGAACCAGTGCAAGCATGACATCCCGAAACTGATGTACAATATTGATGAATTTCTCCAGGCAACCAAATTTTGACATAATTTTCCATAAGCCCTCATAACTGACAGTAGTAAAGGCTTTGGTAAGATTAACAAATGTTGTGTTACAGACTTCTCTTCTGCTCCTGGCATTTCTCCTTGAGTTGTTGGACATTGAACGCCAACTGTTCCTTGACCCTTTCTGAAACCATGCTGGCTCCCAGGTAAATGACCATCTTCCAGGTGAAGGATCAGCCTATTAAGAAGGACTCTGGCAAGAGTCTTGACAGCAATGGCTAAGAAAGAAATCCCTTGTGATTGTCATGGAACAATCTATTTCCTTTACTTTTATAGAGGTAGACAATGGAGGTATCTTTGAACTCCTGGGGGATTACCTCCTCTTGCCATAAAACTAAGAAAATTTCAGTCAGCTTTTGTATGAGCAAAGGTCTTTGGTAGCAAATGACCATTGCTGTTGCTGTTTCCAATGCCATTCCTCCCGAGAACTCCCTGATATACCTGGTGGTTTGAGCCTACTCTAGCATTAAAGTCACCCAGAATTATACGCCTGTCCCCTTTGGGCACAGTAATGATGAGGATCTCCAGGTCTCCATAAAATTTTTCTTTGGCCTGATCAAGATTCATCATGGTGGGAACATAGGCACTGATGATGGTGTTATGGCACTTTTTTCTACATTGTCATGAACCTGCTGTTCACTCTTTTTTGGTAGGCATACAAGCTTGTTGACTAGGTAAGTTCTGATGGCAAAACCTATACCAGCTTCACAGCACTCCCCTTTACTGCAGTCACTCCAACAAAACCCAAAACAAACAAACCAACATATCCAGCTCCAAATTCAGTAATCTGGCCTCCATTTGCCAGCCTTATTTCATTTAAGGCTGCTGTTTGGATGTGACACCTCTCACAACAAAAGTAATTCATCTTTCAGGTCTACTGGATTCTGTGTTGGACGTAAGTGTACATACATTTCATGTATCAATGGTGATTACAATCATCTCTGTAGAAGTTTTGGTACTTCTTTGTGTGTTTCTACCATAAGGTGGGATTCCTGCCAGGGTGGCATTCTTGTCAGGATGGGATGCTAGTAAACAGACCAGGGTTGGGTAAGCAGATAATTTTTAGGGCACCTTTTCTAGCTCTTTCCTTAAGCCAGGAAGTAAACAGTGCAGTCCTTAAAAGGTTGCTCAGGCACCCAGAGTATACTGAATCCCACTGCTGTTTCCGGTAAGAAGATGATCCCATGGCCTGGGCTGCATGTGTGCAGGGTTGTGACTACAGCTCCCAGTGGAGCTGCCATTGCTGCTTCATCATTGGCCTGTCACCATACAATTTTGAGATAGGCAAAAATGGGAAAATGGTATGGGTGATGTTTTTTGTTCTGTGCATGAATTGGATTTAAGTGAGGCAGAGTTGCACAGTCATCAGTATCACCCTGTCTTCCAGAGTCATCATAGTCCAGTGGCAGGACCAAGTCAAGAGTCCAAGTGATGGCTTGAGATGCAGTGGATGACCTTGGTGTCTTCAATGTCTAGCCTAAGTACTCCACAGTGCCTGCTTCAGTTGCCTTCATGGACACTGGAACAATTTGTTCTCATTTGCCCATTTCACCAGGGGAAGTCTTCACAAGTTTGGGGAAGACACCCTCCTAACTAACTCGCTGGTGAATATAAAGTTATTGATGACTCTCAACCAGGTTTAGCCCATCTGCTGAAATGGCTTACTGGGGTTTGACTACTGCGCATGCTATAGCTTCTTGGAGTCATAGGTGAGAGATAGGGGAATCAAATAGATACCAAAGGTAGAAAGCAACCCTGAAAAGGGCTTTCCTGAACATACCCTAAAACCCTTTGTGTGTATATCATGTGGATGAATAAAAAAGCATATATTAAGCACATTATATGTGCCAAATACTGTCTCTAGGTCCTTGCGATTCAAATGTAAAAGAGGAGAGATGGTTCCCCTACCCTCAAGGACCTCACACTCTAGTTATGGAAGACTTCATGTAAAAGAAAGTTCAGCTGTAGGTTGGATAGAAAGACCCAAAAGTCTAAGAGTGTAACATCAAGGTAGATAGCAAGATCCTGAGATTCTTAGGTTATAAAGGTCAAATGACAGTGCCAGAGAGGGCACAGAGGGAGAGCAAATTGTAATATGACCTAGAGGACATTAGGAGCAAGGCAGATACTAAGACCTGGTGGTCCTCCATCTAACTGAGGGGAAGAATGTTGGATATTCCCATCTCATCCAAGCAGTGAGCAATCAAACAGCCTAGACGAGTTCTAAATGGCTGGAAGTGAAGGAAAGGCAAGGGAGGAAAGATATCCCTGGTGGTAACAGGTCTTCTCAATGTCTTTTAAATACCCTACAAAACTGAAGGAGTTTTATAAATGCTGCTTTGGGAGAAACCAGAGATTTCTGGTCAGGAAACATTAACAGGAATTGAATGACACAAGAAGATCATGTGGGAAGGAAGAAAGAATCAGGGAAGAGAAGAAGAATGATTACGTAGAAGATGTAGAGCTGAAGGAACCTCAGCAGCTGAGATTACACAAATTAAAAGTAGTGAAGCTGAGATTCAAACCTAGGTCCTTTGACTCCAACTCCTCTCTACTTCACAATCTAAAGAAAGAAAACACAGCAAAAAATCAGGGAAGTGAGAGAGAATCCTAGGCTTCAGTACAGGATCCAGTTTAGAGCAAAACTGGAAAGCGAATGGAGAAATTAGAAAAAGATTATAACTTGGTGGTACAATAGATAGAGCTCCAGGCCTGAAGTCAGGAAGACTCATCTTTTAGTTCAAATCTCCTTGGACACTTCCTAGCTGTATGACCCTGGGCAAGTCACTTAATTCTGCCTCAGTTTCCTCATTTATAAAGTGAGCTGGAGAAGGATATAGCAAACTACTTCAGCGTCTTTGCAAAGGAAAACCTTAAATGAAGCAACAATGAGTTGATACAAATGAAAATGACCATAGACTATGGGATTCTGGATGATGCCTGCAATCATGAGCCTGTGGACCACATTATCTAGTCCCAGGTAGGAAACATCAAAACACACAGGGATGTTCTTTAAACTTCCTGTTTCAGGAATGGTAGAGGCATATTTTATGGTGTAGAAAAGGATAAGTGGAAATGTAAGTCCAAAGAATAGGCAATAATAAAAATAAATAATAAATCAATTTATATAGAGCTTTACAATTTGCAAAGCACTTTACATATGTTATCTCATTTGATTGTCACTGCAGTCCTATGAGATAAATGCTATTAACGTCCCCATTTTATAGATAAGGAAACTGAAGTTGATAAGGATTAAGTGAATTGCCCAAGGTCATAAAACTAGTAAGTGTCTGAGGCAGGATTCAAACTCAGGTCTCCAAGTCCAGCATTCTATCCACTTTGTTACTTAGCTACTTTAATAATTTAGCAAGCCAAGAGTCTTGCTTCAAAGTAGAGAAAACAATTAAAACTTTAAGCGGCTTGAATAAACTCCCTATAGCTTTGCTCTACTCCCCTCAAATGTGGAGCTATCAGCCTCAACCAATACATTATTGATTGTGCAAATCAAGAGAATGGGTTTCCTCTGAGAACTTCAGTATTTTCCTGTTTTGTTAGAGTTTTTAAAAAATATTCTCAGACATTTTCCTTCTTTCTTTTCATACTAACCAAAGATTCAGACTAAAAGAAAGCAGCTAAGTAAAGTGAGAGCCTGCCCTATTAAGAACTTTAGACAGAGTGGGTTGCTGAATGTTCTGATTTCTTTCTCTTCAAAAAAAATCTTCAAAGGCCAACAATAAAACCTTCATTAGGCCTCAAAAAGTCATTCCTTGGTGTTAAAGTATTATCCCCTGTTAAAATAAATATATCCCTGGGAGAGTTAACAAATGAAGTTATTATCACTCATTAACACCTGATGTGGAACACAGTATCAGATTGCTTTCCAGTATGGGCAAATTTGAATAGAACTTCCTATGGGCATATTTGGCTGGGTCAAAGACCAGAAAGTAGATATGGGGCATTTAAGTAGGTAAATCAGAAGTAGAAAAATCCCTTTTTCCACACCCTGCTTCTTCTTTACCCTTTCTTCTACTTTACAATTTTGCCTACAGCATCACTGACCTAACTGAAAACCTTCATTCTAATTTTTTTTAAAAAAAGGCATAATTTTTGTGTTCATCATGTCTGACTCTTTTGTACCCCATTTAGGTTTTCTTGGCAAAAATACTGGAGTGGTTCGCCATTTCTTTCTTCAGATCATTTTACAGATGAGGAAACTGAGGCAAACAAGGTTAAGTGACTTACCCAGAGTCTCACAGCTTGTAAGTGCCAGATTTGGACTGAAGAATGAATCTTGATGACTTGGAGTCACCTGACTCCAGGTGAGGCACTCTGTCCACTGCACCACCTAGCTGCCCCAAATTTTCAGACTTGACAATTTTCCCTAAATTTTTACCTAAACTTCCTTCTAATAAAAATAAGAAAGGCATAGACTATTTAATATTTAGAGATTTAGAGATGAAAGGAACATTAGAGATCATCTACTCCAAAGGTTTAACTTTGAATCCCTAGATAAATTGCAAGGGAGAAGTGAACTTGGAAAAAAATATTTATTTTTGATAATATCTAACCATATTTCCTTAAATTATGAATGAAAAAAATTACCATTCCGGAGAAAGGGCTCAAAGCCTTCATCAGAGTGCCATGATGCAAAAAAAAAAAAAAATGTTTAATATCCCTGGCATAGTCCAGCTCCCCTGCATCTTACAAATAAGAAATCCAACCTTATTCAGAGAAGTTAAATTATTTGCCCAAAATCACCCATCTAACAAGTTAAAGATGAAGACAATGATTCTAAGTCAAACTAAAAACAAATTTTTTTTTGAAAACATGCTATATATTAGGTAGAACTGGTTTGTCATGATATGGATAAAGAACAAGAATATTTAAGAGGCTAGAATGAGGAAAGAGAATGTGTTCTAGGCATGAGGGACGTGCCAGCTAGCACAGGGGCTACCATCCAGCTAAAATGACCTCTCTGCTCCTCAAGCAGGGCGCATCTATCTCTGCACCTTTGCACTGGATGTCTCCAGTTCTTAAAAAGTGCTCTCTTCATCCTTGCCTCATCATTTCTTTCAAGATGTAGCTCAAGCACCATCTTCCAAATGAAGGCTTTCCTCATTCCCCCAAATACTCATGCCCTAAATCCCTTGTATTCAACTACTTTGCATTTATTTTTATATATTTATTCATGAATAACTTTATACATTCATTCATTGTCTATCCTGACAGCATATAATTTTATATATATATATATATATATATATATCAGAGAAAAGAAATATCCCAACCCCCTCAGGAGAGCTGAAATGTACCAGGCATGGACCTCAGAAACCAGGACCAGAATCAACCGTGTTAACGTTCATATTTTCCCATCTGTAATCACCATATATCAAGGAATATATTTAATATCAAATTCTTCATAGAATTTCTCTACCACTTCATCCTGAGTAACAAATGCTACCACAAATGCTACAATTATATAATTGTACAATTATACAAAATATTTATCATTCGTCTTGAAATATATGAAGACCAAATAGACCATGAAGTAACATTTCTTGTTGCTTTTGCTCACGTGATAAAATCAAGTCCTTCTTTGCCTTTTCAAAACATGTCTGTAAGTCATCCTTCCATCTAGCTGAGACTTCCTTCTTTCTTCTGGTTTCATTAATAGTAAAATAGAAAAGCTGATGCGATTCAGTTCCTCCAGTAATAAGTTCCCTCAGTCATCACTCAACAAAGATCTCATAATTAGAGTACAAATAGTCAAAGTAAAATATTTGGACAATCTAAAAACTGTCTTAGTACCCTCTGCTACTATTATCAATGTTATTCCCTTCCACTGTTGCTTCAGAAATAGAAGGACATACTGGACATTTAAAATTTTTGTCAGTGTCTAATTTTCTGGCATTGTCCTTGTTAGCTAGCACATCTGCAGGTAGCTGGGCTGGTCCTTGGAAAACATTTTTACTGTTAAAAGAGTCATGCTTAAAATACTTTTGGCAAGGTAGAACTTTCTAGAATCTATATACTTGTTAACAGAGACTATCCTCTAATTTTCAAAATTTTTACTTTTGTGCTTATTTTAGATTTATTTCAAGTATCTTTTTCTAGTATTAAATTGTATATCAGTTGTATATCACTGATATATATATATATATATATATATATATATATCAGTTCCTTTTTTTATTTTGTTAATGTATGTTCTGAGAGGTACATTTTTTTTCTCTGGGGACTGTTGTTGAATACCAGAAGTTTTGTCATGTTATGTCTTCATCATTGTCTTTGATGTAGCTATTAATTATGTGATTTATTCTTACACCTATTGGCATCATTAAATCTGCATTTAGGTCTGTATTTTTTTTAGCATAGGATTTATATATTAATAAACATTTTCTTATATAATAGCTTCAAAAGGATACATAAAATTTTTATGTATAATTTCTCTGTTCCCAAGCATGGTCTATTTTTGTAAAGCTACAATTTGGTGCTAACTAAATGAATGAATGAATGAGAGAATGAATGAAAGCACATTTCTCATTTAGTATATGTCAAGCACAATGCTTATGCTAGAGATTTGTAAGTGTTGCATTTCAGTCATATCCTACGCTCTGTAACCCCATTGGAGTTTTCTTGGTAAAGACATTGAAGTGGTTTTCCATGTCCTTCTCCAGTTCATTTTACAGATGAGGAAACTGAGGCAAACAGAATTAAGTGCCTTGCCCTGAGACACACAGCTAGTAAGTATCTGAGGCCAGATTCAAACTTAGGTCTTCCTGACTGTGGTCTTAGCTCCCTACCCACTGCATCCCTTACAAACCTAAGATAGCCCCTACTTTTAAGGAGCTTATGTTCTCATATAAGGAAGATAGCACATGTAGGGGAATGGTGACCAGGAAAGGGAAAGGTTGATATGATCAGGGAAATCACGAAGATGATGATAATGGAATAAAATAATCGATTATCATACCTCACGTAGCCAGCCATTCATACTGGCACCCCTTCCACTTCCTCCCCATAATCTATGTCTTTCTTGTGGCTGAGCAAAATCTTGTGGTATTGGTAGAAGATGGGGTATTCAGGCAGAATTACTGAAGGTAGGGTTGGCCCCAATCAAAAGGCTATACATTTTGGCTTATCCAATGCTCTTCTCGTCTCCACCCCTCCTTTCCATGGCTGGACCAGATCAATTCTGCTTCTTCTTGTGGGGTGAAAGTACTAGAGTTCCTATATCCATGCCCTAGGTTCAGGTCCAGCATAACCCTGAAAATTTGCTTGTACTCCTGCTACAGACACATACAGGAAAAGTGAGAGACATTGAATACATGCTTTAAGGATTCAAGTTTACTAGGGTTAATTTATAAAAGACTTTTACTTTTCCAGGTATATTGCCACCTTCTGTGAATGTATTTGCAATTGTCATTTCCTATGTCATTCCTTTGGAAGGAATTGGAGAGTTATAAAGAGATGTGTAGGTAAAGCAATTAATCTACTATTTGGTTGATAAGCCAGTCATCTCAAAAATTATTATTGTTAAACTATAATCCATTTCCTCAAAGAGTTTGCAATCCAGTAGATTCCGAACTAGAAATTTTTACAGCTGGGGTAAGCACACACGAAAGGCACCCTGAGCTGGGAAAGAGGACAGAGAATATACCGTGGGAGTAAAGGGGAGACAGAAACCCTGTGATATGACAACGCTGATGCTACCCTCACCACCATCCCTTTCCCCCTGCCCTTCCTACACTCCCCAACACATACACACAGAGGAATCAGGCCAATTGATAGCTTCCTACTTAAACATTCCAGAAAACAAGATGCTAAAAGCTGTTATTTCTTCACAGCTGGCATCTAAGCAGGGTGATTACTATGGAGTGGAGTGATACAGCAAACAGATGCCTTGAATGAAGGGCTTAAAGAAGACTTGAAGTCAATCCCTCTCTACCCTCACCCCCTCAGTTTCCCCCTCCCCCCCAAAAAAGCCCTTCAAAGTATAACCTTAGAGTTTAAAGGGAATTTAGGTATTATTTAATCCAGAGATTCTTAACCAGTTTTGTTCCATGGATCCTTAGGGTAGTCTAGTGAAGCTACTATGATTATTGCCCACTGGCAATTCTCCTTCTCCATCTCCTGACTCTGTGCCTTTTCATTGGCACATACATCATACCCAGAAACCCTCCCTCCTCTCACTTCAGCCTTCTGTTTTGCCTGGCCTCCTCCAAGACTCAGCTTAAATCCTATCTTTCAGAAAGGGCTGTTTCAGGAACCTCCCACTGCTGTGGCTTACCCTCTCCTTACACTGGATACACATATCTTGTGTGTACATACATTGTTTCCTTCATTAGAATGGAAACTTCTTGGGGCCAGGGTTGGGAGTGAGGGACTTTCTTTTTCCTGGGACTTAAGCACAGAGCCTGTCACATAATAAGCTCAAAGTCAAACCTGCACAACCTGACTAGATAGGGGCTAAAATAGGCTAAATTCTTTGGGGTCACATATAGGTTCGACTAGAGACAGACTGATGATGGGTTACTACAGGTCACATGACAAACAAGTTGAACAGTGGCAACCCTACATTTTTCACAGGCCACCCAAAATTCTTTGGCAGTCAGCTATAGGCTGTATGTTGTGCAGGCCTGCTCTAAGTACAGGCTCATTGTTACTATGGTTATGTTCCACATCTTTCATCTCATTTTTGATCCCCATAACAACCCTGTGAGGAAGAGAAGGAATCTGAGCCTGAGAGAATTTAAGTGACTTGTCTAAGGTCACACAGCTAGCGAGTTTCTGAGGAAGGATTTAAAATAAATCCAGGTCCAGAATTCTATCCAGCAACTAGGTGGTATAGTGACACTTAGTTTCTCATTTTTTTAAGGGGGAAGAAAAGACCTAAAATTAAATGACAGAACAGAGACTCAAACCCAGTTTTCCTACGGGACCAACCATATTTCTTCAGCCCACCTGCTCTTCCTCTGGAGCATGAATGGGAATACCAAACCCTTCCAGAGTACCAGTCCCAGCTCTCATAAGTAGCTAAGGAGACCCTCCAGTGGTTCCAGGTAAACTTTGGTCACAGAGCTTACCACCCCTAAGCTCTCACTTTTGCTTCTTACGAAAGTTTAAGGGGAGGGCAAAGTTTTGAGGGGCAGGAAAGTCTCAGTGATGGGGTAAAAGAGACATTCCCAGGAAGACATAGCCCTTCAGCAAGGGCTCAAGACTTGGGTTCTACCCCTTCCTTGCTCCAAATGCCCCCATCTCTCAGCACCATTTTCCTGAAGCAGGCTGTGCTGAGAGATGATGAAAAACGTCTAGGTCTGAGGAAGCATTTTCCCCTCCCTATACACTCCTGTAGAGGCCCAAGATCTCTGACATTGCCCCAGTCTCTGCTCCAACATTACGCAAGTTTGAAAAACAAGGGAAAGGAAAACTATGGAAAACATAAAATTGTTCAGGTGAAGAAGAGTCAGTTGCTTCCAAGGAAGGGACAGTCTTCCAAGAAGCTAGAGGTGCTATTCTCTTTCCTCTGCCCACACAAGGGGACCAAATACCATTGCACCCCCACTCCCATTTGCTCCTTGACAAGCAGATTCCAGACTAGAGTTGGTCCTTCTCTCGTGGTATTACTGGGACTACAGCTGTGAACATGAGGGGATGGGCTTACTAAGATCTCTTTCCCTATCCCTAGGCTAGGCTAGAACCTGGGTTCCCATGAGCCTTGACTTCTACCCAAGAAAACTGGGAGAAAATCAAGATGTGTCCTTTACTTTTACCCTTCTGTGATGGGGATCTGCTCCACCACCAGGGTCCATACCTGCCATCTCTCTCGGAGGGATACAGTTATCAGTTTTTTAAATCACCCTTTCTGGGGTAAATTTCTTTACCCTTGTACAATTGGCTACCCTGAAGCAAAGCTATCATCACCCTGATCTAGTTACTTACCACTCTGTCATATCATAGAGGGTTAAGGCATGTACACAAATGACCATAACACAAGGCAGAATAGTATTTATGCCATGAGAGATGTACAAACTACCATGTAGTTTCAAAGGAGGAGGGCCACATGCAACTGAAGAAGTTTCATGTTGGAGAGGCATCTGAGTTTGGGTCTTGAAAGATGAATAGATTTCCCTCGACAGTGGCCAACGAAGAGGGAAGGGAGGTGGTGAACAATGTTACAGGGATAGAAAACCTGTAGGAATGCTCAGGAGTCTTGTTGGACAAGAGTATAGAGTATGTGTATGGTCCTAGAAGGAAATTTGACCTAAAAGATAGATCTGAATCACCAGGTCCTCTTTCCATACCTCCCTTATATCATTACTTTCCTTCCCAGGCCAGTTAAGAACTCTTTGTTAAATGGATGAGTGGAGAATGGGGAAGAAGGGGTGTAAAGGTGGAACGGGGAAAATGAAACTACGTCCAACCCATTTCATCCCAATCCTGACTTAAACCATCCAAATGTCATATTTCAGGAACGGAAAGAAACCCAGGAACGGAAAGAAAAACAACCTTTTCAAGCGGTGGTGGGGGGTGGGGAGGAGAGAAGTTTCCAAATAACATCCTCATGTAAATACATGCCCTATACAATTTAGATTTTTGTTTAACATTTCAGTGCATAATTACAAACATCCAGTGGAGACTTTTTTGGGATCTGTTGAGTTAGGGTGGCCCTGGTTCCCTCATCACTGATAATGAGGGACATGGGCTGACTTCCAAACTTCTTTTACTGTGTTCAGGGGTTGAGGAAGAAGAAGAGTTCAATAAGCCTCCTAAACAAAAACCAAAGAGTTTATTCATGTGCCCCATCACTCTTTTTTTTTTCCATCGAATAAAACATTCTGTACCAAAGCGCCAGCTCTGTTCCCAGTTGGTATCATTCCCACACATTCTGCCTGCCTCCTGGCTGTTTCTCAGCACCGACTTCTACACAATGCTTGCTAACAGGATTCAGGGTCCGCCAAAGGCCCTGCTCTGAGATTAAAGTCCAACAATAATGGCTGAGGGGGCTGTCTGTGTTTGCATTGCATTGTTAATGAGACCTTGATTGTAGTCCACACTAAAACAAATCCCAGCGGATGGCATGTGAATGAATACCACCTCAGTCCTGAGGAGGAAACATTGCATGGTTCCATCCAAATTGTCGAGAGAATTGACCTCAAACTGGAACATGGGAACATTCTCAATCCAGCCATCAACACTTCAGACAGCTTCTTGCCTTTTATTTAAACACCCAAAGGTGGGTAGGCCTTTCAAGTCCCAGTCTCTCCCCCTGCTCCATCCCAAATCCTGCTTTCTCTCTCTTTTTTTGACCAGAATGTTTTTTAGGGCCAAGGGCCAAAATGCGAGAGCATCTGTTGTCCTGTTAGCCTGGCTGGCCCTCTCCCGTGATTCTGTGTGTGCTGATTTGTTTGGTGTTTTTTGTTTTTTGAGGTTTTTTGAAAGTCATTCAGTATATTTTACATTGGGAAAATTTAACATATCCTTGGAAGACTTTTATTACTTTCTTTTTGGTTCAGCCATAGTATGAAATCTGACATTTTCAGAGTACATTCTAGAATCCCTTAGTACTTTTTAACGGAATTATTGCACCCTGAATCTCCTTTTGATCTTGAGCAGAGTGTGGGAAATGGTACAAAGCCCCACAGTCACTTTCTAGCCAGAGGGCCAAAAAGGAAAGTTATTTTACAGGAAGAAAAGTTCAGAAACAAAAGTAACTGACCCAACTGAACTCAGACTTACTGTTTTTCCCCTTTCATTGTCTCAAGTGCCTAGGATTATATTAGATTATAAACTCCTTGAGGACAGGGTCTGACTTTTGCCTCTTTTTTGTATCCCCAATACTTTGGACAGTACCTGGCTCTTAATAGGAGCTTAATAAATGTTTATGATTTATTAAATGGAACTTTAAGGCAGTATATTTTAATGGAAAAACACTGGACATCAAATCAGAAATGAATAGTCACATTTCTCTCAGTTACTTATCATGTAACCTTGAGTGAACCTGAGCTAAAACTTCCTTTCCCTTAAAAGGATCTTTACATTCTCTTCCTTTCTAACATTCTAGGGTTGTAGCAAGTCGTATATTTTCACTCAGTGGGTTTAAACTTTGGCTGTCTCACTTATAGTTTTTGTGATTTAAGGCAAATTTTCCTCCCCTACTTTCCTCTGCACTCTAGTTCCCTCAATCAATCAAGTATTTTTGATTAACTATGTGGCCAGGTATTGTACTAAGAGCTAAAAATGTAAAGAAAAGGAAAAAAAGTTGGTTCTCAAGTACCTTAAACTCTAATGGGGGAAACAACATGTGTAAGCAAGGTATAGAAAATAAATACAGAGGAGAAGGAAAGCAACCTTAGAAAAAAGACACTAACAGTTGGGAGTGAGAGGGACCAGGTACTTAAGTTGAATCTTAAAGGAAGTTAGGGATTCTAAATCAGAGATTTGAGAGGGAGAGCATCTCTACACTGGGAATAGTCAGTGCAAAAGCACAGAACCTGAACATGGAGTGTGCTATTTGAGGAACAGTGGTATGGAACAGCCAGTATTGCTAGATCCTAGAGCATGTAGAGGGGAGGTAAAGCAACTGGATGTAGGAAGTGGCCAGCTTATGAAGAGCTTTAAATGCCAAATAAAGAACCTTATACTTGATTCTGAAAGTCATAGGGATCAACTAGAATTTCGTTTTGTTTCAGTTTTTTGGAAAGGATCCATCCACATAGTTTGTTTCTCACAGTTCTCTTGACAAATGAACATTATTTAAGAACAGACAGGAAATACATAAGAAGAAACATAAGATGTGTTTTAAATGAGGCACAAGAAGATCAAGCATCATAAAATGATGCATGTGAGCCCTCACTAACTGTGCAGAAGATGTATAATCACTTGTTTAAGTAGTAATAAAAATACAATCTTTCATGGACTTGGGGCAGACTACAAAAGAGGGGAGTTATTACCATACAGATGATTCTCTTTTCTTTGCTGATCAACTGGAGTTTATTGAGTGGTCAAATCTTACAATTTAGGAAAATCACTTTTGCAGCAGTGTGGATGATTTGAGACACCTGATGTAGGGAAACCAATCTGAAGGTTATTACATCCAAAGTCTCAGGTGAGAGATAACAAGCTTGAACTAGGGGAGTGACTGTGAGTGGAAAGAGATGTTCATGAGAGATGTTGGAGAGAAAGAAATTGTAACTGATGGGCAACTGGGGTAAGTTAGGGAATAATGAAGGGTGACACCAAGGTTGGAAACCTGGGTTACTGGAAAGGTGGTGGTGCCTTTGGAAGAGGAGAAGATTTGGAGGGGGAGAATAATGGATTCTGTTTTGGAAATGTTTTTCGAGATGCCAATGATTCATAAAATTTAAAATGTCAGATAAGCAATTGGTGATGTGAGACAAGAGACTCAGGGAAGATGTCTATCCTCTCAGGTCTCTTCCAAATCTAAATCTATGTTCCCATAAGTTCTTCCAGCACTCAGTACACAATCCTTGGATATTAAGAGTACATGGAGATAAAAAAAATGGTAGATCTCTGTGTCACTTAAAGGAGAGACGCATTCTCCAATTTCTCATTCCAAGAATAAAGGTTTGTAGAAAAATAATAATGCCTTCACCACATAAAAGAACTTAAGTACCTGCCTGTGTGGGGCATGAGCTAGGTGCCAAAGAGTTATTCCTAACCAGAAGCAGATCAGGATGATCTGCGGAGTGACCGAAGATGGCTAATAGAAGTGTAGAAATAAGGTGCGGAAAAGTACATGCAGGTAGAGGGGGAAAGAAGCAGGCTTAACTCCTCCCTAGTACTGACAATGTTTTTAAAAAAGGAAAAAAAAAGACCTAAAGCTCTTACATATATGGTGACCCTTGCTACACTTATCAACAAACCATAAATTTCCCAGTTTTTACCACCAAAGCAAAGGACTTAGATTGTCCCTTATTTCTCCCAACCATTCCAACAATATCAGCAAACATAATTACTCTTATGTAATGGCACTGTGCCAGCAATTTGGGGAGCTGTGCAGGGGAATAAGGCATAGTCCATAATACCCTCTAATAATGGAAGATTAGATTTGTGCACAAATACATGATTCTGTGATTTCTTTCTCCCTTTAAGGTTGCCCTCCATGTTCATTTTAACTGGATTTCACATTATCTTGAAATAACTACCTGTGCTGAGGGTGGAGGTGGGAGTGAGGAAATCAAAAAGGATGTAATCTGATTTTGCACTAGCCCTGTGTCATCTGAGGATGGTGTATTGAATCCTATCCCACTCACATACATTCCCTCCCCTTCTAGGAAATGACTATTTACAGGAAACAAACATTTAGAGAGCGTACTGACAATGAATAAATGAAATTAATATAGAGTTAGTTGGACCTCTGATTTCACTGTTATAGGGAACCCCTAATGTGGAATTTGCCTCTAGGATTGCAGATCTGTAATTTATTTTCTTAGAGCATTGCCTGAAATATGATGAATTTAAATGGCTTACCCTATGCTCATACCTAGTCATCCACGGTGTATCTGACTGAAATCTTCTGGGTTATGTATGAGTCAAGAAGAGAATATTCCCCAGGAGATTAAGAATGTCTCCATTGTCCATCTCTATAAAGGAAAAGGGAGCAGGTTGTCCCATGACAACCACAGTGTTTGTGTGTGTGTGTGTGTGTGTGTGTGTGTGTGCACGTTGTGCGCGTATGTGTGTATACGCATAGGGGGCGTGTGTCTCTCTCTTGGTCATTGCTGGCAAGATTCTTGCCAGAGTTCCCCTAAATTAACTGATCCTTTATCTGGAAAATGGTCATGTACCCAAGAGCCAGTGTGGCTTCAGAAAGGGCTGAGTAATAGTTGACATGGTATTTGCTACCTGACAATTCCAGGAGAAACTCCAAGAGCAGAATAGAGCTCTCTATGCAATGTTTGTTGACCTGACCAAAGCCTTTGATGCTGGATATTGCTCTCATGTTGGGAAGGAAACATGAGATTAACAAATATAGAGACATCTCTGTCCAAATGCTCAAGCATCACTAGTGCTCAGTCTGTGGCAGAGCCTTCCAAGCTCATATGGGACTGATTAAACACTTGTGTTGAACACACCATATCCTGACTTGGTCCTCTTCAAACAAGGATATATTCCCAGTTAGCCAGTATGTATCAGCCAGAACTTGTACCCAGTCTTCCTCACTCTAGGGTCAAACCCTCTATCTACTACTTTATGCTATCTTTCCAACGTAGAATACCACTGATTAGTTACTAACCAGTATTCTGCACTATGAATTGGCAGAAGATTAAGTACAGTTAGAAGACCAGTCAGTATTGTGTCATGAGAGTTTCATGTTTAGACAGATTGATGATGGAGGAAACTAAAAATACTCTTGAAGTTCTTGGGTTTTTATGTCTGCCTTTCAGTTGCAATCAACTCTGGCTAAAACTAATAAGAAACAGTGAGTGGGTATTGTTTGTATGGTGTCTGACTGAGTATTTCCTTCAGGAATTATGTATTGAACTTTCTAATGAAGACAATTGGAGTACTTTGCTGAGTATGAGTTCTTGGGAATGGGAAAGTTACAATAACCTGCTTACTGAGAACAGGGTTTGGAGGACTACTCCATCTCCCTACCCTCAGGGTTCTTTATGATGATGGATTGGGATTAAGGTCCCAGTTCTTAACTTTCCAAGGTGACAGCTAGCCAATCTGATAAAGCAGTCTGTGCTAAAATGAGGATGAGCTTAGTGCTGCCTGAAGTACTATTACTTTTTCTAGGTAAGTATCTCCATTTTGATGGGAGCCTTTTGGAGATACAATGCCTTACCATAGATGAAGGTATTTCAGCATGGTAGCATTAAAAATATGTAGCTTTCTATTTTCTTTTTCTTCCTTCTTTTCTTTTTTCTTTTTCTTTTCTTCCTCTCTTTCATTGCCTTTTTTCTTCCTTCTCTTCCTTCCTTCCTTCATAAAAAGGCAAAAGTTCAAACTATTGTACTTCTTAAAAGTGTTCATATATCTCCAAATCTGTAGTCAGAATTCAAGTGAAGGCAAAGCTCATCCCACAATGTCTTTCCCATTCTTTTCCTCAAGATGTTCCAACAGATTAACTATCTGATTTAATTTTGGTTTTGCCTATTACAATTGGGTGAATGTTATATTTTTTGCCTCAAAAATAAACCATAGTATAAAATTGCTGGGCAAAATGTAACTTCATTGTGCTCTATCTGTGATAAGCTGCGTATATCTGTAGAAAAACCAGCTTACATTTTATGACCATACATTTTACTAAAATTAATTTCAGAGCACGACCTGCTGGTGAAATCTAATAATGTTTCTGTTTGCGTGTGTTAGTGAATGTGTGTGTCTGGGGTGGGGGAGAGAGAGAGCATTTTCCCTGTTTTTCTAAGCATGGCTTTGTGAACAAAAGGCACTTGATCTTACAGTGTTCTGATAACAGGACTGCATTTGCAACCTATCAAGGAGGTAGAGACAACTCTTCAAAGGAAACCTTGAAGTTTTTTTCGGGATATAGTACAGAGAGGTAAACCCTATGTCATTGCAGCTCTCAGGGAGGTCCTTCCCACTAATTGCTAATAGTGCATGTATACTTAAGCCATGTGTGGTGCAATGCTTTGGTGGAAGTCCTGAACAGCCCTGTTTCCTCCAGTACACAGTTTTCTTTTTATCTCCAGAGTACACAGGAAAGCTGGATGCTGTAGAGAACTGGCCCACCCAGAAAGCAGCCCTAGATTTCTCGTAATTGAAGGACCTCCCTCAAATCTCCACTCTTATCATTGAAGTCTCTCAACACATCATTCAGCTGACAACCTGAAGAGAATTCAGCCTTTCAATGAACTTATTTCTCAGTATCCTTCCCTATGTCACTACAAACAATATATTCACATTGTATTACCTTCATGAGTGTTTCCTAACTGAAATCATTCTCTGAGTGATTGATGCTTGAACAGAAAGGGGGTGTGTGTGTGTGTGTGTGTGTGTGTGTGTGTGTGTGTGTGTGTGTGTGTGTAGAGACAAAGAGAGAGAGAGTAGGGGTGCATGTTGGAGAAACACCAAAAAGGAAAGTGCATGCAAAAGTTATCACCTAGAGAATATGGTAAGTTGGTCTGGTCTATGCCAAATTGAGAGGGGGAGAGTGGGGATGACTATACTTGTGTTTGCATTATGTGTGTCAGCTACAAATTCTTCACTAATGATTGAATTTTTAGTGCTCTTTGGTGCACATCCAGATGGAAATCAGTTGCTGCTCCAAATAAAAAAAAACCAGTATCCCTCAAAATAGGTCAATCACAGTACTGACTTAGTTGATACTATAAGCATTCCACTCTACATAGATTTATTATTGTTCATTTATTTTAGTCATGTGTGACTTGGTGATCCCATTTGGTATTTTCTGGGTAAAGATACTGGAGTGATTTATTTTCTCCTCCTACTCATTTGGGTTAAATGACTTGCCTAGGGTCATACAGCTAATAAGTATTTGAGGTCACATTTGAACTTAGGTTTTCCTGACTCCCGGCCCAGCTCCCTTTCCCCTGTACCACCCATTCTTCATAGAAGATAAGCACAATTGTTGCATGCCTTGCTTGGAGGCACTTTCAATGACGGTTTTATAAGTGTAATACATGTGGGCAGCATTCAGACTTTATGCATATCCTATCTAATACTTTGTGGCATTGTAGAACTGTATATAGCCTAAATCAACTTGTGTGCTGCCTTCTTTAATCCCATAGAAAGGCAATGTGGTATCATTTTAATTATCTAGTGAAGGAGTCTAATATCTGAGTCAACAGGTTTTTGTCAAAGCCTCTCTCATACTCCTAAGTAAGCACCTCCAAAGCTGTTATACCTTGTGACTTTGAGCTGCTAGGCAAGGGAAAATCCTTGTTGGCCAAGAATTTACACTAGGGATTGGTGTGTAATATTGCTCAGAATTATTTTAAAAATTGAAAATCAATGATCCTATACCCATCCTGAATCCAGACTTTTCTTCCTATGCTTTCTATTCACTTCCATCTCACACACTTACCAAGAAAAAGAGAGGAAAAAGAGAAAAGAAAGGAAAGGAAAGGAAAGGAAGGAAGGGAAGGGAAGGAAGGGAAGGGAAGGGAAGGAAGGGAAGGGAAGGGAAGGGAAGGAAGGGAAGGGAAGGGAAGGGAAGGGAAGGGAAGGGAAGGGAAGGGAAGGGAAGGGAAGGGAAGGGAAGGGAAGGGAAGGGAAGGGAAGGGAAAGGAAAGGAAAGGAAAGGAAAGGAAAGGAAAGGAAAGGAAGAAGGAAAGGAAAGGAAAGGAAAGGAAAGGAAAGGAAAGGAAAGGAAAGGAAAGGAAAGGAAAGCTTGTTAAGTTGGGAAGTTGTCTCCTCAACCATTTTCTAGAAAATTTTCCTCTCATTTATTCTACCCAACAGCGTATGATTAGGGGGACTCTAGAGCATGTGTACACCCACACATCATGGAAAAGGAATGGAGGGAAGCAATGTTCACTTCATATGTTGGGAGATGGAAGTAACAAAGAAATCAACTTTTCTATCTCAGCTGTCCAGTGTGGTTTGCCATTTTGCCAGTGCTGCATCTTTTATCCTTGTGGCTATGCCACATCTCATTGGATCACCATCCCTACTAAAGGAACAGGATCTCTTTCACAACCTTGATTTCAGGAAATCTCATTCACCTACCAATAGTCTTGGATGATAGTAGCAATTGCAGACAGAGGTTGTAACCTACATGACCATCAAGAAACTTTTAGCCTGTTTGTAGTGACTTTTCATTCTAGGTGAATTCATGATCAACATGAAATCTCCCTAAGGACTTGAAGGGGTGTATATCATTCCTCACTCGTTCCAGAGCACCACTGTCTCCTTGTTCTTTTCCACTGCTTCTTACATGACATAGGTATGCATTCCTCAGGAACTCAGGGAAGACAGAAGAAAATGGTGATAGTAGATACTCTTTCCTGTCTTCTCTCTTTCCTCAAATTGGTATTTGGAGTCATAGATAATAATTCAAAGCAAAGCAGGGCACAGGATGGACATAGATTGAGTGTGTGTGGGTATGTGTGTGCATAAAAGAGAAAGATGTTATTTCACTTATTTCACACATGAAAAATAGATATTTCAACAATTTTTTGTTTAGCCACTTTTAATAAATGTTTGGTTTTCAGGTCCTGAGCATAGATGACAACATCAAAATGTAAACTTCTGCATGTGCCATTAGAGGGAAGACCCAATTCAATTCAGGTAACATTTATGAATCCCTTACTATGGCCAGGCACTCTATTAGTCCTTGAGATACATAGATAAAAGTGAAAATATCCCTTTCATTAAGAAAATTTATAGTCTGCTAGAGGGAAACATGCATACAAGTAAATAAATACAGATATCATATTCTTTCTGAGATACTCACCTCTCCAACATTCCCTTGCTCTCAACTGATTAACCATTCCAGAGCATCACCGATACTTTAGGTTCTAGGAGTAACTCCATAGGTCTGCATTCATAATATTATAACACTTCCTAACCCTTCCTACCCATTCACTTCTCCTTAATTGTCTGCCAATAGGTACAATTAGTTCTTGGGAAAGGTGTTCACTCAGATGACATGGCAAGAACAGTAGTTATAAGACTTTCTCCACAATGCTATGGCACCCTTTCCCATAAAAGCATTCAATGTTCATCTGAACAAGTGGACTCAAACTAAAACTACAATGGTATTTAGGAACCTTGTACAATTTGTATTTGCAGAAAAAAAAAAAAATCCAAACTCCTGGTACAGCAAGGTCTCAATGTCCTTCTTTCTTTGTAGATTCTCACAAAAGTCCCCACTAGGTGTAGCATGGGCCGTTTGCTGAGTTGGCCTTGTTCCCTCAATACATGGCATTTCTGTTGTGCTTGCCTCCATGGATCTGCTCCATAGTTTGACTCTCTACTGCCAAGTGTCATGCTCCTTGAAGTTTATTCTTCGCTTGGGTGATGGTCAACCTATATCCATATCTGTCTGGATGTGCATACATTGTTTGTGTCCATGGGAGAGTATGCCCCACATTTATGAGGGAATGTCTTATAATTACTGTCCTTGATAATGCTATTTTAGTAGATGTCTTTGCTAAGAACTATTTGTACTGATTGATTGCTAAAGGAAATGCAGTATCGCTTACTGATAAAATTGATTCCCATCAAAGCCAGTTGGGATGGGGTCTCCAGGATTCAATTCATCATCACATTCTCAAAATTCTTCCAGGGTTTAGGTATTTATAACTCCTAGAAGTGTGGCTCATCAATATTGTTATTCTTTTCTTGATTCAATCACACAGTTGTTTACACATCATAAAGGGAGCACAGGGTGTTATACCTTGTTAATAAATTAAAATCTCTTCAACCATGATTTCTTTCTGTGATTACATCAATTGAAATTGGGTAGTGGATATCATACCCCCTCAACACACACCCTCACACACACACACACACACACACACACACACACACACACACACACACACAATTTTAGGGAAAAGCAACTGGGTGGATCAAGAAAGATCATACCAAAGAGGTAGAATTTGCACTGAAGCTTGAAGGGAGTTAGAAACTCCAAAAGGTAGAGTTGAGGATGGAGAGTATTCCGGGCAAGGCAGATAGCCTGTGCAAAGATATATAGGAAGGAGATTTATAAGGAACAGCCAGTATGTCAGAGTAGAGTTTAGCTCTACTAAGTGGGGAGAGGAGTGAGGGGAGATTAATATGAAATTAGAATAGAAAAATAATTTGGAACCCAACTGTAAAG